>CM021110.1:211726209-212207326 GCA_007115665.2 Sequoiadendron giganteum | reverse complement strand
CGAAGGAGAAAGGAAAGAAGAAGGACAAGAATTCTAATTCTAAATCTGAAGGGACATCAAATTCTCCTGGTAAAAAGTCCAAGGTGAAATGTTGGAGCTGTGGGCAGCTTGGTCATTTTTGAAAAGATTGTAAGGAGAAGAAGAAGAATAATAATGCTTCAGAAAATGACTCTTCTCAGAGTGATGTAAATGTCTTCATTGCAGCCTTGGCAACTTAGGCATCAAATGATGTATGGTTGGTTGACTCAGGTGCATCTTTCCACATGACGTCTCATAGAGAGTGGTTCACTAAGTATGAAAAGTATGATGGTGGAAAGGTGTACTTGGAAAGTGATTCAACACTAGAGATTGTTGGTCGTGGAAGAGTCAAAATACAATTCCCTGATGGAAGAATCAAAGGGATTGGTGATTTACTGCACATACCAGGTTTGACTCGTAGCTTACTTTCTGTCAGTAAGCTAAATGATGTTAGTGTGGAAGTTTCTTTCTCGAGTATAGGATGCAATATGGCTAGAGGCACAATGGTGTTGGCTAAGGGTGTACGTACTAGCACTCTATACAAGCTGGATGCACGTCCTGTTCAATGTAACAATGTATCTATAAATTCAAGCAAAGTTTCTCTTGTAGAGAAGGATGATGAAGCTCTTTTGGGTGCAAATTCCTTGGAGGTGAAACTCCCAGCAGAGAAAACTATGCTATGGTATCATAGACTCGGTCACATAGGCAAGAAAGGTTTAAAAACCTTGAAAAATAAAAGTCGTGTTGAAAGGCTTGTTGATTGTAACCTTGAGTTCGATTTTTGTGAACATTGAATATATGAAAAGCAACACTGTGTTTCATTTTATTCGAGTCCTTATAAATCTTTTGGTGTACTGGATTATGATCATTCTGATGTGTTTGGTCCAGTTAATGTTCCTTCGTTATCTAAGTCTAGATATATTTTTTTTATTGATAACTATTCAAGAAGGGCATTTGTATACTTCCCTAAAAGTAACTCAGAAGTGTTTAGTCAATTTAAAGAATTTAAAACTTTGGTAGAGAATCAGATTGGAAAGAAAATTAAATGTTTAAGGATGGATAATGGTGGTGAGTTTTGTTCTGCAAATTTCTAAAGGTACTGTAAAGACCATGGGATTAAAAGGCATAAAACTACACCTTATACTCCAAAACATAATGGAGTTGTTGAAAGGTTGAATAAAATGTTAATGGAGAGAGCGAGAATTATGTTGAGCAGTGCTGGTCTGGAGCAGAAGTTCTGGGTTGAGGTCGTGGCTACAACATGTTACCTGGTAAGTCGTTCACCTTGTTCTTCTCCTGTTGACAAAACACCTTTGGAAGCGTGGTCTGGTAAAAGTCCTCTCTGAGACATATTCGTGTCTTTGGCTATGAGGCATATGTATATGTGCCAAATGAGAAAAGATCAAAGTTGGAGAACAAGGTTGTTAAATGTGTCTTCATCGGATATGGCATTAGTGTGAAGGGATACAAACTTTGGAATCCTGATACTGAGAAGGTGCTGTACAACAAAAGTGTAATATTTCATGAGCTAAAACCTTCAGCAGCTGACCCACAGTTAGAGATAGATAAAAGAGAAAAGAAGAATGATGTAGTTGAAATTCCTCAGACTCTAGAAAAAAAGGAACTACATGGTGTACCTGAAACTAAGGATAGTTCAAGTAGCTATGAGAGTTTTGAAGATGAAGAACCACAACCTCAGCGAGTAAGAAGGTCTACACATGAAAAAAGACAACCTGATAGGTATGGTTTCTCTATGTTAGATTCAAACTATGCCTATGATTTGATTAATAGCATTGATGAGCCTAAGATTGTAAAAGAGGCAATTAACATGTCTGATTCAAATTGCTGGTTTGAAGCCATGAATGGAGAAATGGAATCATTGCAGAAAAATGAAACCTGGGATCTGGTACCTTTGCCTGAAGGGTGAAAGCCTATTGGTTGTAAATGGGTATTTAAGAAGAAGACTAGTCTAGATGGCAGTGTTGAAAAGTATAAAGCGAGGTTGGTTGCAAAGGGATTTTCTCAGATTGAGGGAATTGATTATGGAGAAATATTTTCCCCTGTAGCAAAGTTGACATCTATCAGATTTCTTTTGTCATTATTAGCAGCGTATGACTTAGAGATCGAGCAGCTGGATGTGAAGATAACGTTTCTCCATGGAGAGCTGGAAGAAGAGATTTATATGTCCCAACCTGAGCACTTCGTTGAAAAAGGTAAAAAAAGTTCGGTCTACAAATTAAAGAAATCTTTGTATGGTTTGAAGCAATCTCCTAGAATGTGGTACCAAAAATTTGACACTTTTGTGTTGTCTATGGGATTTGTGAGATCAAAATCTGATCATTGTGTGTATTATAAATCTCAGAATGATCATGTGCTTATTATTACCTTGTATGTGGCTGATATGTTGTTCATAGGAAATAGTGATTTCTGATCTTAAATCTCAGTTGTCTGTAAAGTTCAAAATGAAAGATCTGGGTGTAGCAAGGTATATTCTAGGGATGGAAATAACCAGGGACACAACGAGTAGAAAGCTTTGGGTTAGCTAGAGTAACTATGTTAACACTGTTCTAGAGAGATTTGGTATGAATGATTGCAAGCAACTAGCTGTTCTAGTTTTGCAGGGAACGAAGCTATCTGTTGAAGACTATTCAAAATCTACGACTAAGATGGAAGACATGAATAGGGTGCCCTATGCAAGTGTTATTGGCAGTCTAATGTATGCAATGGTATGTACAAGGCCAAACATTTCCCAAGCAGTGGGAGTTCTTAGCCGTTTTATGGAAAATCGAGGAAGGACACACTGGGATGCTGTGAAGAGAGTGTTTAGATATTTGAGAGGTACTTCAGAATATGCTTTGTGTTACCATGGCAATTTGGTTGCATCATAGAGAACACTCAGCATTCGTGGATATGTGGATTCTGATTGGGAAGGGGACATTGATTGCAGAAGATCCACCAGTGGATACACTTTCATGTTAAATGGTGGTGCAGTCAGTTGGATGAGCAAGTGACAGGCTGTAGTCGCTTTGTCTACTACGGAGGCAAAATACATGGTAACAACACATGCCTGCAAAGAAGTTGTTTGGCTGAGTTGTATGTGTTCTGATATTAGTTTTAATGTAGGGCAGATTACAATTTTTTGTAACAGTCAAAGTGCCATTTGTTTGGAAAAGAACCCTACTTTCCATTCCAACACGAAGCACATTGATGTGCAGTATCACTTTGTTAGAGACATGGTGGAGGATGGAAAGGTCTATTTGGAAAAGGTTGACACCTTGAAGAATGTTGCAGATGCATTAACGAAGCCAGTGAGCACGGAGAAGTTTAGATGGTGCACAGATTCAATGGGCCTTGGGGCCTATGATCATCAGTAAATTCAAAGTCTAGAGGAAGCCAAGAAGTCTTCATCAAGTGGGAGCTTGTTGGGAATAGGTGCCTCAACTTCTGGCTTGAACCTCTGTAAAAGACTTATTGTTTTGTAGCCTTTTTTGGACTTTACCTCTCTACTGCTAGGATTTCTTCTTAAAGGCATGGTAGCGCAGTTTACTGCCATACAATAGGCCTCTGTTGCTCTATCCATGGTTGGGCGGTGTTACCGCCATATCGCGGGGTCTCTATCCTTAGCTGGCAGTAGCATAGTTGACTGTGCAGTCGGTTTGATTGTTTACCTCCCTACCACAGAGGTTGCTCGAAGGAGGTGCGGTGGTCGCGGTGAACGAAGATAGTCAATAAAAAATGCTTACCTCGATAACCTTTTTTCCATGTCACAGTGGTGAGGTAAGTTGTGGCAGTCAATAAAGTCACTTACCTCCTTACCGCGGAGGTCTGGCGGTTAGGGCTTGGTGGGCTTGATGGCTGACATAGGCGCTTACTGCCATACCACAAAAGTCTTCGCAGTGCTTGGCGATGACGCGATGATGGGCGACAAGCTGGCAGACAAGTCGCTACCTCGTTACCACGAGGGTGTTAGGAGAGACTAGCGATTATACGGTGGCACCGCCATACCACGGAGGTCTGTCAACCTTAGAACGATGCCATGGTGACACCGCCATACCGCAAAGGTCTGTCAACCTTGGAGTGGTGCCACGGTGACACCACTATACCGCGGTGGCCTCTTTGGCTTGTGGCGGTGGCGCAATAAAGAGCTCGTGGACATAGTTTGACTGATCTGACTCAACTAGAAGCGGTGAACAAATAGAGAGGTGACACATGGAAAGTAATCAACGACTAATTGGCCAAAGTTTGAAGCGGTGAAAGCATTAACTGTAAGGCTCGATTTGGCAGGTGACAGGATCCAATTATGGCAAAGAGAATTAATGCCTGGACGACACGATGCGTGATTGCAAAGCGACTTGGTCAGAAGTGATCGGATTCGTCTGTCAGAAGGAAGGTGCATAATAATGGCACCCGATTGGTTGGTTGGCAGAATAATGAATGAAAGAATTGTAATAGTTGAATATATATTATTGTAGAAGTCACTAAGGTGACGAAAAAATCTAGAATTCTATTGTATGTAGAAAATGCATTGTAACAGTGAGAGTTGTTGAACAAAAGGAAGTATGTTGTTGTGAGCTGATATCAGAGAGGGAGAAGTTTGTTAACTTTGTATGTAAGCTTTTATTGTAATACAAAGTGATTGCTCTTGGTCTGGTGGGTTTTTTTCCATAAGGGTTTTCCCACGTAATTCTGGTGTTATCTTTGTGATTGTTATTTTCTATTACTCTATTTTCCTGTATGTGTTCATCTTAAGTGTTTTAAAGTTTTAAAACTGGTCTTTGCACTTCTCCTATGTGGTTTTAGTGTTAGGAAAATGTTTTCACACTGTTGCTTTTCCTTTCAAAATACAATGATCAATCCTTATAAAAGAATATTATGTAACCCTAAAGAAACCCTAATAGGTAGACATTTAATGATTAATATAATTATTAAATGTCACAATATGCAAACTAAAGTGAAATTTTAAGAGAGGAATAAAGGTAACTTAATTAACATAATTAAGTTAAAACCTTTACTCTAATACCCCCCTTAAGATGAGCAAGAGTGCAGCTACAAACATGTGCAAGAAAGCAAAGGTAGCTACAATGCATGAAAGTAAACATGGGTCTCAACAACTAGGCCCGATTAGGTACCCATTTACAAATGCAATGCAAACTAAAGGAAACGAGGTAAAGGAGAAAACTCAGTGAGAAAAAAACTCCTCCCCAAAATAGAATGCAAAGAAAGAAATGAAATGCACTAATGAAAAAAGGATAGGAGGTGGATTACATGATACCCCCCATAGAAAAATTCTATGATATAAGTACATATACAATGGTCTCCATAGGAGAGATAGAAAGAGACAAGAAGGCCCCCCACAATAAAGAAACTCATGTCACAATGGTAGATGCCTGATGTAGAATCCAAAAAGAGATCTTGAAGTGGGAAATGATACTCCTCCCCTTGGGAATAAACAGATCCAAAGGATGATGTCGAAGAAACCCTGTGAAGAGTGATGAACCAATCTGTCTCAAGATGTGTGTCATGATAGGATGCTGAAGAATTTCTCTATCTGAACTGAAACAAGTGATTTCAAATCTAAATTGATGTGGATAATCCTGAAATGCAACCTCTGAATGCACTAATAATGGTGGTCGTATAGTGATAACCTGACTATCAAAGTAGAGGAGATGAATGTCCTCAAAATAATCCTCCAAATTTGCAATATAGGACTCCACAAACAAGAAAGATATGTTTGCAACGTAAGAGTCCAAAGTAGTGATGTATGGAAGATGAATGACGCCCTGCTACAATGAATTAGGAACAATAGGTGATGCTGACGAAGTGTCAATCTGAAGAGTAGGAGCTGTGAGACAAGCCTCTTATCCATCGAAACATGTAAGGGTGTCTAAATACTCAAGCTCTTCTAAAGTATCATGATCAAAGGGTGTATTATCTCTCCAAGCAATGGGTATGAGACAATCTAAAGTAGGATCCTATGGGAATGGAGAGATATTGGGGTCTCCATAGATCTCCCAGAGACGTGTCCAAAGTGGGTGGGGACAGAAAATGTCTGATATAGCCCACACATTGTCATTATCAGCACTAGACAAGATAAGTCCTACTATGTGATCTCTAATGATATCCCAAGCTAATTTTCCCTCTAAAGTGGCTGGTTCAAGTATGATATCATACAAATAAGGAAAAATATTAAGCCACCTACAATGTGTAAGGATGCCCTTTGCCCATGACTCATAATTACCCCATTCCAGAGTTACAACTGAAGGGTGGGTAGAAAAACCCATGATAACTCTTCAAATGAAAAAATATGAGAAAAGTGACCTTACTTCATGTAGATCAAATTAATATAACCCATCCAATGCAAACATAACCCATGTAGGTGCCAGAATGTCCAAGTAATCATGCAAAGTGTAGAAACACACAAAGTTGAATAAAATATACCAAGTAATTTTTTTGATAAAATAGACTGTAGATCTAGAAAGAGCACTGAAACACCTTTCCAATTCCTATTTGTTTGCACAAAACGGAGTATGGACGCAAAAGTTATGCCTCCCGAAGTGCAAACCTCATCATTTGACTTTGACTGGCGAAAACAGCATCAAAAATGCAAAACCAAAAAAAAAACACCAGCACCACTGGATAGTTCCCAAAACTAGATTTTCAGTGATATCTCGTTTTCACAAAATGGAGATCATATGCAAAAGATATGCCCGATTCTGTGAAAATAGCTCCAAAATGCCCAATAAGCCCTTTTGGACCTCAGGGGCTAAAACATTTTGGCCCCTGGTCTAGTGAGCGACCAAGGGCTAAAGTCGAGTGCCTAATTGGTGGTAGGTGGTGCAAGGGTGGCATGGGGGAGGTGCACGGGTTGGTGGCGGGCCGGTGTCGATTGGGAGGCCACTCGGCCATAGTGGTGGGAGCTGTCGGCAGCGGTGTCGGATTGGAGGCCACCTGGTGGCCGTCGGGTGGCAGTTTTCTTGTGAACTGGAAGTACAGTTTTGAACTGCATTTTATTTATTTATTTTGAAATTTTGAATTTTTTTGACCTCAGAATGCATGCTGGGGAGGTCGTACGGCCTCTGGCAAATTTTTTTTACCTCAAAAACCAACTGCTCCAAAATCAATGATTTGACAATCCTTAGTAGGGTTTTGGGCCACTGTGAACGCGATGGTGACCTCTAGTTGAGCCCAAAGTGTCCCGAAAAATTGGCTACCCCCTGATCTTGCAAAAAAGATGCCTGTGGAAACCCTTGCACTTGAAACTCATTGAAAGGGGATAGCTTCAGAAGATGAACAGGTAGCTGCAGGTCTGAAGCTCTAATACCATGTAGAAGTTGTCAAAACCAACTTCACAGACCCCGAAGATCACCTACATACAAATAACCTATCACAGAAAGAAGAGATGGAGACAAAAAAGGAAGGGTGCTCTGAAAGCTATAAAATGTATTAATCAGAGAGAGTATTAAATACAATGATCAATCCTTATAAAAGGAGATTGTGCAACCCTATAGAAACCCTAATAGGTAAACATTTAATAATTAATATTATTAAATGTCACAATATGCAAACTAAAGTGAAATCTTAAGAGAGGAATAAAGGTAACTTGATTAACATAATTAAGTTAAAACCTTTACTCTAATAGTTATGAAAGTTGATTTAAGGGTCCCAAAAGTATGGGCTCCCTTGGCCTGCAAGGGCGCCTTTGACCTTTCGGGACATAATTTTTACTTTGCAATCTTTCACGAACTGCCCTAGTTTGATCTTCGTCGTCAGATGTTTTTTCTTTGATCTTGCTGATGGTGTCATTATCAAGATCTATCAAGACAAAGAAGGACTTCCTGGAGGTTACGAAGCTTGAAGACCGCATCTTATTGCTCAAAAGGTTGGGTGCCTATTTCTAGGAAGGTGAAATTTCCTTAACACAGTCAATTTTTTGTGTTCTTCATCTCACCTTCACCTTCAATTTTTTCTGCTTGATCTTTGTTTGTAAATGCTTGATAGGTCCTGTGAGCATGCAACTAGATTGGTCGTGGAGCTAAAAGGATGCTAAGAAAATTCCTTAAAGAAATTAGTTGTTGAAAATTTCAACAGGTGATTCAAAATGAAAGGTGCCCCTAGCCAGTAGGGGTGCTTTTTCCTTGATATACATTGATTTACCCTTCATCTTGTATTCTCAAATGATCAACATATTTCATTGTTTGATGTGTCTCACAGATTGGCGAACGAGTTCATTACAAAGCTAAGTTGATGTCGAGGGATCACCTAAAGACAATCTTACTCAAAAATGACATCTGGATCATCTTGTTCTTGGGTGGCCTTGGGCTATAGGGTTGCTTTTTCCCATCTTTTATTGGCATTTTTATGGTACTTGCTTGCATCATCTCCTGACTTCTCTTACGCTTGTTGGTGATTGATGAATCAGGTGACCTTGCTTGAAGATGCGTCAAAAAGCCAACAAAAACACAAAGGATATGATTGTCTTGGAAAAACTTGATGATTGTGTTTGACCCTTTGAATTCATGGGTGCCCCTGGCTAGTAGGGGCGCTTTTAGCTACAGTTTCATCATTTTCTTTGAAAGTCTTCATCTCTTCGCGTTTCGCATTCACCATTGTAGCTCAACTGACTTGATCATCGTTGTCGATGATGTGAAAACATTCACCATAGCAATTTCTTTCACCATGTTGCATGTGCAAGTGCTTAAAAAATTCACTAAGGCATTGACTACATAGCACCTTTCTTGTAACAAGGTGTGCATCTTCTAGAATTAAAATATTTTTTAGTATTTTTCAATCTTTGAAAATCCCCTTTGTCGTGAAGCATCTTTTCGAGCATCTTTCACCATGGATTCTTCCTTGAAGCTTTTGAGGCTTAGATTTTGATACCTAGTACTGGCCATTCTGCCATTAATGGCCTTAGAGGTCCTATCTTTCTTCATGAAAAATCAAAATAGACCCACCAAAGTAAAACAAAAAAATTTGTTATTTTGACTTGACTAGTGTGATCATGAAGTGAATTTATCTTATCAAAATCATTTTCAACTAATTCTGGAAAGGTCCTATTTTTAGGGGTTTTCCTAAAAACAAGGGTGTGAAACCCTAATTTTCAAATTTTTATAAATTTAGAAGTATCTTCCTTGACATAAACCCATAAAAAGACTATGTTTTGTTTGACCTAAAACGGACTTTTGACAACAATTTTACATGATTTAGATCATTTTAATCAAAATGCCTTATTGAAGCAAAAATTTATTTTGGGTACAACACTAACCAAGGTGGCTTTCTATCCATTGTGTGGACCTTGACTCAACATACAAATAATATTCTTACTCATTCCAGACATACAGAAACCCTGTTAGAGTATATGGTTGAGTTGTGTTAAAACTCTTCGGACTAGTTATGTAGAGATGTATGCAATACATCACATGAAACTGCTACATGAATTATCTCAAAACAACTTCCATACACAAAGAAAAGCAAGTATTCACTATGGTAGTATTACAAAAACATCTCACAAATAACACAAACATAAATCGACAGTTAATGCCATCATTCCTTCTTTTCTTAATCCTTATGGACATCCTCGAGAGATCCTGGGAATGTGGTATTATGATAAATAAAAAAGATAAGACTATAAAAAGATAAAGATTATTGCAGTATCACTTGTCGTAGTAGTTGTTGATGTTTCATGATGAAATCCATTGATGATGTCTATTGTAGGAATGTTTTATCCGTTAAGAATCATGTTTAGGATTGTTGCTATGATTTTCAAGTAGGTATGGTAGTTTATACTTAGGTATTTTTTTCACTTGATAGTTGTCTACTCGTTTTGATCTTCTCTTTGGAATTATTTTTTTTGTTTGTTGTTTGCATTTTCAAAGGGTGAGTGTGATGATTGTTTATTATGGATGACAAGTTTATTGCAGTTGGTGATGATGGAGGTGGGAACTTCTTTATTTTTTGAGTTTATTTGATGTTGTTTTTGTTATTTTCAAGAGACTTACCTAGGGCCTCAAGGGCTCATTAAAGATGGCCTTGCCTAATTTGTACACATAGAGGCTCGTAGTTCACCCGATTTGTTAAGAACATGTTTTTGGACATTTTCTGTTTTGTGATTGTTTTTAAATTTTTAACTTTTTTTACTAAGTTAAAAGAAAGCATGATAGATACCTAAGGGGACTGACCTAAGACCTCAGGGGCTAATAAGCCTTTCCTACATTATACACGTAGATACCACGTATTTTGACTAGTTTTCACTCAAATCTTAACCTATTTTTGGGATTTTTTATGTTTTTTACTTTGTTTGATTTTTGGATGTTTTTTTACTTTTTATATTTTTACCATGATGTGATTTTCAAGGATCCAATCCACTACAAATTTTGAGAAGTTTCTCCTATTTTGAGATAAGGTTACCTTCATGAGGAGAGGCAGATGTTGATGGTGTGACAAGGTTCAACACTTGATCAGTTATTGAGCCATGGTTGGGGTGAATGTTTTATTATGGGACGAATGGGTGGATGCTTCAAATAACATTGATAGATAATGATGTTTGTCTTATTCAAACGTAGCACCTGTTTGTCAGGTTTTCACTAGGGTACATATTCTGGAAGCACCACAAAGTGGTTTTCACTTAAAGAACATTTTATTTCTCTTTACTGTTTTTCTTGCTTTTTGATGTTTTCTTGCTTTTTTATCTTTTCCATTGGAATACTCTGTTATGTTCAAGTGTAGAACGTTTTAAGATGGTTGATGTTTAGCAGTTCGAATAAAATTTCTCCTTTAGGAGTAGCCAATTGATAAGCTCCAGAGCCATAGCTCGTTGCAATGATGAATGGACCTAACTAGTTGGGTTCAAACTTACCTTTTCCATCTTGATTTAACTCTAACTTTTGATTCTCTTTGAGAACCGAGTCACCAACTCTAACTTTTGATTCTCTAAATTTTAATATTGTAGCTTTTTTTGAGCCAATTCTGATAAACTTGAAGATGGTTTAACACACCCAAACACCTTCCATCTAGGAGTTCCAAATCATTCAATCTGGAGACCCAATATTCCTCATTGTTGACCACGCCTTTTAGTGATATTCACAGTGAGGGGATTTCAACTTCAATAGGCAAGATAGCTTCAGATTCGCAAACCAAGGTAAAAGGTTTGGCAAGGCTGGGTTTAGTCGCAAATGTCAATCACGGTTGGTATCATTAACAATATTTTTTAGTATCTTCAGGATGGTTTTGTTGGATGATTCAGCCTGACTATTTCCTTAGGGATAGTAGGGCATGGATAATTTTTGTTGGATAGAGAACTTGGAACAAATCTCTTTGACATCTTGGTTTTTTAATGGTGTTTTGTTGTCCATTATGATGGTTTGGGGAATTCCATATTGACACATTAGATAATTTAAGATGAACTTAGATATCCATTTTCCTGTGATGTATGTTAATGGAATTGCTTCTATCCACTTCGTGAAGTATTCAATTGCACTAATAATGAAATTATGCCCATTGGAGGAAGCGAGAGAGATCTTACCTACCAAATCTAATCCCCACTGCGGAAAAGGCCATGGTGTGTGATAGGTCTCAACTACAGTGTTGGTGTGTAAAAAATGTCGCTATGTTCTTGACATGGATGACATTTTGTGGAGTATTGAATGCATTCTTGTTCCATGGATGGCCAATAGTATCCTATTCTTAGCTATTTTTGTACTATATTAGGTCCACTAGAGTGGTACCCACAAATGCCTTCGTGTACCTCTTGTAAAGCGGTTTGTACTTCTTTTGTGTTAAGACATCAGAGTAAAGTACCATTAAACTTCAATGATATAAGGTGTCTCTTAGGATTGTGAATCAAGAAGTCCTACAGGAAAAGGTCTTCTTTTGGTTCATTGTCGATGAATGAAAATTGATTCATCCTAGAAGGAGCATCTAAGATCAGTAGGTGTCTTTGGCAACATTTATTTCTTCATATTTCCTCAAAAATATGTACTTCTATGCCATAAAGAGGAACCAAGAATAGTTGATTTCCTACCATTAATCCTTAGAGGAAAGTTCATGAAATTTTAGATCATGCAAGATCAACTAGTTTCAACAACATGCATTAAACAAATTGAATAAATGAAATCATTAAACATGAAAGATGGAAAAAAAGACATGAACACAAATATTTGCGTGGGGAAAACCCTTTAAGGTAAAAAACCCCATACTTCAAAAGCATCAATCCATGGTATTATTTATTAACCAAATAGACAGTTACAATATATTTGCAGGCTCTCAGCCTTTACATGGAGATTTACATCCCATCTAGAGAAAATCCAGTAGCATAACCCCTATGAATGCAGTGTTGCCTCTTCACTATTGTTCCAATGCAATACGAAATTACATACATACTTCTCAAGTGTTACATTACAAACTTTTCTATATCTCTATCTCCTCCTTTAGGTCGACTTAACCTCTCGATGTCTTAGTACATTTTCATCAACCAATGAACAACTAAATCCTACAGGCAGTTACATATTGGTTATCAAGGACTTCAACTATCAACTTCAGGTTGAAATCGTTGGTTCAATGATCATTTCGATTCACAACAATGTTGTACAATCAATTAATAACTTTGTGCCACGTATCGCCATCTAACTCGTCTGTCACCGATGAACCTTGCAGCCTATCACCATCTCATAGACTCCCTTATTTAACCATTGTGGGACAATGGGATCTATACTGCACCACTACAAGCCTCTTAGACTATCTATAATGGGATGACGGTATATCCCACACTACCATAAGCTACCTATTAGATCATCGTGAGGTGGAAGGATGTCCCACATACCCGCCAGCCACTCCAACCACCATTGCAGGGTTGCGAGTTAGGACTCCTCCTACACTACCACACACCTCCTCATGGACTATCATGGAATGGAAATTTACGTACCGCCATACCATAGGATCCCTTGCATGAATGTCATAGGATGGTAGGTTACCTACCACCAACCTGCCAACACTAACTTAAACCTCTGTGGCACTCCGATGCAGCAGATTTTGACACGGCTCACTGCCAACCCACTAGATGCCACAATACTACAGTTCTGATGAAATAACTTTTGTAGGGTGGTGGGTAGCGACTATTCCCCACGATACTACAAGCTCTAATGTATAATTCTATAGTACTGTGGTGTACAAGACTTAACCTTAGCTAAGTGTTTTCCTTATTTCAGAGAGCCTTAACCAGTAAGTTTGGGACACCTATTCTCAACATTCTCCCACTTGATGAAGAACTTACTGGCTCCCAATCAATGCTCAAAGTCATCGTATCATCCAAGACACCTGCAAAAAAATCCAAGATGTCCACCGTCTCAGGCAGCAGTTCCAACCATCCTCCAAAGGAAATGAACGAGTCATGGTGAATATGCACCAGTCTAAAGTACACAAGCATCAGATCCAACTAATAGAAAAGGCTACAAAATACCGTCACCACTCCATTGTGGTCACTAGCTTTACAAAAGCATTAAAAACATCAACTTCAAAGCCTTCAACCTAAACACAATCATGAAGACATCCTCCAAAAAACAATATAGAACATCAATTAGAACAACAAATAGGAAATTGGCTGCTCCCATCCAACTGATCAACCCATGTGATAGAAAATATCACCCACAAAAAGTGCTAATCCATCCAATCACCCATACCTAGAAGGTATCTACATCAAAAAACTCATGCCACCTACATAGCCAACCCATCAACTACAAATACAAGCTCCATGTGCCAACCAGTCGAAGAAGACCAAACACATCTAGGAAATCCCATTACATGGGTAATGTTGAATATAAAAATATCAAAGGCATACCGAGTCTACCAATCACAACACATAGAAAGTGTAGTCATGTAGTACCAAGGACCATCAACAATGATCTGCACATCCTGCAACCAACGGCTACAAGAAACATCTCTCTCAACAATCTTCCACAACTCTCCCATGTTCTCCATATCCAACAAAAGAAAGAGATACAAGACCCTCCATGGCATCACCCAAGTTGCAACACATGACCATAAAATAATGAGCATCCATAGCTCCACATATAAATATCACATCTAAATTCATATGAATCCGAACATATAGGAAGAAGAACCAGACTAAAGAGAAAAATTGCAAATCATAAACATGTAGTATGCCCTTCTACACAAACATCTAAGTGCCAACCGTGTCAAGTAAGATCTCCTTCACAAGCCCCAGAGAAAAAATATAGCAACACCAAAAATTGTTCAATCTCAAGAGATCAAACACAACATATGTATAATGTAACTACATGGATGTAAGCTTCTCAAAGAATATCAAACTACTCCATTTCATATGTCAAGAAATCAACCCACTAACATCTCACATGATCATCATAAATGAAAATGCAAACCCAAGGAGATAACCATGCAATCCATCTCTCAAAATGAATCCTCCAGAACCATCTAATAGCAGCCCGAGATCCATGTCTATGAAAGAAATCATAAAACACATGAGAGAAACAATGGGCATTACCTCTCAAGTGATAAGCCACTAAGTAGACCAAGAGTAAGGAATGGGAATGCTCCTCCAAGATATTCAAGCAATCATGACTCATCTAAGAGCAATCTCCTCATAGGGCTCTGTCGAACTCACATCCAACCAAGGTGTAGGCTCCTCAGACTTTCTATTGAGATCTCATCAAGAGTAACCATCTCAATAAAACTTCTCTTATCTCAAGAGAAATACAACCTCACCTCATTTTGTATGTATCCATGAGCACCTACAAAAAATCATCTCATGCTAAAATCCAAATGCATCACTACACTATCATGAAGTTCTCAAGCATATGACCAATGCACCCAAAACACAGAGAATCACAAAGCCACTATCAAAGATCTAATGATTTGAATCAAGAAATTATCATGACATTGTGATCTTACCATCCCCCTTAGGAGATCACATGCTCCAAGTGAATATACCATGGTCTCAAGAGAAATGCATCATGCCAAAATCTAATGCACAATCAAGAGTACACCATGACATAAAACAAAACAAACTCTAAACCAACATCGCTTGTCAAGCACCATCACCAACACCTCAACCCAAAGAACAAAAAATTCCTCCATGGCTCTGAGATGTTACACATCTTCAAATAGTGTACATGAAAATGTGAAAGAACCCTTCTACAACAACAATATCTAAGATTCCCTCCTAGTAACATCTACAACACTAAAGAATATTATTCATCCATAGTCACTACTAAAGCTCCCACTGAACTGTGACAACTGAGCTCTCCAAGTATCATGACCACACATATACTAATATGAAAATCCTCCAAGTCCACACATCAACATGTCCATTTGAAAATAATACCAAGTGGCACAAAGATCTCCAAACCAAGCAAAACTACCATCAATGTCAAAAACTTACACCAAGTTATGTATCCAAGCTATTCATGACATCATGGTTCACATGATATAGGTCCCCATAACTGACTATTTAGGTACTCTCGTATCATCCATCCTCTCATCTCAAAGTAACTACACCAATGCACAAGTGACTGCAGTCAAGGCCAACTAACAACTCTGTATCAACATAGAATCAAACCTCATGGATATAGATAGTCCACTTCTGAGTTGTCCCACAGTAAACATGTAGGTAAGGACATCCCACAACTTTTCACAACCCTTAGATCCAATCAATATAACATGCAAACCCACTATCGCATTAGAAATTGCAAAATTGAGATCTCAAAGAGAATAACCACGTAGACAACATGACTCAAGCACCGGATCATACACAAATATGATTCACCAAACAAGTCCACAACTCGAGCACCATAGTCTAGGAACCCACCAAGCATCACCAAAGAAATGTTGAGTGACTAATCACGTACCAACACTCCCATGTAGAGAAATAATTATACTTCCTCACACTATTCATGAAGCATGCATGCAAAACTACAACTATCTCATCTAGTAGCACCCCAAAAGCTAGGGTCTAGAAAATAGCTTAATCATAGCTCCATAAAACCTTAAGTTTTTCTTGACTATGTAAAACCTGCAAAACCATTATGTTTGAAAAACACCCATGCGCGTCCACACCCACTTCACATTCGATAGACTTAAAATTATGAAACAAAAAACACCATAATGATTAAACTAGAATAATGGATTATCATATATGATCCTAACCATATATTTTTTTATGAAAAATCTATAAAACCCTCAGATCCAACGAACATGAAACTGAGCCATGCAAATACAAAGCATCCATAAAAGTAAAAAGGTAGTTTAGAAACTCCAGGCTCATTGCAGTCCAACTCTAGAACCACCTACATGCTCATGCATCTGAGGGAAACATGTTATTTCAGAAACTTCAAGATCATCCAATGATCAACTCCATAGCCTACATGCAATCAGGGTAACAAAAAATAATTTCTTTCAATACTAGGAAAAAACACCCAACATAGGCACATTACTCCATAGCTGAAAAACAACCCAAGCTTCTCCATATATCAGGGAGCCTCTCATATAGACACCCAAGCTTTGCAACAACATAGCCAAAAATTAAAAAATCCCACCCTATGCATTAGGATTATCCACTTTCAACTATGAGCTTTAGATCACACCAAAACAATATGACCAAATCTATTTTCTTTGTCTTCACCATCCTTCAAGTTGTGTGTTGTCTCCTAAAACTCAAACAAAAAAGCAAGAACTTCTGCTCACCAAATGATCAATCTTCAATTGATTCCTTCATATTTTCTCAAGCTTTCCAGGCTAAGAAATCTTCACAAAAGGAATTCCTAGAACCAAAGACACTAGGAATAAGCAAATCTCAGAAGAATCTCTAATACCAATTGAAGGGAAATTGATTCATCCTAGAAGGAGCATATGAGATTAGTAGGTATCTTTGGTAACATTAATTTCTTCAAATTGCCTCAAAAACATGTACTACTATGCCATAAAGTGAAACCAAGAATAGTTGATTTCCCACCATTAATCCTCAAAGGAAATTTCATACAATTTTAGATCATGCAAGATCAACCAGTTTCAACAACATGCATTAAATAGATTGAATAAACGAAATCATTAAACATGAAAGATGGAACATAAGACATGAACACAAAGATTTGCAGGGGGAAAACCATTTCGGGTAAAAAACCCCACAATCCAAAAGCATAGATCCATTGTATTATTCAACAACCAAATACATTGTTACAATACAATTACAGTCTCTAAGCTTTTATGTGGATATTTACATCCTATTCCATATACAGAAAATCCGATAGCATAACCCCTACAAACATAGTATCACCTCTTCACTACTATTCCAATGCACTACGCCATTAAATACGTACTTCCCAAGTGTTACATTACAAAATTATCTATATATCTATCTCCTCCTTTAGGTTGGATTAACCTCTCGATGTATTTATACCTCTTCATCGACCAATGAACAACGAGTTCTCACAAGCAGTTACATGGTTATAAGGGACTTCAACTATCAGCTTTAGGTTGAAATAATTGGTCCAATGATCGCATTGATTCACAAAAATTATGTGTAATCAACGAATTACTTTGTGCCACATATCACCATCTAACTCATCCATCACTGATGAACCTTATAGCCTATTGCCATACCGCAGACTCTCTCATCCGACCGTCATGGGACAATAGGATCTATACCACCCACCAGAAGCCTCTTAGACTGTCTATCACAGAACAACAATATATCCCACACTATTGTAGGCTACCTGTTAGATCATCATGGGGTGGTGGGATGGCCTACACACTCACCAACCACTCCAACCACCATCACGGGGTTGCTGGTTAGGAATCCTCCCGCACTACCGCACACCTCCTCACAGACTGTCATGGGATGGAAAATTACCTACCACTATACCGTAGACTCCCTTGCATGATTGTCATGGGATGGTGGGTTACCTACCACCAACCTGCCAACACTAGCTTGAATATTTGGGGAACTCTATAAGTGTAGTATATTTTGACCCAACTTAGTGCCAACCTGCTAGAAGCCGCAATACCGCAATCCTCATGAAACAAATTTTGTGGGGTAGTGAGTAGAAACTATTCCCCACAATATCGCAAGCTCTAATATAGAATTTTGTGGTATTGCGGTGTAGAAGAATCAACCTCAGCTAAGTGTTTTCTTGATTTTACAAAGCCTTAACTAGTAAGTTTGAGACACCTTTTCTCAACAATCAAATCAGTAGATATGATACCATGTTGGATATAGTTAAATGTATCTTGGTACCATGGTGAGTTAGGACCAACAACATCACAAACTAGTTTCAATTTTGAGATATTAGATGCTAGTATGAGCAATTGCTCCACAAGGAATTCATACTTAGGAATGTTCTATGGCATGTCGAGGAGAAAACCTATCGTTGACATAGCATCAACTACTCTATTGTGGATCTGAGGAACTTGTTCAAAGGTGATGGTGACAAAATATTGTTTAAAAATATCCACCATCCTTTTATATGGCATCGATGTTGATGGTGAAAATGACACAAACAATGTTAAAATAGAATATTTCTACTCTATTTCTCCTGAAAAACAAAGACAACATATAGTAGCCTAACTCCCAAGGTCCTGGTAGTTGGTTCTCAACTATCTGGTGTCACTCAATCGGTTCATGCAACTGTAATATTCAAGGGGCCTGTGCTGGTAACAAAATAATGCAAGCAATGAATCATTTTTACCGAACTGTTTTAGTAAATTTAAGGGGTTTCAAACAAAATAAAAAGATGGATCATAGGGTAAACCAGTAAAAATGAACAAAACTTATCTAGCATCCGAACATATATCTTCAACAATGAATGTTTTTCCAATCTGATCAAGAAAACCATAAGATGACACAATCTATAGAATAATCTATACCATTGCATACATTTTAGGTGCTTAATTAAATTCGCCTATCACAACTACTTCAAAGATTTTTTTAAAGAACACACATTCATTCATTGCCAATATCATAGATCAACAGACTTTAATAAATTTCATTCAATGATAATCTAACAAGATAATCCTTAAATCCGATTCCTTCGAATGAATTTCATCACTCAAGAAACTTTTATGCTTCAGCACAATCACTGGCATACAGATAGATTATAACTTATCAGCCTTATCAAGTAAAACAACTCAATTCTAGCACCATATTGCGAAAACCTGTAATTTTATTTAACTGTAAAAATCAAGTACAATGTATCTCTGTAATCACTACAAAATTCTATCTCCTAATATCAGGTAGGCCAATTCTATTCTCAATTAGCTGACCCTTACAATATGATACCCAAAGGGTATTTATAGATACACAAAAATTCAAACTCCACTTCTATTTTAAGTCATCCACCCTTTTAGGAACTAAAAAATCTCTTGGAAACTCAGATCAATTTGAACTTGAGTTCTTACATTAGGCATTTAGTTAAACTAGAGAATAGAAAATAGAAGAGGAAAAGAAGTCATGCGCTCCAAAACTGTTAGTGTTGCATGCAACATGTAAAGTGCATGCAAGAGATTTACACATGTGAAGCTGGGTCTGCAATAAACTCGTCATAACTGGTGAAGACTTGTTATAATACATCTAATTCTGGCCCATCAACCCAGCTGTCTTCAAATTTAATTCACTCCAATTCTACTGCAGCAAACCCTCTCATATCTTTTATCTTTGTCAACTCTCTTCTAGCAGCTGTTATCTCTTCTTTGGCATCCATTAGTCGATCTATCATCAGATCTTCTCCATCATCTCCTTTCTGCATGAGTCCTCTAAATCTTTCATCCCATTTCTCTTTTATCTGGCTCAAAGGTAGGCCTTCTTTTTTTAGTATATTGACATCCACTATGATAGCAATGACTGCCTCCAACTCTTCAAACTGTTCAGTCAGATTATTAACAACATCTTGGGCCTCATTCCTATGTTTGCACAAGAAATTTGTCCTGAATCGGAGTATACGAGAGGTCTTCTCCACAAAATCCTTATTATCCTCCTCAAGTATTGATTGTTCAAGAAGAGTAGTCAAAGGCAATGTACTAACCTTCTCTAATTTCTGACTATACTCTTTATATTCCTCTTCTTGCTTCTCCGATGCTTCAATATATTGCTGCATTTCTTTCATCAATTCTTTTGTGCCTTTGTAAACCTCAAAACCCTCAACCAAAACTTCACCTACTTCCTGATTCAACTTGTGAACCCACCTATCTAGCATCTCCGCTTTGCCTCTTACCTGCACTAAATCATCTACCTCTTTTTTTCTTAACAAAATTGGAGTCTCAATAGCCGTTACCTATTGTGATCTCAGAGAGGAGACACTTTTCAAAAAGGAATGTAATTGATCCAACTGAGCCTTAAGCTCATCTTTCTTCTATTTATCCTTTAACATCCTTGACTTGGTTGTTGAAGCTACCATATCAATTAGATTCATTTTCTGATTCCTGGTAGGCCTTCCCAAGTTGACAATACTCAATTGATAATTTGTTAACTGCATGTCCCCTACCTCCTTTTTTGTCATTGGTATGGCACACTCAACAAAAATATCTTACTTTTCTGTGAGCCTAGTAGAGTGTAGAATCTTGGCCTTCTTCTTAGGCCTCTCCTGTTCAATCTCCTTCATCATATCCTCCCAATTGAGAGGTTGTGAAGGTGTTACTATTCTTTTCTACATGTCCAGTTTTAGCCAAGTGGGAGCACATGGAGCAATAGTCATCATAGAGGAAGAGGAAGCAATAGTAGTAGTAGAAGGTGGTTGCACATTCACTTGGGGTTGAGAATCAACCCTTGATTTCTCTTGTTGTTCTTGCACCACATGCATCCGCACAAGCCTTTCAACCTCTTCCCTATCTTTTTGTTCCTGTATTTTCTTATCTTCCTCTTCTTTCTTCAACCTCTCATCCTCCAATCGATCTCTCTCCACTTTTTCCCTTTCCAATATTTCCTTTTCTATTCTTTCTTTTTCCAGCTTTTCCTTATCCAATTTTTCTTTCTCTAGAGCTTCCTTTTCCAGTTTCTCTTTCTCTAAAGCCTCTAGTCTTTCTTTCTCTAGTCTTTCTGCCTCTAAAGCCTTAAGCTTTTCTGCCTTTGCTTCTTCTTCTTGCTGCTTCCTAACTAGCTCTTTGGCATCCTTTTCCTTTCTTAATCTTTCTGCTTCTTCTTTTTGGTGAGTTTCCTCTGCAAAACTTAGCAACCAAGACTTCTTTCTCCCTCCGATTTCTTGCCTTCTCTTCCTCAAGGTCATGAATCTTTTGTATTAATTCTAACTTATCATTTTATTCTTTAACCTTGATTTCATGTTCTTGTTGCCTTTTCTATCTCTCTACTTCATCAACTGTTGCCTTAGCTTCAATTTGTCGTTTCTGTAATACAAAATCAGTTTGTGTCTTGACACCCTTTAAATTTTGCTTTTCTATTTCTTTAGCATTTACCTCAACATTCTTTCTAACTTCTTCAAACAATTCCCATTGCTCCTCTTGCATCATTACCTATTTAGAATCCTCCTCTAGAGGCATATTCTCTTGCACATCCTTTTCTGACACAGTCTCGTCTGAATCTGTTGCAACCTCATTAATTTCCTTCTCCACTTCTTTTCCCTTTCCAACTTCAGCCATATGATGAAGAGCCCCCTTTTGAACTTCTTCACTCTGCTTCTTTGCAAGTGGGACTAGTGCGGAAGATTCACCTAATGTAGGTGTTCAAACAATAGATCCTTTCTGAGCATCTCCTTCTTGTATTTTTGCTTCATCATCTACTGCTTCAAGTTCTATCTCTTCGATGTCTGGGGGAAAGAACTCCAAAGGCTCTTTGGGAGGTGTCTTTCTTTTGAGTCTCTTATATACTTTCCCCTTCTTAGGAGCTGGTCCTTGAGGAGCTTTGGTTCTTAACATCAACCAGTGAACACTTCTATCCAAGACTGTTCTTCCTATCTACTTTATGTCAATAGTTTCTTCACTATCCCAGTCAATTGGATCCAAGCTCTTAGTTCCTATGTTTAAAGCCTCATAAGATGGATCCAATACAACTCCATCATCCACCAATGTGTTAGGATTTTCATTTTTAACTCCAAGTTCTGCCATGAGTGAGACAAATAACCTCTCATAATTCTTTTTCCTTAAGTCATACTCATCTTTCCGGTCACTCCAGAAATCCTCTAATAAATTGAAATGATTGTCAAACACCGAAGGCAACAAGGCATTCATCTTACCTTTCGGGTCAAAATGCCTACGAGTTGTGTGTAAACCTAACTTCAACTATATCAGCTCACTGTAGACCACCTTTGCTCCTACCAAATGCTGACAACCATACTCACCCAACTTCATGGGGAACTTGTGACATCTTGTCTTATGTTTTATCCCAAACCAAGCATTAACTCCAAGTGCCTGATATACAAACTCCATCAACACTACCCTATTATTGCAACACCTTGGAAGCAAATGTGGATGGCCTTCAAAACCAGCTAACCTGAAATATGTAAACTTGGGGTATTGAATGTACCAACATCCCCATTCAACAATAAATGCCATGGCCTCTTGACTTAGCCTATACCATGCATCTCCATTTAATTGGTTAATGACTACATATATGAATGCATCATTAACTCTTTTGAACTGAGTTTCAGCAACCTGCAAAGACAACTGGTTATAATGCTCCCATACCTTCTTTTGTCCATCCAATACTCCCATTATCTCTACTTTGTTTAAACCTGGGAAGATACCCAACCTTGCTGCTACATACACAATGTAGGAAGTCAAAAAGAAGCATTTAGTCTGCCTGATGTTGGTCAGTTGATCATGAATAGTATTTGATACAATCATCAGCCAATCAAACTGCTGGGCTCCATTTAAGATTGTCTGGATGAAAGGAAACATCCACTCCTTGAACCGAAATGTATCTCTCTTCCCAAAAACCCTAGACAACATCATTATTAAATCTAATACCTCCTTATAGAAATCTGCCCTTTTTGGCAGGTCTGCAAGCTTGGTTAAAGACTTCTTCTCCGTTTTCAACCACTTTTTGTTCAAATGAGATTTATTGGATTCTTTAAACTTACTATATTTCTCCAAGGCCTCTACCTCATCCAACTGCACCAAGTTCTTAGGATCGGGGACATTAAATATATTTTGAAATGCTTAAGGAGTGAGATCAGTAATCACATTGTTTTGTGAATCCATGCATTGTCTAGTAGCAGGATTGTAGGCACTAGCTGCTGTCAAGATCAACTTCGGGCATTGGATTGATAAAGGAAACAAAGTGATATGAGCCAAACCAGACTCAACAATTCTCTTGGTTCTAGGCATCACATCCTCATTGAATGTTTCAGTATAGGCCTCCTCAAAGTTGTACTAACCCAAATTGGTATTGGTGATGTCTGACCAATCTGATTCTAGTTTGCTCACTTTCATAACAGGACTCCTGTGATTATACCTCAAGGTATAAGGCAATTGTTCCGGCTTGATCTTCTTTGGTTTAGGTACTACCTTTGATGTTCCTATAGGCCGGTTCCTTTAGGAAGCTTCTCCTGATGTTCCCGACATCCTCTTAGCTTTCCTGCAACAAAATCTCTAGTTAGATCCTTGAATAAACACCTAAAAATATGTCTTTAAACTCATACCTTTTAAACATACATTGGAGGTGGAACCAGGCAACAAACATCTTAAATAACCTTCTTCTAATATATTGTCGGACTCAGAGCAAAAACTGTTACTGTCACTCTACTAATAAGAAGCGGGCTTAGAGTCGAAAGTGCAATAGCGATCAAAACCTGAACTGGAATGGAAACTGATTCAGTTTCCTTTAGATTTTTCTGTTTTCATATTTGGATTCGGTTCCGCTTCCGCTTCCGCTAGATAAACATTTTTATGAAGTAAAGCTTCTCATTATAAGTGGAGTCAGAGATGGGATGGAAGATGGAATTGACACTAAATATAAAAGACATCCAAAACTCTAAATCAATTCCGATCCCACTTCTGGCTATGTTGACCATGATGTCATCAAATATTTCCTCAATTTAACGCATAACTTCATGATTAAAACTAAGGTCATATTAAATGAAACGAGGCTTAAATATGACAAGAAAAGACTATACCCATATGACTGTGGGGACGACTGTATTTTAGGGCATCATACTTTAATCATTTTAAAATGTGATCACAGAGGACGCATAAAACCCTAACCTAGAAAACACGATATAAAATTAGGGCATGGATATAACCCTTCCTAATTTACCAGAGTGAACGTGCGAAAAAACCCTAAGTAAAAACAAGATTCAACATACCCTAACTCACTGCAAAAACATGAATTTAATCTACCTCATTGTGAAAAAACTTAACTAAATCTACGTATTTAAAAACCTAAACCCAACACGACGTGATCACGACAAAACGTGAAAGCGATCGTGCCCTAACTCACTATAAAACAAGAAACGCAAGCACAAAAACAAGAACAACCAACAAAAGAAAGCACACAAACACGCAAAACTTCAAGAAAACAATCCTATTCAAAGATCCAAATCAAACAATACGAACAAAGAACATGAAAGCAAAATAAAAGAAAAAACGAGAAAAGAACCCTACCACAAACGCAAAACCTGGCTAACCTGCTGGATTGATTCGCAAATGATTGTCTACTCCTCCTTCAATCGATTCACTCAGATGGACTCCACAACAGCTCTATTTCACTCTTCAAGTTTTCACAATGATAAAAATGATGTGTTTAATCCTTAATGAAGGTAAAAATCAGAGTTCTTACCTACGCCAACCTACTGTCATTAATGCATTAAATGCAGTTAAGCAGAGTCAGAATAGGAGAAGAAAAAACACTTCACTACAGTGCGACATCAGTTAATAGTCAACGGCCAAGAAAATGGTGGGGGCGGAGACGGGATCGGTTCTGATTTTGCAATTTTGAATAAACACCAAGTTAACTTCCACTCCGATAAAGACAAAGTGAAAAGGTCAAAAGAAAAACTGTCAGGATGGGAATTGGAATGGAAACTGAAAGAAGTTTCAGAACCTGATTTGGTTCCGGCTCCACTTTCGACAGACTAAATCAGAACAAAACAAAGTGTTGGAAGCAAAAGACTCCAGACTTTGTTTAAAGAACAACAAAAGATAAAACTAACAAAGGGGGACCCATTTTGACCAAGGAAAAAGATGGGTGGTTATGCAAGGCATAACAATTGGCTTGTCCTCCTTTGTTTGATACTCATCATTTACTTTTTTTATTTCCAGTTGAGAGTCTCCATAGACTTACAGTTCTTTTATCCTCCATTCGATGGCCATTTTGAGTCCTATGATTAGTGCTTCATATTTTTATATTTTATATATGCATGGGAAATCAATTCTATAAGCCTTAGGTATACTATCTACCAATGGTGTGAGGAATAAGATACCTACTCATGAGCTGTGTTGATTGTGGGAATCGTAAAAGTACAAGGTCAACCGGCTTGTCTATTCTATTAGCAGTATGCTTTCATCTAGGAATTCTATTGTGAGAGGCTGGTGATCTTCCATTGGTGCTTTTGCTAGTAGATCTACTATGATCAATCCTTTGATGGATTTCCTGTCTATGTACTCTATGTCAAACTCACTCAGTATCATCACCCATTTAACGACCTTGCATGTTAGAGCTTCTTTTGCCAATAGGTACTTTAATGGATCTATTTTTGAGATCAAATTTACTTGTCTATTCAAGATGTAGTGTCTTAACTTTAGTGTTGCAAAGACAACAGAGAGACACATTGTTTATGTGGGTGAATAATTCAATTTATAGCCCACCAGTGTTTGATTGATATAGTAGACTACTTTTTCCTTGTTATTATCATCTAGTTGTGCTAGAAGGGCTCCTAATGTTGCTTGTGTTGTAGACACATAAAGTATCATTGCTTTATCTAGAATAAGTGGCATTAAGATTGGAGGATTGAGTAGATACTCTTTTCCTTGTGTAGAGAAGGGGGATTTTCTACTCATCAGTTCTCTTCACTCGGAGAGCCTCATGAGGCGAACTGCCCTAAACTACCTCAAAGGACAATGGAGAAGGTTCTAGAATCAGAGAAAGAAGGTCTTAAAGATTCTTTGGATAAACCAACAAGCTTTCAGCCAAAGGATGATAGCATGACGCGCTAGCATCCTAGAGGCGTGTTGGTGTCTCGTACGGACCAAAAACTGAGTTTATCTCAGAGAACGGCTAAGCGACTACTTCTACTTAGATTGCTGAGAAATTCTAGAAGGTGATAAAGTGACATAATGTAATGGAACTAGAATGAAGCGAAATAGATAAGGAGAAGAAGGAAAAAGAAATGCTTACAACCGTGTGGATGATGAAGCCTCTAGTGTGTGAATGTCTTCAATACCTACACACAAGAAAGAGAGAAAGTGTTGGAGCTATATAGGGGTTTTCCTTAGTCAAACCCTCATTTTGGTGTTCCCACCTCCAAGGACAACTAGATAGATAGAGAGAAATGTAGGAAATGAAGTAAACACAAAATCACTATGAAGCAGTGTTATGCTAATCAACCGAATAATAGAGGAGAGGAGTGAAATCTTACCACCTCCGCCCAAAGCGCTCAAGGCTAGTGGGGGAGAAAATGAGAGGAACTCAAGCCTCTGTTGTCATGGTGTTTAATTCCACACTTGCTCTACTGGAGTGATGGAGTGTTGATGTTGTTGTTGTGAAGTGTAGAGTGTTGCTTGAGATTGAAGAGATGGTGAACAAGATACTTGGAGCTTGTGAAGGGATAGGAGATAGCCAAATAAATGGAGAGGTGAATTTTAAGGGAAGAGTGAAGAAAACGGCCTTATTCAGGTCGGTCAGTCGAAGAGGGCGTTACAAGTTGACTCCCAATGGGAATCATAACGTCACTACAAGCTCAAGACGTAGGAATCTGTCAGGGATGTAAGTGTGCCACATGGACGTTTGCATGCCACATGGGCATCCAAGACATAAATGCCTCTACCAATGCTCAAACAGGTTCCAAGTGGATGGAGACATATGGGCTTGTGTGGAGTTTCGCCTTTGAGTTGGTTTTCTAAAGTGAGGAAAGGTAAAAGGGGAATTTGCATTAGGGGTGAAAATTCACGCCTATACATGTTTCCCCCACTTTAGCGAGCACGAATACTGATGATTGCTTCGAAAAAGTAGATTAGAGAAGGAATAAGGTTAGAAATGTATACCTAAACTGTCGAGGAAGAAAACCGCGATCTGGTGAACCCGAGAGTGTAGGGTTAAAAGAGGACTTCATAATTTTGTAGAACTATGAAGTTGAAGAAAGAGCATATACTCAAGATGAAGAAGATGCAGATCTTCGATCCAGTATACACAAGAATAAATGAATGTAAGAGTGATAAAATCAACACCCTCTTCGGAGTAGAACCCATATCATAGAGTAAAAGTGATGAAAGAAAAACCCGCTTCGGAGTAGAGCCTGTATCACAGAGTAAAAGTGATAAAAGCAAAACCCACTTCAGAGTAGAGCCCGTATCACAGAGTAAAATTGATAAAAGAAAAACCCGCTTCGGAGTAGAGCCTATATCACAAAGTAAAAGTGATAAAAGAAATCCCTGCTCAAGGAGGAAAACCCGTACCATTGAGTAAAAGTGATAAAAGCGATCCCCGCTCGAGGAGGAAAACTCGTATCACCAAGTAAAGGAGCTCTACAGGTTCTCGATCCTTCAAAAAAAGTAAGCAGATAGTCACGTAGACCGTCGTCAAATTGGAAGAATTTCAAAGGGGTCGCTTGGGAACCCTTCAAAAGGAAGAGGGGTCCACTCAAGGGATTTGTTGTTTGAAAAGTAAAGTCTAGTCGGGCTGCCCCCAAGATAGACACAAGGACATGATGTAGGTCTAGTTGGGCTTCTCCCGGACTAGATGTGAAGATGTGAAATCGGTCTAGTCAAGCTACCCTTGAGCTAGATTCCAAGATGTGAAGTAAGTCTATTTAGGGTGCCCCCAGGCTAGACATAAGGATGTGAAGCATGTCTAGTTGGGCTTCCCTCGAGCTAGATACAAGGAATTCATTTGATATAAAAAAATTCAAAGAGAGTCCCTCAAGAACCCTTCAAAAGGAAGAGGGTCCACTCAAGGGATGCTATATTTGAAGGTCATAGAAAATAAGAGGGGGTCCTTTAGAAGGACGCACATCTCCAAAACAAGTTATCACTACCCCCAACACATACGGGAGGAGAACCATGCAAGATATTTAGAACAAGATAAAGGTAAACCTCTATATCGCTTGTCATTTTGAAGAAGAGGTAGGTGCATCAACAACTCAATGAGTGAGGGCACCTGAATCATGAATTTGTTGTATTTTTTCCTTTAAGGCCTTACATTCACTAGTGGAATGGCCAGGCACTTGATGGTATACATAGAAAGAGTGTTTTGCTTTATCATGTTTATGAAGTTTCTTTTGTGTAGGAGGAGGAAGAGTAATTAAGCGGGCTTTAAGAAGTCGCAATAAAATATGCTCTTATCCAAATAAAGGATGAGGAGCAGGAAGCAATCCTTTCTCTTGCGGAGAAAAGTTTGACTTCTCACAAGAAGGAGATACGAAGATAGAATACAGAGGAGGAGGATCTCCATGGAGAGCGTTACTCCAGCAAGGGGGATCACACTCTTCTATGAGATCACCCTCAAAATTCTTGATAGGAATACCACCATTAACCTCCTTAACATAAGTGTGATCATCTTCCTTAGAAGGAGGATCAACACTAAGAACATTACAATTCTCACTCAGAATATCCCGCGATGCAAAAGACTGATCATCTTTGATAACAGGTGTGAATGATGTCAGAAGGTCTAAGCAGATCGGGTCGAATTTATATTCCTGAACAAAGGAATATGTAAAGTCTAAGGGAACCCAATCATCACCAAGACATGCATTCCTTTGAGAAGAGGTAGAAGGAGAAGGCTTAAGATTTCTCGCTTCAAAAGGATCTTCTTCTGGGATATCTATCTCAAGAGTATCCTTTGTAGTAGGTACTATTGGAGTAAACATCGACACGTTGGAAGACACCGAAGGAATAATATTAGGCACAACTAAAGCTTGACCAACAAATTCCATATCACATAAGCGCTTAGCATCAGGGTCAGCCTTAACTGTGACTACTTTATTATTACAAATGAACTTGATTAATTTATGCAAGGTAGACAGGACTGCACCCATAGCATGAATCCATGGTCTACCAAGAAGGAGGTTATAAGGTGACTTCTTTGACATAACATATATGAGAGTGGGTATAGTAATAGGTCCAAGCTACAAAGGTAATACTATTGTACCTAGAGATTGTCTCCTAACATTATCAAACACACAAATGACAATAGAAGAAGCATTAAGAGAAGATGAATCGATATTAATTTTGGGCAATAGATCAATGCTACATACATAAAGCGTCAAACCAGCATCAATGAGAGTACGTCTAATTCCAATCTTATTAATATTAACTATAATCATTAGAGGGTCCTCTTACTTCTGTAATTCTAGAGGTGGGAGTTCCTATGGATAGCACATGATATTCAGTGAATCCGCTTGAATATACACCATGAACACATCAATATTTGTCGATCTAACAGAATCAGGCAAGAGGATATTTTATGAGCCTTCCTGAAGCATACCTTGATAAACCAGAGTAGACTGAAGCAAGTCCCACAGTGAGATCTTAGCCGGAGTAACTTGAGGGTGCTTGACAAGACTGTTATCATCGGGTGCTTTAGTAGTAGGTTTAGGTTCTTGAGGAATTCTTAGTTGTTTATTCATTCTAGTATCTTAGGTATGGGCTATCGCTCTATAAGAGGGAGCCTTAGAAAGATTAAGGGAATCACTAACAAATGGAACACCATTAATAGAACAAACCCTTTCAGGAGAAGGACTAGCTGGAGTCACGTAAATGACTGGTCTCTTAGGCCTTTTAGGGGCAACAAGGACAAAGATTACATTTATAGAATCATCACACCTAGTAGAATAATTATTTTCATATATATTCTCAACATCGATCCAAACATGATCAAATATGGAAGGAGATTCATAATGTGCCAATGCATCATCTCTAGAATAAAGTGCATTAGAATAGATAAGAAATTTGTCATTCACAAATGCATCTTCTCTAGAAGAGAGTGCATTGGAATGATTAGGAGATTGATCATTCACAAATACATCATCCATAGAAGAGAGTGCATTAGAAGGAATAAAAGGTTCATCATTCATAAATGCATCATCTCTAAACGAGAGTCCATTGGAATGAAGAGAAGTTAGAGTGACATTAAGGAAGGTATAAATGATTTCATCTTCTAGCAACAAGACATCCCCCAAAGGAAGAGGACTCTCATGAGAAGGATCAAAGATACCAAGTGACATAGGCAGAGCTAAGTCACCATCACATACATGAAATGGAATATCATTAATATCTTGAACAAAATTAGATACAAAACTAATAAAAGAAGATATTAAATTCATTATAGATTTTTTCGGTATTTTCTACGTTTTAGTAATTTGCATTTTCGGAGGTCTTCGGAGCGTAATTTGAGTTCGAAACTTGCGCCAGTCCTTAAAATTCAATTGCCAAAGGCACTGGTATTTTAGGGACTGAACCAGTTCTCTAGAAAACCTTTCCAGTGGTGCAAATGGTTCTAAATTCCGAGGACCAAGTCAAAAGTTATTACCCCACCAAGTAGGGGCAAATAAATTCCTAGTTTTTCAAAGAACATTGTTCTTCACGTTGGGTTCACCAAAATGTAGAGAAGAGGGATTTGCTACTCATGAGTTATCTTCACTCAAAGAGCCTCACGGGGTGAACTTCCCTAAACTACCTCAAAGGACAACAAAGAAGATTATAGAATCAGAGAGAGCAGGCCACAAAGATTCTACGAGAAAACCAACAAGCTTTTGGCTAAAGGACAACAACATAGAACACATACGACAGCATGACGCGTTGGCATCCCAGAGGCACATTGGCATCTCGTACAGACCAAATAGCGAGTTTATCTCAGAGAACGACTAAGCGACTACTTCTACTCCGATTGCTGAGAACTTCTAGAAGGTGATAAAGTGACATAATGTAATGGAACTAGAATGAAGTGAAATAGATAAGGAGAAGAAGGGAAATAAATTCTTATGACCGTGCAGATGATGAATCCTCCAGTTTGTGAATGTATTCAATATCTACACACAAAAAAAAGAGAAATTGTTGGGGTTGTATAGGTGTTTTCCTTAGTCAAACCCCCATTTTGGTGTTCCCACCTCCATGAACAACTAGATAGATAGAGAGAAATGTAGGAAATTAAGTAAACACAAAAGCACTACGAAGTAGTGTTATGCTACTCAACCAAATAATAGAGGAGAGGAGTGAAAGCTCACCACCTCCTCCCAAAGCACTCAAGGCTAGTGGGGGAGAAAATGAGAGGAACTCAAGCCTCTGTTGTCACAGTGTTTCATTCCACACTTGCTCTACTAAACTTATGGAGTGTTGATGTTGTTGCTATGAAGTGTAGAGTGTTGCTTGAGATTTAAGATATGGTGAAGAAGCTTCTTGGAGCTTTTGAAGGGATAGGAAATAGCCAAATGAATTAAGGAGAGGTGAATTTGAAGGGAAGAGTGAAGAAAACGGCCATATTCAGGTTGGTCGGTCGAAGAGGGTGTTTCAAGTCGACTCCCAATGGGAATTGTAATGCCACTATAGGCTCCAGATGTGGGAATCTATTAGGGAAAAATTCCTCTATCGACGCTCAAAATAGGTGCCAAGTGGATGAAGAACAACGGGCTTGTGTGGAATTTTTCCTTCGAGTTGGTTTTCTAAAGCGAGGAAAGGTGAAAGGGGAATTTGAATTAGGGGTGAAAATTCATGCCTATACAAATTTCTAGAATGCTTGATCACATCTAACATGCCACTTGAATATGATATCTTTGTGTAACAGATGGGTGTACGGATGACACTTGTCTGCCAACTACGTGATTGATCACCTGATGGACTATAGTTTCCCCTGTAGACTTCTTAGTTGCTTCAATATCTTTGGAGGAGGCATTTCTAATATGGATTTTACCTTTGTAGGATCTACTTCGATGCCTCTTCTTGATACTATGTACCCTAACAATTTTCTAGATGTTACTCTGAATACACACTTTTTTGGATTAAGCCTCACATTGTACTGTTTGAGCATGTCAAATACTTTTGCTAGGTTTGTCAAATGGTCTTCTCTTTTGATGGACTTTGCTAGTATTTCATCCACATAATCTTCCATAGTTGTATGCAATATATCATGAAATATTATAGTCATTGTTTGTTGATAGGGAATTCTTTAGACTGAATGGCATGACGTTCCAACAGAAGGTCCCCATGCACAAGTGAATGTTGTTTTATGTTGATCATTAGGAGATATCTTTTTTTGATTATATCCAAAGAAACCATCCATTAGTGACAATATTTTATGCTTTGCAATTAGATCTATGATCATATTGATGCTCGAAAGAGGGAAATCATATTTTGGGTAAACCTTGTTTAGATCTCAAAAGTCCATGCAGATTCTTATGCCCCCAGTGGGATTTGATACTAGTACTAGATTTGAAATCCATTCAAGGTAATCAATTGGTTTGATGAAGCCCAAATCTAGCAGTTTCTTTATTTCTACTTTTACCAAAAGTGTTATCTATGGATGCATCTTTTGTAGCTTCTGCTTGATGGGTTTAGCTCCAAGAAACATGACTAGGTAATGTACAACCAATGGTGGATCTAGCCCTGGCATGTCTGCATATGTCCATGAAAAGTTTATTTTCCTTTCATTGATGAATTTTGAGAAGTTCACCTTTTTCTTTAGGATCAAGTGATGCTACATGGTATGTGGTAATTTTACATTGTCCTTTTCAATTTTATGACTAGAGGACACAATCTCCCCTCCAAAATATTCTTATTGTTCGAGTTCTAATGAAAAACCCTACTTTATGATCTCCTGATGGTATATCGGTTCGAAGTCCCATAAACTCTGCAATGGCTTCATCATTTTGGAATTGATCCAAAATAGATGTACGATGTTGTTGGTCCCAATCAATTAATTATGGGTAGTTGAGGGGTAAGTTGTCATCGTTATTTTTAAAACTTATGGAAGTTGTTGAAATGGTCACTATAGATTTGGCATCATTCTCCCATTGGGTATCTAGGTCATCATCGCTAGAATCAAGGGAATCCCATTCATACTCGTTAGAGTCTATTTTATAAGTATAGTCTTTAAGTATAGGTTTTCTAGGTGGTGTAGGGACTATACTTATGCTAAATTTTTCAAATAGGTCCTCAATTGGTAAATCATTGTTTATAAGATGGTAGGTATCCAATGTATTAACATCTGTAGAAGGAGCTCCTTTCTCAAAAGAGGCACATCCAATGTTTGGAGTAATCATGTCTATTGAACCATGCCCTAATCCAATGTTCTTCTTTCTCTATTCCACTATAATAGGTTCCCATCTTCCTTGTTTGTGTTGCCCAAGGCCTCCTTTTCTAGTGTATCCCATTTGTTTATCCATATGATACCCTTTACTACTAGGATCAATTGGAAAGGGTTGTAGTTGTCTTGGTTCTTCTTTTTATTCTTTGTAGATCATTGACGAGAGGTCCTCCTTGAATATTTCTTCCTCTTCCATATCTTCCCATCTCATAAAAATCATGGGTGTGACTACCATTGTTACTGCTTGAACATGTTTGATCTCATTTGTCCCTCCATAAACCTTTGGTGTTGGGGGAAGTATTCCAATGCAAAAATCTTGATTGAAATGATAGTTTTTGTTACCATTTTAAAGTACTTGAATCTTGGGATCAGATTCTGGTTGTTCACTTGATGTGGTTTTAGTTGAGTTTTATGGTAGCATTGATGGGTCAACATATGAGAAGGAGTGGAATGATATATCATTACTAGGTACTCACTATATTTTGTTTTATTTATCCTCCAATTTTTCATAGTAATGGAAGGGTTCAGGATCAACATATAATGTAACCCCCTTTCCTTCGTGGGGAAATTTTATACACTAGTGAAATGTTGAAGGAACTGCTTGTAGTGCATGAATCCATGGGCGTCCTAGAAGAAGGTTATATGGTAGCTCAAGGTCTAGTACTTGACATAATGTTTTTGTTGTTGTCATTTCTATTTGTACGGGAAGCTTGATTGTCCCTTTTGAATTCCTTTCGAGGTCATCATAAGCTCTTATAGTGATTCTTTTTCCCTTGTCAATTACATCATCAAAATACCCCGATTGTTTAACAAATTTCAAGGTACAAATGTTTAGACCTACACCGTTATCTATTGTTACTATTTTGGTCTTATATTTGTGGAAACCAACCTCTATATAGAGGGCTTGGTTATGGAATGATTTATGTGGAAGTTATTTCTCAGAAAAAGACTAAATGATGAGTGGTCATGATTTTCCCAACCATAGCTTGAAACTGATCAGGATTGAGGTCATTAGGGACCGATATTTCTAAAGCTTTATCTAGTATTTCTTTATGTGCAGGTGATAATTTCAATAGCTCTAGGATGGAGATTAAAGTAGGTGTCTTCTTTAGTTGTTCCATAATACTATATTCATTGGATGACTTAGTTGTGGGTCTAGGCAGGGCTCATTGTATTGTAATTTTCCCTCGACGAGTAGTTATGTTACATTCGGGGTCCATGCCTCGTATACTTAGCACATTGACTCTAGTGTCATCTTCCTGGAAGAGGGTGCCTAGGATGGTGTCACCATAGGTGTAGTTGGCATTGTGATAGTCTTGTTATTTCCCTTTGTCATTTTTCTTAGTATGATTAGGAATTGGATTCATGTAGATTTGGAGGTCTTCGTTTCTAGGATGATGTTCTATATCAACTTCTCCCTTGTCGATTAAGTCTTGCACTATATGTTTAAGTCTCATGCAGTTATTTGTCTTATGTTCCTTGATATTGTGGAACTCACATAAGTCTTTTTCATTGTGCCATGGTGTTTCAAAACTCATCTCTTCATAGTTTGTGTGCTCGTTGAATTTGATGAGGTTTTGTTGAACTAATTTTTGCATGATTGTCTCAAGTGTTTCTCTTAATTGAGTAAATTTCCTCCTTGGTTGGCTCTATTGTCTTTGTTTTCCTCCCTATTTTTTTGGTTTGGTTATTCGATTGATTATTTTGGGGATAGTTGAGTTGATTGTTTTGTATTTTGTTGGTAGCATAGCTTGTTTGTGCAAATTGGGCTTTGTTTTGCAGTCCATTTGGATTTTGCACGTTCCATACAACTCTAGCATCAACTACTCCATCATTGGTAACTTTTTTTTTTTTGGCCCAAATCTTTGGTTTTTCATTCGAACTAGAAGGGTTGTCTTTTGAGTTATTGAGTTTAATGACTCCCCTTGCTATGAGAGCTCTTTCAATGTGTAGGCCCTTTTCAATAGTATCTTCGAAGTTAGTGGCGCACAACATGGTGTGTTGATAATTGATTTCTGCTTGGGTATTGGAAATAAATATATCAACCAGTTTTTTGTCGAGAATAGGCCACTTGCATCTACTAACTTTATGTCTCCATATTTGTAGGTAGGATGTAAAGCATTCCACTTGGCTTTGTTTAATCTTGTAGAGGTCAGTGATGGTGATATCATGTTTTTTGTTGAATGAGAAGTGGTTCACAAATTTGTTAGACAATTCATCAAAACTATTAATACCTAGTGGTAGATGGGAGAACCACTCCATAGAGTGACTAGTAAGACTGCATGGAAAAAGTATCATTAGGTATGAATCGTTGTTTTTCACTTCCATGCAAGCTACTGAGAATTCTTGCACATGTTCTATCGGATCACCTTTTCCCTTGTACTTGTCAAATTTTGGTATTTCAATTTTTTTTGGGAAGGGGAGCATAGTAATGGAGTGTAGGTCTTCTTTGGTTTTCCAATCTAAATGTTTGATATCCTTTGATTTAGTGCTTGTAGTTGCATTCCTACCTCTATGTTTGGGAAATTCATTTGGGGACCCTGTACGTAGTAGCCTTGTGGTCCCAAAATTTTTGTTTGGTCGTAGGTTGGGTATGGTGGAGGTATAAGACCTTGGTAACCATGTTGGATGGAAGGAGGGTTAATTCCTTGTTGTATGGAAGGAGGATTAAGTCCTTGTTGAATGTAAGGAGGGTTAATTCCTTGTTGAATGTAAGGTGGGTTAAGTCCTTGTTGTATGGAAGGAGGATTAAGTCCTTGTTGAAAGTAAGGACGGTTAAGTCCTTGTTCTTTTTTTTGAACAGGGGTATCTTGATAGTCTGTTGGTGGTACACCTTTCTATGGTTGATTATGTTGAAGGGTACCCTAGTAGTGCATTAGGGGTACATCTTGTTGTCGGGATGAATTATTTTTAATGGTAGCCTGGTAGTGCATTGGTGGTACACCTTATTGTTGGCATTAATTGTATTGAAGGGTACCCTGGTAGTGTGTTGGTGGTACACCTTGTTGTTGTGACAAACTGTATTGAAGGGTACCTTGGTAGTGCATTGGTGGTACACCTTTTTGTTGGGATGAATTGTTTTGAAGGGTACCCTGGTAGTGCGTTGGTGGTACACCTTGTTAATTTGGTATGTTGTTTGAAGGATCAATATATGATACATTTTGTGGTTTGTATTGTGCTTGTGGTGGGATGTTACCTTGTTGTTCCATTGTTGGAAAGTTTCCCATGTTTTTCATATTATTTTTTTGTGGCATGTGTTGAGTTGGACCTCCTTGATATTGGTGGGCCATTGTTGCTTGCTCAATTTGGGTCGATTTCCTAAACAAAGGGTTGTCCATTGGTTGTTGTTTAGGTTTAGCATTGCTTTGTGAGAAGATTGGTGGAATGTTCAGATTCTCCACTGGTTTAAGTATTTTTATCAGTACTGATGTATCCCCTAAGGGAATGAGTTTAGGATCCTTAAGACCTTCTACATTAAATTCTATAGGTAATTTAGCACCACTTTGTGCTAATTTGAAGTACTCATTTGGATCCTTTCCTAACAATTTTTCCATTAGTTTAAGTACCTTTGGATTGTTAGAATGTTGAAAGAATTATTCCTCATCTAATTCTTCCTCACTATCCACTTCTTCTATGACAATGTCCTTGGGATTTTTTTATCTATCCATCATTTCTTGTTGTCTACGGATTACTTCCTCCTCACTTGGTGGTTGGTTTGGTGTTTCCTTGAATGTGGGTTCCTTTTGAGGAGTTATACAATCACTTGGTCTATAGCCCCATGGGTCACTTTCGTTGTTTGTGGTGTTCATTGGGGGACTGCTAGTGCTACTTTTGTTTTCTTCCATATTTTTTTTGTATTGAGATTGCATGGTTGTCATAAACAAGTGCCAAGATTTTGTGGAAGTTGGTGATTTCAAACTATGGAATAAAGAGTGATTTTTCTAGCATATTAGTCGTGTTTCTCCACTTAGTTGGTGTTTCCTTTTTCTCAAACACCAAAGTTCTCAAGCTATTGATGATGTTTGTCTGTTCACCTTCAATTTGCATGAGGTTTGGTTGTATGATGGGTGTCATAATGTCTAGTTGTTGAATTGGGGCAGTAGGATGCCAAATGGTCATAAGGTGAGTGATGTTGGTGAATGATGCTATTTTTGGGACTCAAAATGTTGAAAACTTGGAGTGATATTTTACTTCATTTTTTTAGAGGATATGTTATGGCGAATCTACTTGAACTAGCCTTGAGGTTCAAGAAAATGTTGATATCTTAGAATTTTGAGTGAAGGAATAATCCAAGTTGTGTTTAGATTTTGAATCCTAAAACTAGGTTGGAGTGTTTGATTTTTTTAATGGATATGGACTAATGCAAATATGAATGTTTTGGGAGTCTAATTATTTTTGTTCTCACAATATTTAACCAGTTTAAGATTAGCTTCTAATTTTCACCAAAAAGTAGGGAAAAAGCGGTAGTTTTAGAACAGTAGCAATAATTTCTTCCAAAAGCGGCCAGATGTATGTCAATAGTGGCCAATTCTAAAGGACAACTACGGTAAGTTTTTCCAAAAGTGGCATATGTTTGTAATTTTCTAACTAGTCAATTGTGAAGGCAAAAGAAACATTTTCAACTAAAAGCAACCAAATTTTAGGTCAACTATGGTTTAAACAATAGGTCAAGTGTGACAATAATAAGATCAACCATGGTAATTCTAAGATCAACTGTGTTCTATTTTTCAAAAGCGGTAAGTTTTTGATAGTCACTATAAAAAACCAAAGAGCAATAGTGGCCTATTTTGAATCAACTGAGGTATTCTTAATGTCAATAGCAGCAAAAATAGCAACAATAGTAGTTTTTGTGTAGGTTTATTTTCCAATTTCTATTTTTGGCAGCAGTTTGGAAAATTTTGCAGATTTGATGTCTCATTTTAATCTGATTTATTTTTGAGAACTTTGGCAAGTGATAATTCAACACAACAATCAAAACTATTTGACCCTAAATGTCTATATTTTAAGCACGTTTCTTTCCACAAAAAAGCTCAAAGTTTGTGGAAGTCAAAATACTAAAACTATAGTTCCCAATATTGACTTTGTTCTCAATGTGACTTGAAATGTAAGGCTAAATATTCGAAAACCTTTAGAGATATTTTTTTTAAGATATGTTTTAAGGAGTTAAAATATAGGGTTCTTTTCAAATCATTCATGCTAAGTTCAAAGGGTTTGAGATTTGATAACCATGTTCAATGTTTATTTTTATGTGTTCATTTTAAATCAAGCAAATTGTTTGATGACCAAAGTAACCAAGAATTTTGGCAAGTTCATGGAGACAATTTACAACCTAGAGATAGGCACATTCTTTTAGGTGGGCTTACCTCATGCCTCAAAGGGATGATTTTACATGTAACTTATGGAGATTGTTTTAATCTCAACCATAAGTTAGATTTGGTAAGTAACTTCTTGGAAGAAAATTATGATGCACCAATTTTCAAAGCATGTTTTGGCTAAAAAAGTGGCCTTTGCTACATTGGTTCTTAGTCATGCTCAGGTGAGGATTCAACACTTTTCTAGCATCCAAGAAGCCACTTAAGGCTTTAACCAACTTACTCGAGGCTCTATATACACAATGGTACCTCCTCTTTTTTGAATGGCACTAATGACAAAGTAATCGTTGATTAAGTCATTTGGAATTTAGCCTTGACCATTTATATAGAGCCTGAGTGAAAAACCTCTTTGAGTTTCCTTTGAGTTCTACAACGTGGGATGTGTCTCAAAGGTAGGCCCTCTAAAGGTAATGCTTGGAATGAAACAACTATGAAGCTCAAAATAATTTCCATCACCTAAGATCTCTAAAAGACGTGAGGGGAGAGGATAGACACTTAGTTTTCCAAACATGGAAAAAACAACATACGATTCATCACAATATTATTTTTAATCCCCTTGAGCGGTGCTATCCAAAAAAAAATGAATGAAGTGTGAACAAGATAAAAATTTGTTTTTTATATGCAGAAAATTTGAAGTGTTCTAGATTTCAAACTAGTAGATAGAAATATGCAAATAAAAATGTAGTTTTCTAGTTTTAACTACCAATTCTTTAATGTTTCTAATAACCTTATCTTAATGTGGTCAACAAAATAAAATCATTTGTTTCGTCAACATAATGAAAACATTGTTCAAAAGAAAGAATTTCATTTTATGAGCACCAAAAAAATTGAAGTTTTGTTCTAATCTACGAAATCTTTTGAAAATTAATTTTAGAACACCAAATAGAAAGGGTGCAAGTTGTGGGGCTCATTTGTTAAGCACCAAATAAAAAAAATCACTAAACTAGAAATCTTTTGAAAAGTTCTTTTTAAAGCACCAAATTGAAAGCATGCAAGTTGTGGGGTTCATTTTTATAGCACCAAATAGAAAATTTTCCCTAAACTAGAAATCTTTTGAATTATTTTTTTAAAGCACCAAATCGAAAGCATGCAAGTTGTGGGGTTCATTTTTATAGTGCCAAATTATTTTTTTTCCCTAAACTAGAAAGCTTTTGAAAATTTGGACATGGACCATTCGCCTTCTTTGCAATAAAAGTGTTAGTTATTTCTTGATGTAAAGTGTACCATATCCCTACAAGAGCTACACAAACAAAGTCAACAAACACAAAACATCCAAAACAACCACCTATTAGCATTAGAAATCGAAAAATTGCTTTGTAGATTTTGAGTCAAAAATACATAGAGCAGAAGCATAAATTTTAATCAAATGTGACCATGTTATTTTCAGAAACTACAATCCTTATTGTCAAAAGCGGCCTTATCATGTGCAACTACAGTTTAGAAAATTCAAAGGCGGCCTTGTCTCTAAAGCAAAATCGGTTTGAAAAATCAAATGCGGCCCTATTTCTCAAGAAAAAGTGATTAGAAAAATCAAAAGCGACAAAGACGAAGGAGTGACCACGTGAAACTCTTGTAGCTTTTTCATGAAAATTTTCATGTGTGTTTCTGGAAAATGCATCTGTGTTCTGAAACCTGCAACTACTCAATTAAAACTCATGAAAAGGGTTAGTGTTAAAGACTGAGGTCTCACTAGGCATGCCAAATGTTGTAAGTGGGAAATTGATAAGCATAAAGAAATCAAACACGAATGAATTAAAAAATATTTAAATCAAACAAAGATTAAGATTCATACCCATTACTCACGAAATGAACAATACAAGATTATTGAATTTAGTGAACTAAGATAATACAAACAAAGAACAAACAAAAGAATTCAAACAACCATATTATTACCCATCTCCCGTCAAAGTGTATTCACAATGATGTTGGATCGTTGTATCAATGTGAAGCCTCCATTATGTGCTTGCAAAAGATTCAATGTGTTTGATGTTGATCAAAGATGTGTGTAAAAGTTCTCAAGAAATCAATTGTAGTTTCAGCATTACTTCGTTGTGCAAAAGATGTCAATTCTTCGATCAATTTTTAGGATGAAGAGGATTTTTATATAGATTTTATGTTTTGAGATGAACAATTAGGATTGCGTAGTAGAAAATCCTAATCAATGGTTGAAAGATGTTGAGAGGAATTATATTGCTTAGTTAGCTTCTATGATCAAATCAATTAAGGATGTTAATTGATCAATCAAAGGAAATAGATTTCCTAATCTATGGGATTGAGGAAATCAAGTTAAGACTTTAGTGGGATTGAAGAATAGATGGATTATTTAGGAAACAGATGAATCAGCCAGCCAATTAGAGTAAGAAATCAATGATCATAATTTTCACAATCATAAAAGTGGGTGAGGGTAATTAATTAATTCAATTAATTAAATAATCCTTTTTGAGTTGAACATGCAATTCATGTTTGACTTTTACAAACAAAGTCGTCTTTGTTTTGCTGAACTTTTTGAATGATGTTTGACTAATTTATTTAGTTATTCAAGTTTAGGGGAAAGTGATTTAATTAAACTATTAAGTGGTAATAATTTAATTGATTTAGGGGAATACGATAAATTAGCAACATAATTAAATAATTGATGTTATTTAATTAATCAGGAGGAATAAAGTTAGATTAGGACTTTATTAAATATATCAAATTTATTTAGTTAGTCAAAAATAATAAAAAATTGAATTAATTAAATAAATTAATATTATTCGATTAATAATTATGGGCTTAGCCTAAACTTGAGGCTTGACGTATTTTGTAGCCTTCAAAACCTCGATAATCAACAATTTTGTTTGTATGTGGACATAAAATTATAAAACAGTCCCCTAATAGGATGAATATCGAAGGAATTTTGGATGTAAAATCATAGACCAAACCCTTAATAGGGTGAATATCGAAAGAATTTTGTATTTGTCTGAGCTATAATCAAAGGTTTTCTTCCTAGTTCTTTCCTATCAGTATGCTCGTTGAACCAAGATTTTGTAATATTTTATTATTATATTATAATATATTACAGTGGCTTGCCACTTTTGCTAAAAAAAATAATTATTCAATTAATAGAGGAAATTAGTGTTTTTTATGTAAATGATGTAAAATACAGTGATATTAGGTGATAATGATGCCAATGATGGGAAAATTTCATTCAGGATGTGTGATAAGTGTTAGGTCATTTTTACATGTCTACAGAACTTATAAACCTATTAACTAAGTTTATTTGTTTACATGCATTGATTATGATCATAGAATCTCCCTCAATCCATATAGGTTTAATGCCTATTGTCTTTGCCAATTTCAAACCTGCAAGTAATGCTTGTGCCTCTACCTGATTATTTATTCCATTTTACAATTTTAGAGCAAGGGCACTAATAATGTTGACTTAATGATTCCTTAGTATGCAACCTACACTAGATGTACCCGAGTTCCTTTGAGAGGCCTTGTCAAAGTTGAGTTTTGTCACTCCTATTGGAGGTGGAATCCATACTACACTATTGTGATTAGGTTTAGTTTTTGATATCCATGTTCCAGGGTTTGGTGGACAAATCAATTCCCATTGAGAGAATATTTTTGCTTCCCAATTTGAAAATATTTTTCCTAAGCCATTTTATTTATATGCATTGGACATTACTAATTTAGAAATTGATCTTTCAATTTTGCATATTACTTTTTCCACTATATGGTATTCCTTCAAAATATTCTTCTATTCCTTTCCCAGCATAAGCACCATATTAGTGTTGAGGAGCTTGCTATCTAAATTGAGGAGAATAAAGAGTCTTTATTCAATATTTACCACGAGGAAAAAATAGCTAGCGAAGAATCTTGAAGGGGTGTGACCCAATTTAGTTTGTTTTGAAGCCATGTATAACATTGTTATGAGAATTTATAAGTTAATAGAAGATGATATATATCCTCTTCTTTCTAGCCATATAATACACAATTAAAAGGGGTAGATATTTCTAGTTTGACCAGTCTCTCATAGGTAAGGATGTGTTTGGTTAAGGCCAACCATGTAAACAACCCCACTTTTGGAAGAATTGCAAAGTTCCAACATAATTTTTGGGGTCGATTTGTTGATTCAATGTTCCCTTTTTGGATGATTGATGAGTAGCATAGGCTAACTTTATAATTTCTTGACTTGGAAGGAACCCAAATAAGCATGTCAAAATCCCTGGAAAAAAATATTTTCTTATGTTGAAGAAGTTTTGTCAGTTGAGATTTTTTATTTTCTAGGAAGTAACAACCAAAAAAGTTTTTCCATTTTGCATTTGAGAGAAGGTTATCTTCTAGCTTAAAGTAATCTTTTACTTTTAATCCCCAATGATGCTTTAAGTATTGTAGACATGTAAAAATGACCTAACACTTATTACACATTTTGAATGACAGTTTTCATCATCGACATCATTTACACTTAATATCACTACATTTCAAATCATTTACATCAAAAACCCTAACTAAAGATTATTTAATTAATTCACTATCTCAACATTTATGTAATCTTTTTTCCTCCTGATTAATTAAATAACATCAATTATTTAATTATGTCGCTATTTTACCCTATTCCCCTAAATCAATTAAATTATTAACATTTAATAGTTTAATTAAATCACTTTCCCCCTTTCTAAACAAAATAATTAAACTAATTATTCAAAACATCATCCAAAAATTTCAACAAAATAAATATAACTTTATTTGTAAAAGTCAAACACAACTTGCACGTTCAACTCAAAAATCTTAATTAATTAATCCAAATAATTAATTACCCTCACCCACTTTTATGATTGAACAAATCACGATCACCGATTGCTCACTCTAATTGGCTAACTGATCCATCTATTTCCTAACTGACTCATTTGTTCTTCAATCCCACTAACCTCTCCATCTATTTCCTCAATTCCACTGAACACTCAACTTGATTTCATCAATCACACTGATTATACAAGCTAAATCCATTGATTCTTCCCATCTAATTCCTCTCAACAATTTTGGACCGTTGATCAGGATATTCTACTACACAATTTGGATCGTTCATCTCAAAATGTAAAATATATAAAATGAACTTCAACATCCTCAAAAATCATCAGAATTCACATAAGCGAAGTGTTGTACAATTATCTCTTGAGCATGTTATAGTTTATCATCACCATTCTAGTTCAACCTTTACACACATTGAGGATTTTGCAACACATAATGGAGGCATTATATTGATTGTAACAATCTGACATTCAACATCGATACAAATATACTTCGACACGAGATGGGTAACAATATAGTTCATTGATTTCATTATTTGTTATATTGTTCATTTCATGAGTAATGGGTATGGAATATTAATGTTTGCTTGATTCATTTATGTTGATTTCTATATGCTTCTAATTTCCCTCTTACAAAAAGTAAACTCTTTCTTCTTCTAGACCTTCTCTACAAGTTATGATAAAGTTCCACATTTTAGAACCCTCTGGAGGGTTTTCTATTGTAAATATTCATTCAAGATTTGGGGAGTCCATACATTTGCTTTGTATGATTCTAGCCCACTTAGAACATGGTTTTGAATAAACATTCCATGCTAGCTTGGCTGCTAGATTCATTGCCTCTAAATTATATAAACCAAAACCTTCATATTTTTTATCTTCACAAAGTTTGTTCCATGAACTAGTGGAATTTTACTCTTTTTATTGTTGTCAATGTTCCCATGCTAGAGGAATTTTTTGATGCTTTCCTCTATATTCATTTGTACTATTTTGGTAGCTTAAGTATTGACATAACATAGTTGGGAATAGCTAAAATTACTGCTTTGGTTAATGTGAGCTTTCCTGCCATTATTATCCATCTTCCTTTCTAGGATGCTATCCTATTTTAAATTTGAGTCATAATTTTATTCCAAAACGCAGGCTTATTTGACCCTAAAAATAATGAGATTCCTAGATATTGACTTGGTAACTCATCATTTTTAAAATCAAGAATGGATAGGATGTGTGTTGCTACCACTGGTGGGGTGTTAAGAAAGAATATGCTTGATTATTCTCATTTATTTTTGACATGATACCCTACAATAAACCTCTAAAACTTTTTTGATGTCTCTTCCTTCTTGAACAATAGGTTTACCAAATAAAAGTGTATCATTTGCAAATAGTTAATGGGTCATGTTGATGTTTGAGTTTGGAATATCATACCCTACCATTTACCTTGAGCTCATGTCCCTACTATTATCCAACTCAAATACTCTTCTATTAAAATGAAAAGGAAAGGCAATAAGGGATCACCTTTTTTGACACCTTGTGAAGAATTGAAAAAACCAACTGGACTACCATTTACCAAGAATGAAAAATTGGATTGTGAAATGTATGAACTAACCCAATGACACCATTTGTGAGAAAAGCTGATTTTTTGTAGCACTTTTAAGAGAAAGTCCCAATTTATCTTGTCATAGGCCTTCAACATGTCAAGTTTGATAATCATTGCTGAAATCTTATCTTCCTTAATGGAGTGCAAAGTTTTATGAGCTATTAAATCACCTTCTATTGTATCCTTTCCTAGGATGAAACTAACTTTCTCATTGTTGATCACGATGCTAGTCATAACAACAGTGCAGATAAAATCCTCACAGGCAAACCACGAAGAACCTATCTTTACTTGAGAGACTGAACCAGGGCAACCTAAAAGTTTGAGGAAAGGGGACAGGTTGACTTAGCTTAATCCCAAGGCTCTGGTAGTTAGGTCTTGACCATAATAGGTTCACTTCAGGGTATGATGTGATATTATTGTTAATCTCAAGGGTTCTATGGTTATCTCTAGTTTCTTTAAGAATCATAAGTATCAAATGGAATATTTTTAGTTCGATCATTAAACAATTTCATGAAATCAACAGATTTACAATAATATTTCATGAATATCAAACAATTTTGCTATCACTTAAGTAGATTTAGCTTTAATCATTCAACAATTTTAACAGAAACGAAATATTTTCAATAATATTTCCATTCATTCATCTCTTTTTTGAAACATTTTCTAAAATTTAAACATCTATTCTAAAATAAAGCATCAAAATACTTGAAAAATAAAATTGCTCCCAAGTATTCTCCACACATGCCCCAATATTTAATCAAATCAAAGAAAACCACTCTATACTTCACCAGATTACTTCACAGTTACATGTAAAATGGTGCGAGCTTTTAAAGAAGGGGGTTTAGTTTGGACATCGAGTAGGTTTTGTATGCACCCTTAATCGGTGCAACATATAGTCTTGTTTGGCTAAACGAACAAACCATCTACAAAAGATACATGAAATAGGTAGCTTTCAAATTGGCTTCAATATTGATTAACTTCTATGTGCATACAAGTTTTTAATCTAGAATGATTTAGAAAACAGGAAAAAAGAACAAAACTTAGAGAAGTTTTGGCTCTTCCAACATCCACAAATTTTGAACTTAACTTAGAAAAAGTATCCCTTGGCCTTTTATAGAAACAATACACAGGAGGATAAGATAAATACATGAGAGGGAATCCAAGGGATGAATCATGACAAGGCATGTGGAATGTGACAATTGGCAAGAGAATTGCAAATGAAATCAATGGAGGTCAACCTTCATTTACAGGTGGCTATCCTTTGGGTCTTTCATCTTTTTACTATCGTCGAGATAATAACTTGAATCTAGATAGTATGAAATTTCCCATACATTCAGAATTATTGCTTTATCATCATGTTCCTAAATTCTGGCTCTAGCTCAGGCTTTCTACTCTTAAGAATGGACTTCCCCAAAGGTTGGTGCTCTCCTTCACCGCATGCATAATACTAGGATTCTTGGTATTTCAACTACTCAAGCTCCTCCTTGGAATAACTTCTCAAGATTTATAGTCTAATCTGACTATGATTCTATTTGTAATCCAAATTTGCTTTACCGTCCATACCCAAACTTTGCATTGTAATCTGCTTCTCCTGCAATCACCAATTCCAACTATTAAATCCATTTTAAAACACTTATAAAAATATCATGTAAATAAAACCATCATTAATTCATCATTATTTTAAATCCATCATCAATAACACGCTTCCCAAAATCATATATTCTCGTGTAATTATTCTTTTAATCGAGTTATTGGACCATTGAACCTTTTGGATAACATTAAAATTTTCAAACTTTACTTTGCATTGTTACTCAATACCCGGTACCTAGTACTTTAGCTTTTACCCATAATTTTCTCAAACCTCGGCCTTTACTGAAACTTCCATATTTACTAGACCTCTACTCCCAAACTAGAACACTTTTATCAACACCTTGTATTACCTTTTACACTTCTGGCTTTCCCAGTTCCCGGTACCCAATACCTAGATCACTTGAACTACAAAGTACTCTTTTTAAAAGATTTCTCTTTTTGCTTTTCACTTTCGGTGATCTTTCTAACTAGCCAACACCTACCATAAGCGTTAGTTTTCACTTGGGGTCCCCAAGTCTTACATTCTTGGGGTGTGTTGTGAGACCACACAATAACTTGCAACCAATAAAACCAAATTTAAACCAAAACTTGGGATTAAATCACCAGTCGTAAATTATAATTTATGCATATTTTAAAACAATGGCTCTTTACCTTTACTTAGATTCTGACATAAAAAATAGTGAAATTTCTCCAAAAAATATTAGTGTGTGCTTTGATTAATTCCAATTTCCAGAACTCAGCGAAAAAAAATCAGTTCATTGATATTGAACTACATAATTTGATAATCCTCCAAAGCCAACCATGGATAGTGCCTTGTTTCCAGTCAAGCATCCATAGCCCTGACAAGGTTATCTCTTTAATTCCCCAAACATAGCTCTACTGCCAGCTAGGCGTTTATAGCCCCGGTAGAGATATTTGGATAGCCTATATACTTGATCTTATATATATATATATATATATATATATATATATATATATATATATATATATATATATATATATATATATATATATCTTGATAGCTCATTTTTTCTCTTTTATATTTCATTGATAGCTCATTTCAACTTGCAAGAAATGAAGCCCACTATTAGGTCAAGAATCACAGTGGTAGTGAAGGTTACCTTTTGATTTTTCATTCAATGAAAATCCCTTCATTGTTTCACTATTTCCCAAAAACTCATTTAATTGTTCCCTGTTGACCTTTGTATTCCTAGATAAAATTTACCACTCTTATACCAAATCCCAGCTAACTACAACTTGCTACATGTTAGAAGATATGCATAATTTAAAATTTAGCAGCAAACAATTTAATCACCAAATTTAAATCTAAATTTAGAATCATTAGTTACCACCCTTCCATTTTAATTTTATGGCGGATACTAAATACTCGGGTAGCAATTTTGATTTGATGTTGTTGCACCACATTAATGGATGAAAAATTTCATGATGACATTTAAATCCGATCACAATATTCTGCATTAAATTTTCACGCCTCAATACAAATGTATCATTTCCTTCAAATTACTTAGGTGTTGACGTGTGTTGCCTTACCGGATTCATTTTCCTTTCTGCTTTGCACACATGGGCACCTTCATGATTAATACGACTTAATAAAAACATAATGAAATGACCACCATTAATTTTGAAATCTTTAATTTCCTTGATTCACAAACTTCTTATTGGCCAACTTTGAAGAAAATTGTCACCAATTGTGTAAGAATTAATTTGATTTAACATTCTGCTTTGGAGAAACTCATTTGGTTGCCACCCCAACTTGCGATTTCCAAGATTTTGATCCAGACAACTATGTACCGCAACTTTCTCGCGGTTTTCTATAAATTCTGTACTTCTCTCCAATTCTTCACACCTTAGCTTTTTTCTTTTTTTTTAATCATTTTGCATTTTTCGTTCTGCTAGTGCTTGCTTGCTTCTAGGTCATGGATACTCCAATTTTCTTGAGTTGCGCTCACCGCTAGAATGGATTCATGGGTCGTATCATGGCTCAAAGGCTTGACAAGGTTTTCTTCATTTGGACTACTAGTTTCACTATGCCAAACTTATGTTCAGTCCTTGGGGAACAATTCGTGGAATCCAAAGCATACTACTAGCTATATTTAGATTTGGCTTCTCGATCTATAGCGTTGCTCCTAGACCTTGGGCTTTCTATCGAAGATGTTCGCTAGGCTACGAATATGATAGTGCGACTTGAATATTTGGGGAATCTGGATATTGTTCTATCTATTGCACACCCAACCATTGAAATTCCCTCTATGGATGATATTCCTCGATTCTTGGAACATGTTGAAGTAGTTCCACTAAGACCATTCCAGACTAACCTCCATACCCCTGACTTTGAAGTTCACTCAGAAATTGCCTACTTAGGATATTTGGCCCTGGTAGACGAGGCATGCTAGATTGACTGAATGGCCACCCTTTTGTAGCTCAGATTCCTTCTTTTTACACTTTTACACTTTTTACAATGAGAACTTTGGTACTTCCATGTATATACATAATATATACACACATATATATAGCTTTATTGTACCTTTTTAAAGCATGTATTTATTGTAAATGGTTTTATTTATTTTTATATTTCACAACACAGTGTTATCGAATGTTTGAATTTACTCTCATGTGTATGATAAGTTAAGCAAAATTTTCTAGTGTAGAAAGCAAACCAGAAAAAGAAAGAAAAGAAGAAAACGAAAAAAAAAGAAAAAGAAAAAAGACAAACCCTACGAAAGCAAACTAACCCTAACTAACCAAAACTTACCTTAGTAAATGACTAACCCTAACTAAGAAATTTATTTTAATTTCAATAACTATCTTCATTGTTGTTTTTGTACGAATTACAACAAGTTCATCTTTAAATTCACAGGAATAAATTTCAAACCTCCTACTGTAACAATGAATTATCTTAAATTTTTTGCATTTAACAAATGTAAATTCAAAGGTATACTTACCAATAAATTGGCTCACATGTATGAAAGTGACCTCATTAAAGGTTGGTTGCACACACTTTTAATGATTCTTCAATACTCTACCTTCTTCATGTCCCAGTTCATGATTTTCTTCTTTACTCTATTCAACACCATGAACGATTGCGTCCATTTCTTGATTTCCCTCTTCTCCAAAAACATTTGCGTCCTCGGCCCTGTCTTCACTTTGAACTTTATTAGACCAAGCGGTACCACAATTTATATTATTATCAGAGAGAGAAAAAGTAAAAACTTGATACTCTGTATCTTGCATGAAATTAAAAAAAAATACCTTTTTAGCTTATGAATTTTTAGTTTGGAACAAAAAACATGTGTCTCCCACTCGATTTTCCCGCTCTTTCCCTTCACTAACGTTTTCCACATGTGAAAAGAATGATGACTCATCACTGTTGTTTCCTTGTTTTCGGTGCAATTTTTCCAAGGCTGAACCTTGGGATTTTCTTCATAGAAAATTGTAGTTAACAAACCGTTTTGATATATCAATTGATTTTTTAATATTTTCAGTTTTACTAGGGTTATACTCCTTTTCAAATTTCAAAATATTTCTCGTTAACGGTTCCTTTCTTTTAGCAATTAAAATCTCTTCCATTAATGGAATCACTTTATGCATGGCCAAACTTACTCCAGTTAAAAAAATTCACAATCAAGTTCACCGTGGTTAGTTGTATCATGAATTCTACACTCGGTGACTCTACCAAAGGTGAAAAATATCAAAGGATGCAATCTCTGATTAAGGATTCCTCATAGTTTCTCAACTTCCATTTTCAAACTATCGGCTTGCACAAAATTTCATCTTACAAGCTACTTTCAAACCCAAAACTGATAATGATTCCTAAACAAAACTCAAAGGAAAATATATAAGGGACTTCCTACTAGCACAAGTTCCTTCATGATGTTAGTCACAAAAAAAGTGTAGATAAAATCCTCATAGGCAAACTATGAAGAACCTATCTTTACTTGAAAGACTGAACAAGGGCAACTGAAAAGTTCGAGGAAAGGGGAAAGGTTGACTTAGCTTAATCCCAAGGCTCCGGTAGTCAGGTCTTGACCATACTAGGTTCGCTTCAGGGTATGATGCGATATTTTTGTTAATCTCAAGGGGTCTATGGTTATCTCCAGTTTCTTTAAGAATTATAAGTATCAAATGGAAGATTTTCAGTCCAATCACTAAACAATTTCATGAAATCAACATATTTGTAATAATATTTCATGACTATTAAACAATTTTTCTACCACTTAAGTGTATTTAGCTTTAAGCATTCAACAATTCATACAAACAAAATATTTTCAATAATATTTCCATTCATTCATCTCTTTTTTGAAATTTAAATATTTATTCTAAAATAAAGCATCAAAATACTTGAGAAAGAAAATTGCTCTCGGGTATTCTCCACACATGCCCCAAGATTTAATCAAATCAAAGAAAACCACTCTATACTTCACCATATTGCTTCACAATTAGGCATAAAATGGTGTGAGCTTTTAAAGAAGGGGATTTAGTTTGGACACCGAGTAGGTTTTGTATGCACCCTTAAATGACGCAACATATAGTCTTATCTAACTAAACGAAAAAACCAGCTACAAAATATACATGAGATAGGTAGATTTCTTATTGGCTTCAATATTGATTAGGTTCTATGTGCATACAAGTTTTTAATCCGAAATGATTCAAAAAATAGGAAAAAAGAACAAAACTTAGAGAAGTTTTGGCTCTTTCGACATCCACAAATTCTGAACTTAACTTAGAAAAAGTATCCCCTAGACTTTTATAGAAACAAGACGCGGGTAGGATGAGATAAATACATGAGAGGGAATCCAAGGGATGAATCATGGCAAGGCACATGGAATTTTACAATTGGAAAGAGAATTGCATATGAAGTCAATGAAGGTCAACCTTCGTTTACACGTTGATATGCTTCAGGTCTTTCATCTTTTTTATATCGCCAAGATAATAACTTGAATTCGGATAGTATGTAGAAACTTTCCCATACATTCAGAATGATTTCTTTATCATCATGTTACTACATTTTGGTTCTGGATTGGGCTTTCTACACTCGGGAATGGGATTCCTTAGAGGTTGGTTCTCTCCTTCGCCACATATGCAATACCAAGATTCTTGGTATTCCAATGACTCAAGATCCTCCTTGGCATAACTTCCTAGAATTTTTAGCCATATCTGTATATGATTCTATCAATGATCCAAATTTTCCTAACCGTCCATACCCAAACTTTGCATTGCAATCTGCTTCTCCTGCAATCACCAATTCCAACTATTAAATCCCTTTTAAACATTTATAAAAATCTCATGTAAATAAAACCATAATTAATTCATCATTATTTTAAATTCATCATAAATAAAACTCTAACCAAAATCATATATTCTCATGTAATTGTTCTTTTAATCGGGTTACCGGACCATCAGACCTTTTGGATAACATTAAAATTTTAAAACTTTACTTTGCATTGTTACCCGGTAATCAGTACCCGATACTCCAGCTTTTACCCATAATTTTCTCAAACCTTAGCCTTTACCAAAAATTCATATTTATCAGCCCTTTGATCCCAAACAGGAACTTCCATATTTATACTTTTGGCTTTCCTAGTTCCTCGTACCCAATACCCAAAACACTTGAACTACGAAGTAGTCTTTTTTATAATATTTCTCTTTTTTCTTTTCACTTCTAGTGATCTTTCCAACTAGCCAACACCTACCATAATCGTTAGTTTTCACTTGGGGTCCCCAAGTCTTATATTCTTGGGGCATGTTGTGAGACCACACAACACTCATCTATGATGATTCTTTGAATGATCTTAGCTAGCATCATAATGATTTCGTTGGAGAAAATTTGCTAAACTGGAGCAAGCCAAGAAGGAAAAGGATCCCAATTTCAAGGGAACTCATATGGAAATTGAAGATCAAATCCTAAGAATTCAAACTATATTGCAAAATTTTGATAGAGTTAAGGTGCGGATCTAGGAGAAAATTGAAGTTCAAGATAAGGGGAAATCCCCCATGCTTGAAGATAGGCCCTCATATCAACCACCTAGAACACAATATGTATTTTCAAGAAGACAAAAGGAGGTTGTGATAAAAGAACAAACAATTTCCACTCCTACACAATCTGAGGAGTCTCGACCATCTTCCCCTATGCCACACTTGCCACCATCTCCACCACCTTCAACCCTTTATTTGGATTGACCACTAAGAGACCCCTCTCCCAAGAGGAGAAAAATTGAATAAGCACCAAGGTTAGTTGACTACCCTTTAGACTCAGATGATGATATTTTGGTGACCTCTTATGATATAGTACAAAATATGACATCACCTACAAGAGGGGTAAAGTTGTCAGTTCCATATGACAGGATAACAAAAGCACTGTTAACCAGATTGGACAATGCAGATGATGTGAGAGGGAAGGCCTATGCTAATTTTATGACCGATGATGCATTTGTGAAGACAGATACATTTAATGAGTATGTGTTGAGGACTGGAAGAGATGAATATGAGAACATGATGAAAGATGAAATGGACAAGTTCCCTGAACTTCCTAGGGAAATCATATCTGAGAGGGTAGTGGCAAAAATGAAGGCTAAGCAAAAGGAGCTCACACTTGAAGAGGGAAGAAGACTTGTGAGAGAGCATGGCATACTCTTTCCTAAATGGGACTTAGCTTATGATATTGCTTTTGATACCATCAGGAGGCAGAGTTCACAAGTTTATACATCTGATGAGGAGGCTTTGGTCGCACTACAAGGGTTAGAATTTAACACACAATGGGACACCTTAGCTATTTGGGAATTCATCCCAAATACCAATAAGCCTAAGGTTGTAGATCCTCCTTTTGATTTGAGAGGTGGACTAATAATCAAAAGGGTTTCAGATACTCTAGCAGTAGAAGCAACTACCATGACAATGAATGTTGAACACTTCACCAAGGCCACTATGGAGTAACTATAGGAAAAGTGTGATGAGGAGAATAAAAATTAAAATGATCTATTAATTTTTTATAATAAATTCAAACAAAGTGTTATTGAGCCAACAACAAGGGAAATCATTGCCATTTGTGTCACAAGTGCAAGATAATGTTCCATCTTCTCCACCACCTCCTCTTTTCCATTCACCTCCTCCACCATTCATTGAAATGGTTTTATACAATGACAAAGATGTACCAATTGCACATCTTACCCCAAGTACTTCAGCAACACCTTCCCCACTAGAAAGAAAAGTGAGCAAAAGGGAACTAATTCAATAGCTAGAAACTTATGAAGAATTATTTGCATTATATGAGGATAATAATATTTTTATTGTTTCAAATGTCCTAGAACATTATTTATGAAAAGAAATAAAAAGAGTGAATATTTTCACTCAAACTATTCTTTGATATTCAATTCAATTAAGATGTTTGACGGAGATAGATCAGTTGCTATTCATTAATACAAGCATGGTTTCCAAGGCTGAGTGTATTAAAAATAATGGTTATAGGATCTACATATGATCAAAAGAAGCCACTTAAAATTTCCCCTACTTACAAGATGGTGAAATAAATTGGTGATTGTTAGGGGTTAGTGGATCCACTTTAGAAGAGGATCAGAGCATTTCTCTAGCAATTTGATGACAATGATCTTGGCCTCTTGCCAAGCATTCTTGATAATAATGGAGCTAAAGGGGCTCTATAATGAATGGTTCATAAGGCATAACACTTGTTGAAGGTTTTGCAAATGGGGTTGCAAGCTAAGTGGGCTCAACCTTCAGGGAAACTTTGTGGTGAAGCGCGCTTGAGCTGGAGCGTTACTATGATGGGTGACCTCCCAGGACGGTCCAATGCTTCACCTCTGTGACCATCACCTAGATGCAATGAGTGTTAAGTGGACCATTCATTATCATGAGAGATGGGTTCTTGTGAACCACTACTCATGAAACATGGGTCAATGAGTTTGACTCAAAAACTACACGATTGAATCCTGATAGCAATATCATAATAATGGAGCTATCAAAATGTATGAACAATGAAAAGCTCATATGGATGTTTTTATTGTTGTAGAGGCCACCTTAATTTGTGATCATGGAGATGTCAAAATAGATATGTTAAAGGATAGCATGAACAAATTATCTATCACTAGCACATTCCTAGAGGATTTTGATAAAGATGCAAGTTAGATAATGAAGAGGTATGGGTCCTTATAGAACAATTTTGGATGAATTCATGGCCTTCAATTGGACCTCAAAAGAGGATTATATTGCTTGGTACAAGAAGTACAATGATATTCCTGATTTGTAACCTTCTTCAATGGTGATGTGGCAAAATTTTTTGTCTATTTTGAATATTCAACAGTCTCAAAGGTCTTCAAGGGTGCCAACAAATGTATTTTGTCATCTTGTACAATAGGATTTTTCCTCTGCCTGCTGGCTCAGCTTTCCTCATTCCACAACAAGAAGAATGAAGAAAGGAAGTGACAAAAGTACCGATCAACTACTTTAGATATTTTGGGAAAGAATGATGGATGTAAAATTTTGTAACTGCTTTGCAATCGAAATATTCCCTCCATGAGCTTGCATTTACACCTGTATTTTGGAATGTAAATGAGTATCAAATGAAGATGTGATATGTGTAATGGCCCAAATCCATTTTCTCCCTTCTTGTATAAAAGGAAATTCAAGGCTATTTACATGGTTTATTGATTGATTTTCTTGAAGAGCTTTTGTATCACATAGCGTACATAATTTTTGTCAGTCTATTTCTAGGTCTTGAGTCTTTGAGTCTTTGTGATTGTTAATATTGTATAACAATACTATCATTTCTAGAAAATAATGGCGTATTTCCAAAGCTAGTGTTCTCCTACTGTATATTTCACATGAATTATGAATGAAATGAATCAAATATCATTCAATTCATCTTCATTATATCTTTCCATTGAATGTTTATTTATTGTTAATGCACTTGTTCAAAGAATGAGCTAAACTTGCTTAAAATAAAGATAAAAAATTATGTGAATTTATGCAAGGATCTTTCAAGTATTATTGGTTTAGATTTATAAGCTTAATGGTGTAATGCACCATTAAGCAACTCTATTATTTTTAGATGGAATGTTGTTATATGTTTTCAATTGCATTGGTTGAGACTCCATACCCTTGGATAAGACACTGTTCACTTTGAGTTGTGTCTATGTTATATCTTCTTGGTATTTCACAAATAAATATATTTCAAATCATTAAATCTTTACTTTTTGTTCGAAAATGTATGTTGAAGTGAAGTTCTACCATATTCTCACGCTTTAGAATGATTAAATGTTGTAAAGGTTAGCCAGATCTTTAAAGTCCTTCATATATCAAGTAGCACATAGGAGAATATATCTATTATTTTACAATGTATGAGGTAATTGGCACAAGAGTATCTTAAATTGTATTGTAGGGGTCACCCTCCTACATTTTGAAAATCCCAAACTGTAGAGGGAAAGTTTTGAAAACTATCACCTGTTTGTTGGCCAATCCCTCCATATAATTAACCATTGGAAATAGAAAATCCATAGATTATATGTGAGACCAGCTTCGGTATTAAAAAGACACCAACAGATTTGTGACTCAGTTGGGGATTCAACTTGCTTAAAATCTCTAGTTCGAGATCATTTATAGTCAGAGTCATTAAATTCATTTTTCTTTACTATGTTAAGAACAATTTAATACAAATTCTCATCATAATTCAAGTTTGCATTCCGAGAGTCAAAGTTATTGCTCTCATTTTTATTTTTTTTGTTAGGTTGTGTTCTATTCTCTCTGTAATTACAAAGTCTCTGAAAGAATTATCATATATTTTTAATTCTCCATTGAGTGGGTGGTGACTCTGAGTCTCTTGTGCTAGTGCATTATTAATTTAAAAGAAAGAGCGAGAGTTGTAAGAGGCATCTGAAGCCATGAGAGGAACTAGGAGTAATATTAAGAACCATCTTGAACAGAAGCTGGCGAGCTAATTATCATGCAATACTAAGCCATCATGAAAGCAAAAGAATACAAAAACAAGTAAGTTTTTCAATCCTCCTAATCTAGAATCTAAAAATTTGAATGAATATTTATTTAAATATGATATGCTCCTTGAAAATGAAGAAAATCTTGTTAAAAAAGAGGCTACTACCACTAGTGGTACGAAAGCTAGTCCAAATCCTCCTGGTTCAAAACCAGTGGAAGAATGGAAGTTTTGGGAAAGGGACTTTGATGCCACCTTGGTAGCTCAGAGAAGAAATCCTAGAGAAAATAATACTTATAATCCCTAGGTATTTGACCCATTTATAAATTATCTTATTAAAACCCCTGACCCTTCTACAAAGCGGGGTGTTAAACCTCACAAATTATACTCCTGAGAATACAAATTCAAAGATTACTCTGGAAGATGAGGAGTTAATACAAGATATGAAGGCACATCAAGAGGAATCCTTAAGGCTTGAAAAGTTAAGAGACAAACAAGCAAAGGAGAAGGAGTAAAATTAAAGGTTGCTATCTATGAGAGGGATGAATTCAGGAGAAGGGTACAAAGGATAAAATTTATGGTTGACAAAGAACCCACTCCCACTAATACTTATCAAATTTTCATTACCCCCAATCATGAAAAACTTATTGTGAATGTTCTTGCTGGGATAGTTGTATTGTAAGTACATAAACTAGTTCCATTGTAACAACTACAGTTGCAAATCCTTCTACCACCACTAAACAATCTCAACCTGTAGATACAGGGAAAATACTTGTAGGTCAGCCTAAGGGATCTACCACAAACACAAATGTCTCATATAGTACCATCCTTGTAACAATGATTCCTAACCCTACAACTCTAAAACTGTTGTTAGAAAATGAGCCTTTGCAAAGACAATTGGATAGGATGCCGATCCTTTCTAGAAATGTAGAGATGCAAAGGAAAATTTATTTACTAAAATTATCCATTCCAGATCCCCAACCTTCTAGTTCTCAAAATCTACCTCATTCTACACCACAAACCACCCAAACTAGTGGCATGCATATTCCTTTCACTTCTAGTCAATCCATTCCTCTTTTCTAGCCACAAAGCACTCAATCCGGTGGGAGTATTCCTAGTGGAAGTGGAAATTAAAATATGGGAGGGAAGAATACACAATCTAGAAATCAAATACTAGCGGACAAGGTGGTGGTGGATCTCACACTAGTAAAGAAGACCAATTTACAAGGAGGTCTATGCAGTTAGATAGATATAGGAAATTGTGCTTCAATGGAATACCCGGTTATCCAAATCCTTTCCCAAATGACATAAGAAATGTGTTAGTTAGATTCTCTAGAAATAATTCTATAAGTGGGAAAGATCACCTAAGGTGATTTAACAATATGATGGATGACTTTGAGGTTGAGAGTGAGGATGTGATCATGAAAATTTTTATGCAGTCACTCGTTGCAGATTCAAGAGATTTGTATAGAGCCTTTCCAATTGAAAGTATTGGGTCCTGGGAGGAATTTAAAAGAGTGTTCACAGAGCAGTATGGTGATAAAATTGATCCTAGATTCATGCTAAATGAGTTTAACACCATTACTAAAGGACATAATGAGATAGTCTTTTATTTCAACATAAGATTCCAAAAGGCTATGCACATAATCCTAAATCATTTGAGACCAAATGAACATGTATGTTTGGTTACATATAGTAATGCCTTTGACTCCAAAATGGGATATCTTCTTAGAGATTAAAATCCTCAAATCTTAAGGGAGGCTTACAAAGTTGCTTTGCATATTGAAAGCAACATAAGAGTTTATAGTGAAGTGGGGAAAATAGAAGATGCAAATTTTTTTAAGAATCCTAAACAAGAGAATGGATTTGCAAAAAAGGGATCTTCTATTGAGGACAAATTGGATAAGCTCATGAGCACAGTGAAGGATTTGAACTATAGATATGCCAAACAAGAAAAGGGATTGGGAAATAAGGAAGTCCAACTTTCAAAGAAATGAAAGACCCTATAGATTACATGATCGACCTTACAATACCAATTGGCATAATGGAAACCCAATCCAAAATAAACAAAAAAATACACAAGGTAAAGTTCCTCTAGACCCATTACAAAAGAACTCTACAAACTTCACTGATGAAGCCCCATGGTGAATTGCTTGTAAATTTCCACATTCTCCTCATTAGTGTGTAGTATAAAATCCTTGGAAGAGGAAAAAAATGCACCTAATGGTTATGATTCATCCCATGGAAATGAAGAAGAGATACATGTGCTCATGAATAGATCAGATTTTGTTGGTGAAGAATGTTTCTTTGATGAAGAATCACATGAAATAGTTGTTGATAATCAAAAATATAAATCAAATTCTTACCAGTAGCAAGTTTTTTTTTTATGAAGAAAGTGAAAATAATCATAATGTTTTTACTTTGGAGATAGATGAGCTAAATGTGCTTCTAAGAAGACCATCAGATGAAGAAATTGAGAGAATGACAACTGCAATAGTTGCACAGGCTAAGAGTACTTACCATTTGAGAAATAGAATTATGAATGGTGATCAAGGTAAGGTTGGAAACCTATTCATCAAGGAGCAAAGTATAGAAAACAAAGGGACTAAACTAGAGGTTAAAGTGGATGAGGATAATATTAAGGACAATACAGGAAATACAATATGGGCCAAGAAGAATGAAACAATAAAGGTTGATGATGATATTTTGTCTCCAACTGTAAAAAACAAAGAATCAAAAGAAAAAGTTGGAGCAAGGAAACAAGGATGATCACAAAAGGACTAAAGAGAAAAATGAACAATATAAATATAGACCTGGTGAACAAGGTACAATATCTTATGATCTACCTAAGTATACTTTTGTAGCTATATTTTAGTTGTTATCTCAAGTCAAAGTCACAATCCCTTTGCGTGAAATGATGAGGATTGATGAGGATTGATGAGAATAAACAAAAGGAATTCACCCTTATCAATGGTGTGGCTACATCCTGTGATGAAAAGAGGGTGTCTAATCAACCTAAAGTGAGTAGAAATGAATTAATTAATAAAGAAGTAGAAGGGGTAATAAATGATATCCCTCAAATCTACATAGGTTCTACTATTGTAGTGTGTCCAAGTAAGGTAGATCCATTCTATGTAACTCTTGTCATTGATGGGAACTTGGTGAAGAACTGTATGATTGACTCAGGAGCTTAATCCAATATTATGCTAATGGAGATAATGAAAGAAATGGGATTGCAAATACATAGTGCATATGGAAAATGTTATGCCATGGACTCTAGAGAAGTACCTATTATTGGATTCATTAAGGATGTTCCATTCAGATTTGTTGCCTTCCCTGATAAAGAGTTCACTATGAGTATCACAGTGGTGTACATCCCACCTAATTATGGAATTTTATTATCAACAAAGTGGAGTGCATCCATGGGAGGTAGCATGCCATGTGATATTTCATATGCAACCTTCCCAATTGAAGGTAATTATATCAAGCTCATTAGGGAGTTAAGAGCTCCACACATGATTGAGTACATTGTCAATGAAGAGGATTCATTTTGTTGATACTGGTATAGAAAACTTCATAATAGAAAAGTTACAATAAGAAGAAGAAAAGCAACCCGCGCCATTGAAAAGGGAGATCTTGAAACAAGCAAATAATGATGAATTGTGGAAAATGTGCTTTGATGGTGTTTTTTCAAAAAAGGATTAGGTGTAGGAGTGATACTTATCCCTCCTAGTGGTAAGAATTTCAAGTTTACATTATTTGTATGTACCAATAATGTAGTTGAGTGTGAAGCTCTGCTACTAGGATTGAAACTAGCCTAGAAGCATGGGATTAAGAAGTTGAGATTCATTGGTGACTCAGAATTGGTTTTTTCCTAGGTCAAACCCAAATTTTCATCTAAGAATTAAATATTGAAATAGTAAAGAAATGTTGTATGGGATTCCATTGAACAGTTTGATGCTTTCAATATTGACTAGTTAGAAAGAAGTAAGAATGTTTTGGCAGATTTACTGGCCAAAATTGCACTTTGAAAAGATGATATAACCTTTGCAGGCATCTCAAAAGTTGAGGTACAAAAAAGATCGTCAGTTCCTAACAATATACAAAATTGGAAAGTCTTCAATGTTGATGAAGACATATTAAAGTTTTTAAAATGCATAGATCAATATGACAGTCGGTAAATTGATTTGGGGCATTTGTTGAGGTGGTGGATGGAAAAGAAACTATATTTGAAAATGAAGTAATCTAGCTAAAGACTAACAAGATCCCAAAGGGTTTGGTAGCTTTAGAAATGGTTTTTTTGATGGCCCTGATAAAATCAATGCCAAATAAACATCCACTCATCAAGAATATTTGGAAGAAGTAAATTTGGGTACAAAAAATGCCATAAAAAGGTATATGTGGGAAAAAAGATGAAGCCCCACGTTAAAGCAATGTTGATTGCTTTACTCAGAAAATACAAGTATGTGTTTTCCTAGTCATATGATGACTTCAAGGCCTATAAAGAGGATATATTTCATCATGTAATCCCTTTTAAACCATATGCTAAGCCTTTTAGGAAAAAGAAAAGTCCTATCAACCCCACTCTAGCACAAAAAATACAAGATCTAATGAAGCTAAGAGATGCTAGAATCATCAAGCCCATTAGACACTTAACTTGGGTGTCAAACCTTGTGCCAGGGAGAAAGAAAAATGGTGGCATTAGACTTTGTGTTGATTTCATAAATCTAAATATGTCATCTTTAAAGGACAACTATCCATTACCTAATATGGAAGCCATGTTGCAAAAGGTGACTGGTTGTGAACCTTGTCTATGATGGATGGTTTCTCAAGATATAAACAAGTTAAGGTTAAGGATTTCGAGCAATACAAGACTGAATTTAAAACTCCTTGGGGCACCTATGTGTATGTCAAACGCCTTTTGGCTTGACAAATGTTGCTGCCACATTTCAAAGAGCTATGGATGCAGCTTTCAGAAATTTTATAAACATCTTCATGGTAGTCTACCAGGATGATTTGACTACTTACTCCAAAAAGGAAGAATAACATTGTATTTATTTGGAGAAGATATTCATTAGAGGCTTGGAGTATGGAATATCCCTCAATCCTAAAAAGTGTACTTATGGGGTTATTGAAGGAAAAATATTGGGACATATAGTGTCCAAAGGAGTGAGGATAGATCCAGAAAGCGTGACTACAATGACAAAATTCCTCAGCCCAAAAGTGTGAAAGGAATACAGTCTTTCTTTGGTCAAGTGATTTTTTTAAGGAGGTTTATAACAAACTTTGCAAAAATCACAAGACCCATTTCAAAAATGTTGAAGAAGGACAATAAGATAGCATGGAGTGAAGAGCCATCTAAGGATTTTATAAGCATAAAAAGGAAATTAAGGAGGCTCCAGTATTGGTCTCCTTATTTCTCTAAGCCTTTTCAACTATTTTCTTTTTCTTCATTTCATACTATTGTTACAGTGCTTCTATAGAAAAATAATGAGGGGTACGAGCAGCCAATTGCCTTTTTTAGAAAATCACTGCAAGCTACAGATTTAAAGTATGATATGACTAAGAAGCAGGCATGTTCTTTAGTAAAGGCGATAATAATTTTTAGGAATTATCTGGTTGGAGACAAAAATTTTGCATATGCGCCTAAAACTATTGTCAAGGACATTTAATCAACAAGAAGTTACTAGCAGAAGGTGCAGATGGATCAGCTAGATACAAGAATTCAAAATTGACATTGAGATCACAATGCTTGTGAGAGGACAGGGATTGGAAAAATTGATGGGTGAGTCAAATTTAGAGGCCAATCAGATAAATAATGTTGATGTTGTTAATGTATATCTTATTTGTGATATGAAAACTTCTAAGTGGTATAACCATATATTGTACAGTATCTGCAGAATTTGTCATGCCCTAAGGGGATGAAAAAAAATGAAAAGAGGACATTAAAGCTCCACACCATCAAATATGTGATTATTGATAATTAACTATGATGGAAAAATATGGATGGCGTATTGCTCAAGTGTGTAAATGGACAACAAGCCCAAGAAATTTTGAATGAAATGCACAATGATGTATATGGTGGTCATTATATGGCCAAAACTACTACTAATAAGGTTTTGAGGGTAGGATTTTGGTGGCCAACACTCTTCAAGGATGCACATAAATTGGTAAGAGCATGTGATGCATGCCAAAGGTTTGTTGGTAAGCTAAAATTTTCTCGAAACTTACCTCTTAGGCCAGTTGTAGTGCATGCTCCATTCTAACAATGGGGGATTGATTTCATTGGTGAAATTGCAGAGAATTCAAGTGGAGGATATTCATGGATATTGGTAGCCACAAATTACTTTACTAAATGGATAGAGGCCATTCCCACAAAGAAGGCCACTAGTAAAGTGGTTACTAATTTTTTGATGAATAATATTCTAACCAGGTTTTGTGTATCAAAGAAACTAGTAACTGATAATTCTGTGTTTTTGGTCAGAAGAATTTATTGAATTTTACAATAAGTATGGGATTTCACTCTCATATTCATCCCCTTATCACCCACACGGAAATGGACAAGCTGAGTCCAATAACAAGATTTAGATAAAAAATATCAAAAGGGTGATAGAGAAAAATAAAAGGGCTTGGGACTCCAAGATAAGCTTTGTGGGATGACAGAGTAACCATAAAGAAGGAAATAGGGAAATCACCATATGAATTAGTTTATGGACTTGAGCCTAGGATTCCTACTAAAAATTTGTTGCAAGTGTACAAATTCATTCAAGAGTATGAAGATGATATCCCAGACGAAATACAAATATGAATCAATTCTTTGGTTGAACTTGATGATACTAGAAGAGCAACACAATAGAAAAACATGAAGATGCAACTAAGGGTAAAAGCTTTGTATGATAAGAAGTCTTCCTCTAGAAAGTCTGAGGTTGTAAATATGGTGTTAATGTGGAATGCTAGAGCACAAGAAAAAGGAAAGCATGGTAAATTTGATGCTCTTTGGTTGGGACCATAACTGATCGACAACACACATGGGGAGGATTCATATTACCTACAACATTTGATCAAAGAAATTCTTGAATTGCCAGTACATGGACAATTCTTGAATCCATACTTCACCCAAGGTATGTTATTTCCACGTATAATGTATTTTTATGTATATATTTGTATATAGGTTTTTTTTCCTTGTCTAAGTGTCCTCTGGTTTTTGGGTTTCTCTACATTTTGTGTGGTCTACTCTACCAGGAAATTATGGGATCTCACTTTCTTCTTAAGGAAAAAATGTCCCCAACTAGAGCCACTGATAAGACTTTGAAAAAAATTATTGGTTTCATTCACTAGGGTTCCCTCTAGGGCTAAAACCCTCGCTAAAATCCTAACAGTGGTAAGCCTTAAACTTTTGTTCTAATCATTCATTGTCTTGATATGATCGGTTCTCGGTTTATTATAAAACACCTTGAGCCATCTACACCATTTGTTAACTGACCCTTTTATCCTAGTCTAATTGGTTGCATGCATTCTAAAATATTTTCCTAAGTCCTAAGTTTAACATGCTATAAAATGTTATAATTTTGCATTATGTTTTTGAAACATAGAAAAATGGGGTTTAGAGGTTCAAAACACATAGGGTTTTATACTAAATTTGGGATGTTTCACCAAACTTACTATAAATAGAAAGGGAAAATGGGGTGAATGAACCTTCCTATTCTTCTATTTCATTTAGAAAATGAGACCCCTCAAGTTAAAACCCACTTTCAACCCTTAGGTGAGTGAATTCTTTGAGGAATCTTGCAATTTCCTTTATGTGTGCATATGGACTAAACAAAGCTTTTGGGAGACACGCTAAAACTAGTAAATCAACTCAAAGCTGAAATGTAAGACTAGATCTAAGTAGATTACACATAGAGATAATGGACACAATTTATTTCACGCAAATCAGATGAGTGGAGGACACTTGAAACTTATCTAAAAAATAGCCGCAAAGTGTCTTGTATTGGCACAAAGCGTCCTAAGATAACTTTTGATAGAAATGACTAAATATGGGTTTTGGGAAAATATTAAAAATATCAAATGCACTCATTCATGACATGTAAATATTGGATTTGATAGATTAAACATAATACTAATAGAAACAATTTATTTCATGTAGATCGGATGAAGGGAAAATCTTGTGCACCTATTATAAAATGTTGTTTTTGGAAGCTATTTGAGGACTCATTCGCCCTATGGCGAATGGGTCATTTGTAGGGATTATCAAAATTGATTTTTTGGTCCTTTTCTCCTATGTTTGCACTTCCAAATTCTTGGGTTTCACAGTCAGACAGTCGATCTGAGATCTAAGTTTCTATGAGATGACAACAATTATGACAACGTTTACAGCTTTGTAATTTTGCACTTTGGAGATATTCAACTTTTCTTCAACCTATAAATCTGTAACACACAAAGAGAGGGGCATTTTGTTTTTGGTGAATGGGGGTTTTCCTTGGTCAAACCCCATTTTGGTAATCAAACCTTAAAATGAATAAAAACATGAAAGAGGGAATGAAGATTGAACAAATCAATGTTACCACTCAACAAACCCTTGAATAAACCTTGGAATGTAGATCTGCAACTTGCATGAAATGGATTCAATGGATGTGGATCTTGACAGTTGAATCTTGAATTGAAACACTAATTTGAATACTTTAATGGATCATGAAACCTACATCATCATTTTAGCTCCAAAAACATGCATGATGCAAGAAGAATTTGATATGATGAATGGATATTGAATTATGCAACAAAAGATGAAACGTTTCCTTGAATGCTCTTGAAAACAATATTTTCTCTTGTGAAATTTCTCTTTAAAACTTCTCTAAAAACTTAGACTTGATTTGATGAAATAGCCTTGTATTTATAGATGTTTATCCTTAATTTCCCAAAATTAAAACATTACAAGCTGGCCTTTGAAATTTGAATTTAGGATGATAAAAATACCGCCAAAGCATGCTTTATAAAGGGGTTCAAGGTCTTAGGGAGGACCCATTCTCCCATTGGCGAATGGGTCCTAGGTCCCTAAACCTAGGACACACATTGCTCAAGGTGAAGTGTAATGTATTAGAATTAATTAATATCGGGTTTCCCCTTCGAAAAATATAATTTTATAGGCTTGTAAATGAATTATGGGGCTTATTAAGGCATAATTAATCTCAATTAATTAAGGGAGCCCTAAATAAGTGTGAAAGTGTAAAGGGATACTTTACAACACTAAATTAAGGTAGAATTAAGTCCATTTTAATTAACATGAGCCAAATAAGTGTGAAAATATAAAGGGATACATTTTACAACACTAAATTAAGGCATTATTAACTTCATTTTGATTAGGAGGGCCCAAAGAAGTGAGAAAATGTAAAGGGATACATTTTTCTACACTACATTTATCTCCCACTTTAGTGAGAGGAGGATCTTGTGTCAAACTCACACTAAATTAGTCAAGAGGGATCCAAGTGTACCAATGTTGATGGGATAGGATTACAAAGATCAAGAAGGTGGTCAATCCCCTAGGATCAAGATCCTATGTCAAACCAACATAAGCAAAAAGTGACACACACAAGATGTATGATATGCAGCAGAAAAACAAGATACACAAACATACAATTTCAAAGACTAAAAGAAGGAAAATTAAAATCCAAAATAAAAAGGGGTGGATCAAGCATCGACTATTTATCCAGCTCGATGTGGATCAAGCCTCATTTGTTTGTCCAAAAATGTTCACAAGCGAAACTATGGTTGTCCACTATGCAAACAACATGTACGCTCACACAAGCTAATGGAACTCTGACTGTCCACTAGGTGAGCCCCCAAGGGTGGAAAATCAGAGAATATTATTAGGCTCCCATACCATACCAAAGCTATACCTCCAATAACTTCAATAAGGCACCACAAAACAAAACAAAAACTTTGAGCTTCACAAGGTTAATAAGTTTTATTATGCTAAACACTTATGAACAAAATACAAATAGGATAAGACAACGTAAGATATAGTCAAAATTTCCAAAATGATAATGCCAATATATGCCCCCACTTTAAATAAACCGTTGGGAGAAATTTTCTTTAATGTAGCAAATAATCAATGCTAACAATAAAGAAGACATGAGAGATTACTCAGAAAGCCCTATGCCAAGTCATATGTTTCCAAATAAAGCTACATCATGAATAAGGGGTTGCCCCCGAAAATTCAATGCTAAAGATAACATAGAAAGAAAGTATGTCACACACAAGCAAACTTAAGGTATGTCATCCACATCCCAAGCTTTCTCTTATACATACATAGAAGGTGGTCAACTAGCCAAAAGAGACAATGACAAGTGCCATACTAGGACAAAGCTACCTAACCCCTTTCCCCCACTTATGCAAGACAAGGATGAGTTGAGGTAAGTAGTGAGCAACATGATAGAATGAAAATTAGATGGTGAAAATGACACAAACAATGTTAAAATAGAATATTTCTACTCTATTTCTCCTGAAAAAGAAAGACAACATGTAGTAGCCTAACTCCCAAGGTCCTGGTAGTTAGTTCTCAACTGTCTAGTGTCACTCAATCGGTTCATGCAACTGTAATATTCAAGGGGCTTGTGCTAGTAACAAAAGATTCAAGCGATGACTCATTTTACCGAACTGTTTTAGTAAATCAATGGGGTTTCAAACAAAAGAAAAAGATAGATCAAAGGGGTAAACCAGTAAGTATGAATCAAATTTATCTAGCATCCAGACATATATCTCCAAATAATGAATGTTCTTCCAATCAGATCAAGAAAACCATAAGATGACACAATCTATAGCATAATCTATACCACTGCATACATTTTAGGTGCTTAATTAACTTCACAATTACACGTCACAAATATTTCAAGGATTTCAAAACAACACACATTCATTCATCATCAAGATTATAGATCAACAGACTTTAATAACTTCAATTCAATGATAATCCAATAAGATAATCCTTAAATCTGGTTTCTTCTAATGACTTTCATCACATAAGAAACTAGCATGCTTCAACACAATCACTGGCATTCAGATAGATTATAACTTATCAGCCTTATCAAATAAAATAACTCAATTGTAATACCATATTACGTAAAAACCTGTAATTCTATTAACTATAAAAACAATATTAAGTACAAAGTATCTACGTAATCACTACAAAATTCTATCTCCCTAAATTAGGTAAGCCAATCCTATTCTCAATTAGCCGACCTTTACAATATGATACCCACAAGGTATTTATAGATTATACAAAAAGTTTGAACTTCACTTCTATTTTAGGTTATCCACCTTTTTAGGAACAAAAACTTTCTTGGAAACTCAGATCGATTTTATCTTGAGTTCTTACATTAGACGTTCAGTTTAACTGGAGAATAGAAAAATATGTCATGCGCCTCAACTGTCAGTGCTGCATGCAACATGCCACAAAAAAAAAAAAAGGTCATACATGCAGAAGATTTATGCATGTGAAGCTGGATCTGCAATGAACTCATCATAACTGGCGAAGACTTGTTGTAATGTATCTATTTTTGGCCCATCGACCCATCTATCTTCAAATTTGATTTGATCCAATTCTGTTGCAGCAAACTCCCTCATACCTTTTACCTTTGTCAATTCTCTTCCAGCAACTTCTATTTCTTCTTTGATATCCATTAACCAATCCAACATCAAATCTCCATCATCATCTCCTTTTTGCATCAATCCTTTGAATCTTTCATCCCACTTCTCTTTTATTTGACTCAAAGGCATGCCTTCTTTTGTAAATGCATTTACATCTACAATAATAGCAATGACCACTTCCAACTCTTCCAATTGCTCAATCAAATTATTAACAGCCTCCTGGATCTCATCCTTATGTTTACACAAGAAGCTAGTTCTAAAACAGAGTATACGAGAGGTTTTTCCAATAAAATATTTATTCTCCTCCTCAAGTATGGACTGTTCAAGAAGAGTAGCTAAAGGTAATGCATTAACCTTCTCCAATTTCTGATTGTATTATTTATACTCTTCTTCTTGTTTCTCTAATGCTTCAATGTATTGATGCATCTGTTTTATCAACTCTTCAGTGCCTTTCTAGGTCTCAAAACCCTCAACCAAAAATTCACCTACCTCTTGATTCAACTTGTCCATCCACTTGTCTACCATCTCCGCTTTGCCTCTTACCTGCACCAAATCATCTACCTCCTTTTTACTTAATAGAATAGGAGTCTCAATGGCAGTTACTTGTTGTGATCTCAGAGAGGAAACACTTTTCAAGAATGAATGTAATTGATCCAATTGAACCTTAAGCTCATCTTTCTTTTGCTTATCCTTTATCATTCTTGATTTGGTCGTTGAAGCCACCACATCAATCAAGTTCATCTACTGATTCCTAGTGGGCCTTCCCAAGTTGACAGTACTCAATTGATAATTTGTTAAGTGCATGTCTCCTACCTCCTTTTCTGTCATTGGCATGGCACATTCAGCAACAATCTCTCCTTTATCTGTGAGTCGGGTAGAATGTAGAATTTTGGCCTTCTTTTTGGGCCTCTCTTGTTCGATCTCCTTCATCATATCCTCCCAATTGAGAGGTTGTGAAGGGGTTACTGCCCTCTTCTACAGGTCCAATTTTAACCAAGTAGGAGCACTTGGAGCAGTAGTCATCATAGAAGAAGAAGAGGCAATAGTAGTATGAGGTGGCTGCAAATTTACCTGAGGTTGAGAGTCAACCCTCGATTTTTCTTGTTGTTCTTGTAGTATATGCATCTGCACAAGCTTTTCAACCTCTTCCCTATCCTTTTGTTCTTGCCTTTTCTTATCTTCCTCTTCTTTCCTCAACCTCTCTTCCTCTAATTGATTTCTCTCTACTTTTTCCTTTTCCAACCTTTCCTTTTCTAATTCTTCCTTCTATATTCTTTCTCTTTCTAGAGCTTCCCTTTCCAATTTCTCTTTTTCTAAAGCCTCTAGTCTTTCCCTTTCTAACCTTTCTGCCTCCAAAGCCTTAAGTTTTTCGGCCTTTGCTTCTTCTTCTTCTTCTTTCTTAACCAGCTCTTCGGCTTTTTTTTCCTTTTGTAATTGTTCTGCTCCTTCTTCCTTTTGGTGAACTTCCTTTGCAAGTTTCAACCTAGCAACCAAGATTTCCTTTTCCCTCTGGTTCCTTGCCTTCTCCTCCTCAAGGTCATGGATCTTTTGTATCAGTTCCAACTTGTCATTCTCTTCTTTGACCTTGAGTTCATGTTCTTGTTGCTTTCTTTGTCTCTCTACTTCATCAACTGATGCCTTAGCTTTACTTTGTCTAGTTTTTAATTGTTGTTGGTGAAGTATAGCATCAGCTTGTACCTTAGCATCAATTTCCTTTTGTTTCTCCGCTGCCGCCTTTGCATCAGAATTTCTTTTTGCATCTTCAAACAGCTTCCATTGCTCTTCTTGTGTCAAAACCTGCTCAATATCCTCCTCTAGAGGCATGTTCTCTTGCATATCTTTTTATGACAGAGTCTCATCTGAATCTGTCTCAACCTCCAGAATTTCCTCCTCCACTTCTTTTCCCTTGGCAGTTTCAGCCATGCTATGAAGAGCTCCTTCTTGAATTTCTTTACTCTTGTTCCTTGTAAGTGGGACTTGTGCAGATGACTCATCTAATGTGGGTGTCGAAACAACAGATCCTACTGGAACATCCCCTTCTTGGGTTTCCTCTTCATCCTCTGCTGCCTCAAGTTCTATTTCTTCGATGTCTGGAGGAAGGAATTTTAATGGCTCTTTGGGAGGTGTCTTTCTTTTGATCCTCCTGTATCCCTTACCCTTTTTAGGGGCTAGTTCTTGAGGAGTTTGGGTTCTTAGCACTAACCATTGCACACTTCTATCCAACACTGTCCTTCTGATCCGCTTAATATCAATGGTTTCTTCAGCATCCCAGTCAATTGGATCCAGGTTCTTGGTGCCAATGTTCAGAGCTTCATAAGATGGATCTAACACAATTCCATCATCCACCAATGTGTCAGGAATGTTCTCTTTAACACCAAGTTCTGACATGAGTGAGATAGATAATCTTTCATAATAATTCTTTCTTAGATCATACTCATCCTGTCGATCACTCTAGAAATCTTCTAACAAATTGAAATGTCTGGTAAACACCGAAGGCAACAAAGCATACATCTTACCCTTCGGATCAAAAAACTTACGAGTTGTGTATAAACCCAATTTCAACTGTATCAATTCATTACAAACCACCTTTGCTCCTACCAGATGTTGACAACTATACTCTCCCAACTTCATGGGAAACTTATGACATCCAGTTTTATGTTTGATCCCAAACCGAGCATTAACTCCAAGAGCCTGATATAAAAACTCCATTAGCACTATCCTGTTGTTGCAGCACCTTGGAAGCAAATGTGGGTGGCCTTCAAAACCAGCCAACCTGAAGTATGTAAATTTGGGGTACTGGATGTACCAACATCCCCATTCAGCAATGAATGCCATGGCTTCTTGACTCAACCGGTACCCTGCATCTCCATTCAATTGATTGATGATCACATATATAAATGCATCATTGACTCTTCTTAAATGAGTCTCAGCAGCTTGAAGAGACAATTGGTCATAGTGCTCCCATACCTTCTTCTGTCCATCCAAGGCTCCCATTATGCCCGCTCTATTTAAGCCTGGGAAAATCCCCAATCTTGCTGCTGCATACACCACATAAGAATTCATAAAGAAACACTTAGTGTTTCTGATGTTAGTCAGTTGATCATGGAGAGCATTTGACACAATCATTGGCCAATCAAACTGATGGTCACCCTGTAAGATTATTTGGATGAAAGGAAACATCCATTCCTTGAAGTGGAACGTATCCCTCTTCCCAAACACCCTGGATAGCATCAGTATTAAATCCGATACTTCTTTCTTGAAATCTGCCCTCTTAGGTTGGTGTGCAAGCTTGGATAGAGATTTATTTTTTGTCTTCAACCACTTTTTATTCAAATGAGACCTATTGGATTCCTTATACTTACTATATTTCTCCAAGGCCTCTGCCTCATCCAACTGCACCAAGCTCTTAGGATCCGGGACATTAAATATACTTTGAAACATCTGAGGAGTAAGATCAATGATCACCCTATTTTGTGAATCCATGCATAGTCTTGTAGCAGGATTGTAGGCACTGGCTGTTGTTAAGATCAACTCCGGGCACTGGACTGATAAAGGGAACACTGTAATATGTGCCAAGCCGGAATCAACAATCATTTGCGTCCTTCTTGTTAGATTTTCTCGTTCTGCAAAGGTTTCTCCATGTAACTCCTCAAAGTTGTACTGGCCCAAGTTCGTATCAGTGATGTCTGACCAGTCTGATTCCACCTTGCTCACCTTCACAACCGGACTCCTGTGATTATACCTTAAGGTATAGGGCAATTGTTTTGGCTTCAACTTCTTCGGTTTTGGTGCTGCCTCTGATGTTCCTACAGGCTGGTTCCTTCGAGCAACTTCTCCTGATGTTCCTGACATCTTTCAACTTTCCTGCAAGCCAAACCTCTAATTAGATCTTTAAATATCATCACCAAAACATCCTCTAAAAACCATACCTTTCATATATGCACCGGAGGCGGAACCAGGCAAAAACACAATCTAAAACAGTTTCCTTTTACAACACTGTCGGACTCGGAACCAAAACCGATATAGATATTTCACTAACAATAAACCGGCTCGGAGTCGGAATCGGGAAGGTGATCAGAACTGGGATCAGAATGAAAAACGGATTTGGTTTTCTTCAGATTTTTATTTTCCATATTCTATTTCCATTCCGCCTCCGCTTCCGACTTGGTCATCGTTATTTCGACAAAAGACTTCTTTATTACGCGAAGCTGGAAACGGGATGAAAATGAAATCGATACCTTTTGCAAAACAAAATTCTCCAGTTCAAGATCGATCTGATCCCGTCTCTGCCTAGGTTGACCATGACGTCATCAAAGGTTTTATCAATTTAACCTATAACTACATGATTAAAACCAAGGTTGTATTAAATGAAAAGAGGCTTTAAAAACACTATACTCATATGACCATGGGGAACGACTGAATTTTAGGGTATCATATTTTAATCATTTAAATGTGATCACAGAAACCTACGAAACCCTAATTTAACAAACACGATAAAAACTAGGGCACGGATTTTAAACCTTGCCATTTTACCCGATTGAACGTGCGACAAAACCCTAAGCAAAAATGAAATTCAACTAACCTTAACTCACTGTAAATCATGAATTTAATCTACCTCACTGTAGATCCCTAATCCAACTAACACCATTTAAAACCTAAATTTAATCTAACTCACCGCAAATCAAAATAGCACGACACGATCACGACTAAAAACGTGAAAGCGACCGTGCCTTAAAACAAAAAGAACCAAAAACAAAAGTAAAAGAAACAAAGAATAACCAGAAAAACAAATAAAGCAAAAACCTATTCAAACAAGCATACCAAGAACCAAAGATTTTTATTTTAAAAATGAAATGATTTAAAGCACGAGCAAACACAAAAAATGCAACAGTAAATAAACAAAGAACAACAATGATAAGAAACCCTACCTCGAACACAACAGAACCCCGCTAACCTTCTGAACTGATTCGCACACAATAATCTTCCTCTTCTCCGATCTTTTCGCTCAAATGAACTCTGTCGTTGTTCTTTCGTGCTCCTTAATCTCTTAACAATGATAATAATGATTCGTTTAATCCTTAATGAAGGTAAAAATGAGGATTTCTACCTACATGAGCAGCTATCATTAATGCATTGAAACGCGGTTAAGGCGGAGTCGGAACTAAAAGAGAACCAACAGTACGACTTCAGTCAAAAAGTCAATGATCCAAAAAAACGACGGGGGCGGAACTAAAATGGAAACTAATTCGAAACTTTCAAGAAATTTCCAAACTTCATTCCAATTTCGGTTCCGGGTCCGCCAACTAAACACAAAACAAAACCAAACACAAAAAGTAAAACAAAAGACCGACATAATAAAACTAAACAAAAGGACTTAGATCAAAACCAAAAGTCAAAAAGCGGAGGCGGAGACAAAAATGAATTTAGATTTCGCAATTTTCAATAAACGCTTAACTTGACGCCCACTCCGGCTCCGAGTCTGATTAAGACAAAACAACAGACCGAAAGAAAAGATTATCGGGATGGGGCCCGGAACGAGTTTTGATTGTGGTTTTAGAACCCGATTTGGTTCCGGCTCCGATTCTGATAGACTTAAACAAAAATAAACAAAGTGTTGAAAGGAGAAAGACTCCAAACTTTGTTTGGAAGACAACAAGAGATGAAAATTAACAAAGGGGGACCCATTTTGACCAAGACAAAGATGGGGTGGTTATGCAAGGCATAACAAATGGCGACTCGGCTGGAAAAATGGTTTACCCATTTTCAAAATACCCAAAGAAAATTTCAGTCACCCAAAAACTACTTGGCTTATAAACACTTTAACTTGAATAAAATCAGATATATGTAGGATAAATTTGAGTTTGAATCTCAAATGTTATGTGCTCATGAGTTATTTATGAATCTGAGTGTGTTCTTATATTGTGCATCATTCTTTGTAGATACCTTCTATGTTTGTTGCAAGAAGAACAACCTGCAACTAGCCAAAAACCAGCCCCCAACAAAGAACCATCAAAATTTACATTTAGAACTACTCTTGTGGGAGCAGAGAGTCATGTCGAAAGAAGGCTTAGAGAACTTAGCTTTCTTTCCTTTAACATAAATCCAACCCTCTTCCACTTATGTTGCCTTATCATGACAATCCAGCGCACCATTATCCTGAAAATGAATGTTTGCATCCACTGTCACAGAGATTTCATCAGTATTCCTTCTTGCATACATGGCTTTATCAGAAAAGCCACCAGAGTTGATAGCCAGAATGCTATAACCAGAAATGGCAGCCTGAGGCCCATTCTCTCTCTCTTTAGGGGTTTCAACATGATAATCTTGCACCGCATCAGCAACCCCACCATTTGTGATATCCAGAGAGGATACCCCTAGACCCTGTGAATCCAATGCAACCACCTCAAAAAAACTCCTATGTTGCTCAGATTTCTTTACAACCGTATAATGTTGTTGAGAAACACCTTTCCACCATGTAGCCTTCATTATTTTTTTCTCAAATCCACATTGTGCAGCCGCATGACCCATTTTAAAACATCTTCTACATCGGAAGGGAATCCCTTCATAGTCCAAACATTGAACCCAAGAACCCTTAGAAGATTTTAATAAAATCTTAGTAGGCAACCCTTTTGAAACATCCATTTCAACCAATATGCAAGCAAAGGTGGAGTGAAAAATATCAGAGGATTCATCATCCACCAACAAAAAATCTCCAAGGGCATCACCCACTTCCTCTAAAAGAGGATCAGCCCATAAATGGAGGGGGAGATTAGGAAGTTGAACCCAAATTAGGATCTTATTAAACCTTTCAGAAGAGGGGTTGAAGTCAGAATGCCAAGGCTTAATCATCAACAAAAATTTGTCCTCCCAGCTAAAAAAATGATCACAAAGGATTTTGTTTCTATCCAGAGCATTCTCAAACTTAGCAACAAAAAACCCCTTAGCCATGGGGAAAATATGAACTTTACCAGTAATTAGAGGCTCCCACTCTTTTGAGATCCAGGTGTGCAGCTAAGGGAGGCTAGGCCAAAAACCCCTAAACCGACAAATCACCCCATGTGAGGAGAAGACAAAAACATTATGATGAATTTCATCTACCATCTCTCATGCTTTCAGATTAATGGAGATGGCATTTGCAACAGGGATGAACCCACCAGACGACAGTCTCCCATGCCCTAATCTCAGTACCGCTGCCTTTGCAATAGGGCCTCTGCTCTTGAAATTACTTTGTCTTTTGCCCACCCCCACTTCAAAGGAACCGTCGTTCTTTGTCACTGCAGTCTCTTGCAGCCTTGACGAGACCTTGCTACCGCCATGGAGATTTACACCATTGTTGCCCAAGCAAGTTCCTTGGGCTGCCATCGTTTAGGTTTTGAACAGGCTCAACAAATTGTTAGATTCACTAAAATGTAATATTAAAAAAGTGAAATCAATGTTTATTCATGTTAACCTAAGGTTTGTTGGCCCCATGGTTGTCGTTGCACCAAAAGGTCGACCTGTTAATGCCCGATACAACTGCCAGAGTTAACGGATCCACAGGAGGCGGTTAGTCCATGTCACAAATCTCGAGGGGAGCATTGACCATTTGCCAACAATCTCCCCCTCAATGTAAGTCGAGGGGATTTGAACTGACACCTTCAGCTCTGATACCAATTGTTGGCCCCACAGTTGTCGTTGCACCAAAAGATTGACCTGTTAATGCCCGATACAACCGCCAGAGTTAACGGATCCACGGGAGGCGGTTAGTACATGTCACAAATCCCAAGGGGAGCGTTGACCATTTGCCAACACGGTTTCCACTAATCAACCTTACACAATAGACTAGGAGATTTATTATTTTTATGTTATTATCTAGTTTGTTGTTTTGAATGAAAAATACCAAAAACTAACTAGAGCCTTATCTATAAATTTTCCCCTATTAAATGATTTTTGAACAAGAAGGAAAAAGAAAGTATATGAAATGAAGATAAAAATATTTTAAAATTGAAATGCAAAACTAGAGAATAGAGTTTAGATTGCAAAAGGTAAAACAAAGATGAACCTAAAAAATAACCTAAATAACTTTTTCCCAAGGCATTACCATGGTGGGTTGTCATCCTTTTCACATGTCATTTTGTTGAACGTTATCTAAAACTATTGCAAAAAAAAAATTGTACAAATTTTTGGAGTTCTTGTACATAGTAAAATAACTACAAAATACAACATATCCAAGAGCTTCCAGGAATAACTAGAAATAAAAAAGGTACTCTAAATGATTATTTAAATTTGAAAAGATAAAATTAAATGAAATGACAAAGCTATAGGATGAGAGAGAGCAAACCCTTCATTTTTGAAAGCCTCCAAAACCTATAGCTATGACAAAGAGGGAAGGTTGGGGCTAACTAGGAGCTTGCCAAGAATGGTTAAGCCCCTAATTTGGTCTTTCAACCTCCATGGGAAACCAATAATATAGAGGAAATGGAAATGTGTGTGTGTGTGTTTGAGGATAAAAATGGAGTTGAAAGCCTCTAAGTGCTAACAAGGAAGTTGGAACACAAAGAGAAACTGCAACAATAATGGAGAAAATAAAAGAAGAGTTCCAAATAATCATCTATAAACATTGAAATGGAGGTCAAAGCCATTAACACAAAACATCAACTATGAAGTATCCTAGAAGACCAATGTTGGAAGCATATACTTGTTGCTTGAAAAATGTTGGAATGCTTCCCCAAATCACTAAAATGCAAGAGATAGCTTGATGGAGAGTGGTCAATGAAGAGTTGATTCAAAAGATTAAGTTTAGAGGGAAGTTGAAGGGTCATAGGATGCCAACTAACTATAGATATTCACCCAATGGATCTCATGACAATTACATTTGTACATCCTTGCTCAGCAAAGTGGCAAGAACTAAAGAAAAATTGTTGTACAATTGAAAAGCTAGTGAACACTAGTGTGTCACGCTAGCATCCAAGTACAATAAGCCAAATGAAGACTCAAAACAATAGCATCATACAAGACTAACACAAAAATATATTAACTTACATAGAAAAGCTAAAGACATACAAAAACACAAGACAAAGCCACTAGCATCCAAGTACAATATGCAAAATGAAGACTTGAAACAATGTGACACAAGACTAACATGAAAACATACAAAAACACAAGATTGAAGTTGGCACCAAGGGCAAGATAAAGGCTAGGTCATAGCCAAATGAGCTTAAAAACATGCTAGGGGTTACAAACATTAACATGAGCCCAAGACATAGCATGATAATTGTAGGGCATATAATTTTGAATATTACACATAATAGTCACATGAAAGGTGAAGAGTGTATCTTAAGACATGTAAGGACACTGAAATTTTTATTTGGGTTCAAGAGAGAAGGTGAATTGTTTTACATGGTTACGCAAATCCAAATTAGGTATGAGATTGTAATAATAGGTGTACTTCAAGTTGTCTTCATGTTGGGAGCTTCATTAATCTCATTGTTTTCTAAAATGCATTTGTTTCAAATTTAACAACATAAATAGTGTATGTTGGACAAGTTCAAGCATCAAAAGAAGCAATGTAGTTATGTGAGATGTTACATTAAGTGAGTGTGTCAAAAACCATGCTAATGATTTGTTGTGACAATCAAACTACTCTTCAAATTGGCAAGAAATTCAGCTTTCATGTAACTAAGCATATTGTGACCAACTATTACAAGGTATGCACATCGTTGCAGCATCAAAAGATCTCAATTAGCTATGTGGGGACAAAGGATCAAGTGGGCATATATCTTCACCAAGCCATTAAAGGAGAGTAAGTTTGTCAAGTTCTAGCAACAATTGTATCTTAAAGAGTTGGACAAGAGATTGTCATCATGACATTCTCTTGTTTGTTTATGTACCATCTATATTACACTAGATGTGTTGTAGATCTTCCAATTTCAAATTTAGGAGTGTTAGAATATTAATATTACATTATTATTATGACTTATAATGATTTAATGCATATAAATGGACTAATAATGTAATAGTGTTTTAATGCTTATATTTAGGGTATGAATGTACCCCACATGGTATGTTTAGTTAATAGTTTAGTTAATCTATTTCTCAATTGTACAATGACTATGAATGAAAGTTATGTTGTGTCACTAAGAATTTAGACAATTTAATGAAGTTTGACTCTCTTTTTAATCTATCTGTCTAAATGCTTTCATCCCTCTATCTTCAATATACAAATTCCTAAACTAGAAAAATACAACTTTAATATGATTATACTCAATATTAAAATATAAATGAACCCACAAGTACCTCATCACTTGAAACTTAACTAAATTAAATGAAAGATTATAAGTACCAACATATTAACCTTTTTATGAAGGGAAATAATAATGAAGAAAATATAATTGTTCCATCATGTTCCCCTTAATATAATTCCTTTCATATCTTTTATCTTTATTCTTATTATTTGCATGCTCCCCAATTGTACTTCCAGTGAGATCATTCACCCGATTGATAAAAAAAAAAGGATTATATATTATTTGAATAATAATCAAAACAGATGTATTTTTTATATAGATTTCGATTATTAATCAATATTACATAATTAGAAAGAAGATGACTAAAAAAACCAAAGTCAGAAAGATATAATGAATACACTAGTCACACATCCATAACATAATACTTTGGCACAGGTTCTAGTCACATTAGTGACTTCCTGACACCACTACTAAACTTGTTTGAAAATAATAAAGTCCTTAAAATGAATTGCTATCTAACAAGAAATAAATCTCCACTGGTCTGCACATGAAAATCACCCTCATATATTTTCAATCCACTCTAAACATCCATTGATGAGTTGATGCGTGTAAAGCACATTCAGGTCAATAATCTTATCAAGACTATATACACATTTTCTTATCTCTCCTCAAATAAAAAGTTTGCAAGTTGTAAATGCCTGAATGGGATGAGATCTAGATTCAACTACTTGTAGACCCAGTCCTTAACCAAAACCCCGAACTTGGAGGGCTTGGCAATGAAACGAATTATTCTAAGAAAGTTCCCATGAGATCAAAATAATTGCTACCCACTTCGGGATGCCTGGTGGCAGTGTAATCCATAGTGCAGGGATGCTGCTCAGACTGATCTTGGTGAAGTTGAGGGGAAGGCATTCTGGCTGGCAACGTGAGGCTCCTCTTGAACTTATCCAAACGAGAAACTGGATGTATTTTACGAGGAAGATTGAAGGAATTATTATGATCTCCTTCCAAGCTCAGGTACTCCGATGCACTGCCTTCAAAATGGAGAGCATGACTCTCATTATGCATTTGCAGATCCGCTGCTTCAGAGCTGCTGCTGCTTTTGCTAGCATTCATGGTGGATGAGGACGAGGATGATGACGACGACGATGATGATGGAGGCTGTGTACTCCGTCCAAGAAATGCTTGTGGTTGTAGAGTTTTGCTTGCAGTTGACATCCTTGGTAACTCCAACTCGGTTGAAGGATCAGGAAAGTTTTCTGGGCTGAAATAGAGGTGTTTGTCATCTGCCCTGCCTGTGAGAGCACTGAAATATGACAGACCACTGGGCCACTTTATATCTGCAGGCCCACCTTCCTGATTGCTCATAATGTCACTTGACCCCAACGCTTGGTGGTGGTTCTGGGTCATCAAGGATTCCGCACTATTCTTGTTCAGTAAATATTGAGATCCATCCTTGGAATTATTAAGGCCTAGAGGTTGCTGCCTAGGACTTCCGAAACTAGACAATGGCCTTGCGCTCCAATTGAACAATGGAGGCCGTTGGGAAATGCTTGCTTTATTTCCACTCCCTTGATTTCTTCCACCTGCAAAAAGCTGTGATAGATAAAACCCCGATTGGTAGCCCAGGGATTCGAAAGTGTGTCGCATCCTCAACACAAAGTGCAGATCTTCGGGAATCTGCAAAAGAATTACACCAAACACAAGTTACATTAATTAAGACTTATGCTCCTGTTAAATTATTTTTATCATCGTGGTAACAAATTTATTGAATCGCATTCATAATTTAAATCATCTATAACCAATCGGTCCTATCTTTACATATGATTGAATCAAAGCCAGATGAACTTGTTAAAATTTTGTGTACACATTTATAAGTTTGTAGCAGACATCTTTTTCACGACAAATCAAAGGATTTTGTGCTTTGCATGGCTCAGTTGTCGCTTGCAACAAGAACAAGGAACAATCACAATACAAAGACAGGAATTGATGATATAATCTTGCGCTGAAATTGGTAGGGTGGGAAATAACAAGAAATAACATCCCCACGCGGCTTAAAAAGACTGCATTGGAAAATAATATTATGGGCTGAAAAGGTCGTGACTGTGTGCATGCCATGGTGCAATGGTAACTGTCATTAGAAATAGAATAAATTATGTTAAAGAGAATGACTTGCTGCTTAGAATTTCGAAAACTGCTCAAAAAGAAAAAGCAAAATTTTGAAGTTAATACATAAAATTCAAAACAATATAGTAGTTTAGTTATTTGTATCCAAAACCAAAGTAAATAGAACATGAGAATAACTATCTAACGAAATGTCAAATTTTGCAGCGCAGAAGCAAAATGTTCTGCAAATTATTTTTATAGAGGTAAGTAAACTTTATAAATGCCTTCTGTTGATGTGAAAAAATGTTTATAGTTTAATTAATTTGTGCTCAAAATGTATTTTAAGCATGTTATTTTGAGATGGATTTTACATTTGTAAGAGAATTTATCTGTAAGATTTCGTGCCTTCAAGAAATTAATTGATGTCCCAATCCAATAGTAGCATTAAATGGTATGTGCCGTGCAGAATATCAGAATTTATCTGTAAGATTCCGTGCCTTAAAGAAATTAAATAGTGTCCCAATCCAATAGTAGCATTAATTGTATGTGCCTTGCAGATTATCAGCGTTTGGTGTTTCTGTGTAGATTTTTATTCATAGTAGCATTTTCGCCCTTGCTAAATAAGAAAGCTTGATGTTTCAGTGTAGATATTCATCCACAATGACATTGTAATTATTTATAGCATTTTCTATTTGTGACATGTTTGCATCTTCTATGGTGAGATGCTCTGTGCAAAGCAAGTTTCAAACTTCTTTATAACTCATCCCACAGTACAATGTTACTATAATTAAAAATTATGAAGCACTCTAATTTCATGGTTTAGTGTAGATAAACATCAATTTTGATTTTTCAATCTAAAACTAGATTTTACTGTCTTTGCTAATGACAACTAGGAAGTAAACTATAGAGTATTAAGTGTAGAGAAGAAAGTGCATGCTTCGCACTTTTTTCTGTTAGTTTTGTTCTCATTTTAGCCATCTCATGAGATATATAGTATTTAATATGGATCATTTAGGCGTAGAGGCTGATAGAACCTGGAAACCATCCCCCTATCTAATCACTTTAGCCTCTACTCATTTGTAGACATCACATTCATTTGTACAACACACATTCTACTCATTTACACATCCCAGATGCGACTGCACCAGTGTCTACCACAATTCAAATTTATTTCTTGCTTATACCAAGCCAACCTCATTCAAAATACAACCACTGTCCATCAGCTTGCACACCAAATTGTCTGAATTGTTGGAGTCTTAAGGCATCATATTTAAAAACATGCCCTAGCACACTAGTTTCATAACACATTACGAAATGAATGTGTATTTGATCAGAGAGGAAACAAAGCATTGTAGATCTCAGGTCTGCATCTGCATTCAAAAATAGATATTGTATCAATTCCATTCTAAGCATTATACATTAATCATGTCTTCAATGTTCTGAACAACAATAACAAGGGTCTCATCAACATGTAACGAAGTATAAGCATTATGCAGACTCATGAAGGTGTTCTTCAACACCACGTTTCCCCAATCAGATATTTTGCACTGACATTATAGAATTACAGGTCTGTAGATGTGGAAGATGCAACCACTGCAGAAGGATGTGACCCATAGAAGCAGGTCAAAATGTACTTGACCATCGGAGTCATGAAATTATGTGTTCATGAAGAATTGTCACAGGGTTAAGAGTTTGAATTCATTACAAATCAATGTGTAACAGGGCAGAGAAGCATATGATGATGTAAAAGGGGTTGACTGAGGTGATCAGGGCATCTCAGGAAGTGTCAAAGAGAAATTGCAGATCTTTGAAATGTTAACACAAGCTTCCGTGGCAGATTCACTGCTTGTTAAAGGCAGCAATTTTGTCACATGCCACAGTGAATTCACTTATATCCCAGTGAAATCATAAATGCCACAGTGAAAATACAAATATCCCCAAGCAGTACTGGTGAAAGTGTTGGGGTGGACAGAATGCAGAATGTGAAGGGTTTCGTCAACAGAATTCACTTCTTCAACATTTGATCTTCCATTTGCCATGGATAGGAGGCTTAAGGAAGGTCATATAATGTTAGTTCACAAAGTGTGTGGGGTTTGGTTCTCATTGTAATTGTGATTTTAGTCCACCTCTTGGTTGTAACAAGTGTGTTGCAGATATTGCAGATGCTTTCAAAGCTTCTAAAATATTGTTGTAGCTCAATTTGGACATGGTGGCATTATTAACACCTTTAATAAGCTGTTGCATTGTGATATGGGAGCCCATAGCTCTCACTTTTGCTGGAGTTTTCCCCATTTGAAGGGTTTCTCCAGGATAAATCTCGTGTTTGTACTTTGTGTTTTTATCATCTGTTCTGCATTATTTATGATGTTTCCATTTGTTTTCCTCTGATATGCTATGTTGTTAGTAATTGGAAGTGGTTAGTATGCGTGTTAAGAGGTTTTGAGAAGAGGAAAAAGTTTAAACCCATAATTGATGAACAGTGTGTGAGGGGTACTCTCCCTGATTACAGATCAAATAGTATCAAAGCAATTAATTCCCATGGGAAAATTATTTTTGTAGGGTTTGCAAGTATATGCTATCCACAAGATCAAGTGGGGAGAGGGATTTGTGGCCTTTTGAGCCCAAGATTGGAACAAGAAAGTGCTTGAGAGCAAGAATGACAAGGGAAGTTGATAACGATGAGTAAGCAAGGTTTCAAAAACTTGATGAGAATGTTGCACAAATATTTAGTGTAGAGGTAGTGGATAGATTGGAGAGCATGGTGATTGTCCTAATCTCTAAGTTGGAAATCTTGAAAAAAACAACGCAAGAAGGGGAACCAGGAAAAAGAGAGATGAAGCAAAGTGAGTTCTCTAACGTTCTTCAAAGCTGGAGCAAAATTCAACCCTTTGATGGTGAAATCAGTGCAGATATGCTTGACCAATGGGTGTCCCAGGTGGAAGTATATTTCAGTCTTCATCAACAAATCTCTTTCAAGCAAAGTTGAAGCTTTTTAGGCATGCTCTAAAGTGGTACGAGAGATATGCTCACTCTCTAGAAATTCAAAAGGTGCTACCTATTTTGAAGTGGGATAACTTCAAGGAATTGTTGTGTAAAGTGTAAACAATTTTATCCCATATGCCATTAAGTAAAATGAGTAATGCAATGGCACTACTTGTGATTGGATTTTGAGGATAAACCTGTGAATGCTTAAAAATGAACAGGCATGCATGGCAAATCTGATGATGATTCAATGGTCCAACACACGACTCACATGGCGTGAATAAACCTTCTCTTAGCTAATCCAACCTCACTGGAAGTGCTAAGTCAGCCTACAGGACCTCCACAGCCTTTCATTTATGTTTATTAATCATTTGCCTGTGCTTTGTTGATATTGAAAAACTTATGTCTTGATTATTAAGTGACAGATTGCCCCTTTTTAATCACATCACCTCTTTGTCGAATGTGTGATTGTCCTAGCCCTAGGAATCCTACATCTGCCCTAACAATCCTGTACTGGCAAAACTGGTGATCCTGCACCATATTTTTGCATGCATGAATTTCTTGCATGTGCCATTATTGCACTAATTTAGACTTTGTAGCTTTAGATCAATTTGCCCTTGGTTGTGCCCAGGATAGAACTCCTGGTTACCCTCACTAATTATGGATCACATTATAGTTATATTTGGGCAAAGGTTTAGTAAGGGTCTTTTGGTGATTTCTTCAAGAAAAATATTTGTTTTTGCCTTCCACCATTGGTGAGCAGCAGCAGGCACAATCTTTATACATTGAGAAGACATACCAAAATTCCTAAGTTGCTGGTTCGGGTACGGATTCAGATGCGGGTTCGGGTTCGGGTTCGGGTACGCCGGTTCGGCGATTTTTTTTTTCCTAGGGTACGGGTATAGGTACGGGAGTATATATGTATATATATATATATATTATTAAATTATAAACATAATGCCATAGACTCATAACTCATAAGCATGCTCAAAATTATAGTCATATTGATATAATGAATAATCATAATGCTATAATGCCATAGAATATTGAAACAATGAAATATGCCATACGGTTTTACCTCATATAATCATATTCATAGTTTGCAAAAATGTAAACAGTAAATTACTAAATAGTAAATACTCAAGTCTTAAAATGTCATTACACATTGCAAATTCAAATTACAATCAAAACAATATTTAAATCAGTATTCTTCAAATTTGTCTTCATCAAAAGCATCAAGGTCGTGGTCCTCAATTGGTTCAATTTCATTTGAACCACTATCAATTGGATTGCCACTCCCACTAGGTGCATCAGTTGCCTCATTGTCATCTATAGAAGCCAAGGAAAGTTGTGCAACCGTAGCATCTAAATCAGAACACTTAAGGACAAGATCCCAATTCTTTGTCACACCCTCATTGTATTCAGGTTTCTTATGTTATAAGAGACGAAGGTTTGGAGTGTAAACAGACCAAATCCTCTACTTTTTTTTTGCACCCAAAAAAAAGAGAAAACCTGCAAAAATCAACTATTTCAGCTTGGAGGCAAAAAAAATGGTGTTTTTTGCTCTTTTGAGTTTGCAAAATGAGCCTCATTTGGTTGGCCAAACCAATATAAGGCAATCTGAGCACTTTTCAGGGTTTAATTTTATGTTTTTAAATTGAGTTTTTCTCTTTTTTTGGGCTGGATGTTGTGGGTTCGCCCGGGTCCTCCTGGGTTCTTCACGGGTTCGGCGTTTACAACCTGGGTTCTCTGAGGACCCATAGAGAACCCAAGTTGTAAACGCCAAACCCAGAGGAGAACCGAACCCGAACCCGAACCCGAACCCATACGCATTTTGGCCGGTATGGGGACCTAAAATGGAGAACCCGGTAACAGAGAAAAATTCCTAGCTCTTAGCAAGTTTTCTACAGTGTCTATCACCATCCAACACGGCCATATAGTCTCCAGACTCTGTTGATTAGTCTTATTTGCCAATATCACAGCCTGAAAAGACTTCTAATCTCCTTAGTCTTCAACATCAGCTTTCTTTTGCTTTTCATGCTTGGCCCTTTTCACCTTGCTTCCATTTGAAAGGAGAGTCCATAGCAGAGAAGAAAAAAGATACCGAATAGCTAGGTTCCTAAGGACCACTACACCATTAGCATTACTCTCTTGCAAACTTGGATTTTCAACTATCCAGGTGTGAGATTCCATTTGTTTTACAATAGTTTCATTTCATAGAAGTAGTGTCAATAATTAGATTAGTTTAGTCACCAAAATTTGTCCACGTTCGCAACAGTTTGTTGCAATTCCTTGGATCTTAGGAAGTAGAATAGCTTATTTTCTTAGATTAAATAGGTTTTGTTTATATAGAAGATTATTTTCAAAACAAAACATACATGATCAACAAGCAACTGGTTTCGCTTCAAACAAGCAACAAATAATCTGACAAAACCAACTGCCAGGCAAACAAATAAGAGCAAAATCATTCTTTTAATAACATTGTTATAAAAATCAGCAAACACTAGTGTTTCGTTTCAGCTTGTAAAAGGGGCATTTTAATTGAAAACTGATTTAAAGGAACTAGTCACATTGTTTGATCATTGGTTGCTTGCATTTATTTGCTTTCACGGTCCTTGTTTAAATTGCAATTGACATGAAAAGAGCAAGGTTACTTTGCTGATTTTCAATTTAAGAGTTCATTCACCAAGACAGAATAGTTGTCTTCATGCCTGTAAATCATTTTACAACACCAAAAGACAAAAAATCATTTGTTCTAGTAAACTGCATTAGATAGATATAATTAGTTTGCATATCAAAAATATATAAAATACAAAAAGAAATAGATTTGATTCATTATTTGTCTTTGTACTACTTATTTTAACATTTAAACTAGTCCTCTTTAAACAATCAAAAACATCATAAAACTCTAACAAAACAAAAATCACAACACGTAGGTCCTTTTTCATTGAAATAGGCAAGCTCTCCAACTTAGTCAACAATCAACAACTGATGATCAAACATCAGCAAACACACAAACAACTCAAAAATTCACTGCAAGTCAAAGTCAACCAAAAACATTCATACTAAGGCTTCAAAGGATTATAGTCACATTTTCTATCTCTTGATTACACTCAGCATATCACAACTATGTGTCCAAGAGTTGGAGAGGATTGGATGAAGACTACCTTGAAGGAACTAAGGGCAAATATACCAATTCTCGAAGCCATTGAAGAAGAACAATCTCCAATTTTTAGAACAAATATGACAAGAAATGAGTAGTTGTTACAAGCCATCGAACTAGCAGTCTCAACTAAGAAATCCCATCAAGACACTCTTTGAATCAGTTAGGGAAGACCTCAACCTTCTACAAGAAGAGGTTAACACATTTTAAGAAACCTTTGTTCCCCATGCTATCACCACTACACACCCCAACCAAAGATTCTTGCCATACATAGAACACTCCTTTCCTCATGAAAGAGTAGCCCACCATATTCCCCAACGCTACACATGATGCCTCACAAACAACAGCAGTAATCTTTTATCCAATCAACATGAACCATGAATGTGTTTGTCATTGACGAGTCACACACAGTAGTGGTGAATCAAATTTGGAGAATACAAAGCCAAGGGACAATCAAGCAGATTAGCTGGTAATGCAACAAGATCATAGAATGAATAAAGGAAACATACATATGTAAATCAAAACGCATTTGAATGTGTAGCAAATATGCCACTTCTGTTCAGATTTGAACAAGAGAAATGTACAAAGAGGTAATATTATATATAATAATTTATTATGCCTCTTCCTTTTTAAAGAATGTACAAAGCATGTATTTATACAAGTAAGTCATCAACTAGGCAACACATATGGTGTCTTGTTTATGTGGACAAAATGATAGCAGATGTGAAACCCATATGATGCCAATTGAATTGGTGTGACATGTAGTGTGGACACCCCCACATGTCAAATTTGTATGGTGCCAATCATATGTTCATTCTCTAGGGCACAAAGGTCGCCAATTGGTGTGCACATATGGAAGCATAACATGTGGTCATTGATGTCCCTTGTATGGTACATGTTTGATCTAACTAGACATTGACAGGTGCAACCATGTGCAATGTCAAAAAATGTGCATGAACATGTTGCACATTCATTCATGAGAATTGTACAGAGAGGTGTGGGGATAGTATTGTGCATAGGTGCATGAGTGTTGCGTTGCACATATTGAGGAAGGCTAAGTGTGCTAATGAAGAAGTGAAGAGGTCATCCACCACTGCATTCAAACCATTCACCCCCCCTTTAAGAACAATGGTCATCATTGCATTAACAATAAGCTGAGGGAACTACACACACAATTGCTAAAATGTGTATCACATAACCTGGTCTACATATTTCCCTATCATGACTACCTAAAAGAGTTGATGAGTTGTGGCAAGTATGAGTGTCATGTCCCTGAATTGGAAGTATCATGATTTAATTAATTTAATTAATTAAGTTGTCCAAATATTGATATTTCATAAGGATGACTAATTGATTATTTTAATTAAATTAAAATGGAGCTATTAAATTAATTATTTATAAAATTATTCCAATAAATTAATATCTAAAGGATGACTTTATATTTAATTAGTTTAATAAAGTGACTAAATAAAATAAATCATAACGTCACTTAATGGAATAAAATAATATTATTCTCTAAAAGCTTCTTGGTGATGAGGTATGAAAAGTATTAGAAGAAGCTTGGGCTATACATCTTGGTTTTTGACTTCTTTTCTACTACATTGGTGAGCTTGAATGCTTAGCAATTTGCCTGAAGGTTTGAAGACTCTAAGGTTCCGGTTTCGGTTATTCAACACCAACCCTAGTTGGAATTGTGAGAAATCCATCCAAGGTTTCTATTTGTGCTTACATTGGAGAGTTTCCGGTTTCGTTTGTGAAAAACCAAACCTAGCTGGTTGATTTGGAGGAGAAATTTCAGTCTTCTCATTGTGCCAAATTTTGGGCCAAAGGCCAAAGTTGTGAGAACCGATTTGGGGTTGCATTGGAGATTATTTGCAAATTGAAGGCATCATCGATATGTCTATTCAAGGAGGGTTTTTGCAATGCTTATATTCTGATTTCTGTTATCAGTCATTTCCAGCCATCATGGGGAGCCACAATTTTGTTTATAGTGGTCTTGGGAGGCATCGATTTCATGCATATATTGGATCACTCCACCTTGGAAGATATGGCGATGATATTTGGAGCTATTTGTAATCGTTTGGAGGCCTCATTTATTTATTGTTAAAGCTGCAAATCAGAAACAGGGGCAGCACCATAGGGAGGACGACTTCATCATTTTGTATGGTCTCTCATCATCAACAAGGCTGCAACTACATCTCAGGCATATTATCATCAAGTTCTTCATGTATTTTGCATATTTTGCATCACCATATTAGTTGCTGCCTTCTTGCAGCTGTAGGTGCATGCCATATCAGTTTGTAATACATTTTGATGCTTGATGTATGTAATGTCCCCACTCTAATCAGTTTCAAGAGTAGTTGAGTTAGCCTATTTCTTGGACCCTCGTGAGCTGACAGGATCTAGTTAGAGGGTCAGTGACCGTTTTGGTGGGTATTGCCATTCCCACTCCTTCACTTCAGTATTGGTTTTAGTACAGGCGTTTGTAGTTTAGTGTTCGCCAACTTCTGACGGCACGGAGAAATACTAATTTGGAGGGAGTTATGAATATTTTTGTGGTCAAGTTAATTATTTAACATATTGGTTTAAATGAAATGCCACTTAAATATTTTTTTAAGTGATAAAATAAATCACTAAAGTGAAAAAGCACGCCCAAGTTATTTAATTGACAATTGATTATAACTTAAATACATTTTAATGTATTTTAAATGGCAAAGTTAGGGTTTTCATGGAAAGTCGTGCTTTTTAGGAGATATAAGGGAAAAGGATGCAAGTCGACCTCACTTCTAGAATATTTGACATTGCATCTTAATATCTTCTCTGTGGTTTTTTGTCTGAGGACAAGGGTTTCAAGAAATTCTTCATTGGAGAGCGATAATTCTTCATTGATTTGTGATTGTGAGACTGTGAAATACCAATTGAATGGTTGCTATTGTGGGAGCTTCATACAGGAGTTCATTCGTGCTTCATCAAAGATTATTTGTGCATATTTTACCAGTTTTCAATAACAAGGAAGGGCTTTGTTCTTGGGCGCCATTCTCAACTTTCAACTAGTTCCAGTTGGCAGAGGTTATTGAGGTCGTACATTCCAAAGAGAAGGTCGTACATTTCCCTTCACAAGGCGTGTTCACCTGGGAAGGGCATGTGAAGCAAGAGGCAAAAACACCTCTCTTTCAACTAGTTTCTTGGCTCCATCATAAGCGCCCTACCTTCTCAACAGCATTTCTCCAGCTACTACGTGGGGGAAAGCAGATTCAGAGCCTAGGCATTGATATTTCTCAGTTTCAGCATATCTTGCCTGCCATGTCCAGATCTACCTTATTTAATTAATCTGGAGGTTTTCGGGTATGTCTGTTGTTCATAATCTATTTGTAGTAGTTGAATATTTGTTAATATGATGGCAATTTCCTTCTCTTAACTTTATTTTAAGTTCTGACAACATTTTATGTTTGGCACCCCTTCTACTTTTGTCTAAAATTCTTCTTAAAAAACATTCAAAAACACAAAAACAAGCAGAAAACATCAGGGGTTCAGTTGGAGCCAATTGGGCTCTTCACAATGTAAGCCAAGTCTTGGCATGTCATTATACCCAACACATAAAGACTATATTGAGGAGCTAAAAGGTTGCACATTAAGTGTTTGTCTACATGCTTCATTGCTCTAGCTTTGATTTGTATAAGAAACTTTGCATGTCAACTGTTTGCCTAAATGTCAACAGCTGAAAGAGATCATTTGCACACTAAATTTGCATAACAAGTGTTTGATTAAATGCCATATGCTGTAGACGAACATTTCAGTCCTTAGGATGCATGGTAAATGTTTGTAGAAATGCCTTTAGTGCTGTAGCTGCATATGCATCATCATTTTCAGTCATATACATTCATTGAAAGGCTGCATATAGCTTTAGTATTGCATTCTCTTCAATTCCAGTCATTTAGATTACCTCTTTCAAGTAATATCAGCATTACTAAACATCAATTGAAGACCAAACTTCAAAAGCAAGTTACAAACAACAAGTACAGATTTTGTTTGCCAAGTGTTTGACAATATTCCTTGAGTATCAAATCAGCAAGATAAGGCCAATTTCTCAAGGGATATTACAGTGGTATTAGAGCATTGAACTCCAAGTTTTTGGGTAGAAAGACCTTTCTCCTTTTAGGTGAAAAACCCTAGAAGTGCAAGAGAGTACTCTTTCCCCTAAAATTTGCGTTTGACTTTAAAAAACCAACTGAAATCCGAATCCAAACTAGCAAGGGTCATTACAGAGTGATAGTGGCATCAATGATGTCATCCCTCATTGTTGATAGTGAATGTGCCAAGTTTAATTCCATAATATGTTGGATAGTCAAAGGCTCCAATAGAGGGAAAATATGGCTTAAGGAGTTCCACATTTAGTATCGAGTGTAGGCCCAAGTATTGTGGAAGGTTGAAAATGGAGGCATTCTCACCATTGCACAAAAAATGGTGTAAGGACCATAGCCCAAGAGCTTAATCTTTCAATGTGATCCCTTTAAGTATTCTTTTTAGAGATTCAATCGAACTCTATCACCAACCTAAAACATATGAGGTGTGCAATGAGTGTGATGGAACTCTTTGTATTTTTATAATTGGCGTGTAAGAATTTGCTTTACACATTAATGCACATGTGGAATGTGTTGCAAAAAAAATTGTGCCTTGTCAACTTCTTGTCTGTACACCTACAACTCTAATGAGGATGGTACATGGGTGCATGCTATTGTAGATGCACAAGAGTGTCTTTGACCACCTCTATTTGGCCATCTGTCTATAGATGGAAGGTTGTAGACCAATCTATTTGTGTACCCAACATGGTTTACAAAGTATGCTAGAAGTGACTAACAAATTGTGTGTTGCAAACAAAAACAATGGATGTCAGTAATGGATGTCGGTAAGCCAAAATGAACCCAAACATGGGTGAAGAAAGGCACATGACATCTGACATAGAGAGGCTTTTCTTGCATGTTATCATGATGACCATCTTAGAAAATTTGTGTACCATAATAAAAATAGCATCATGTGGCACTTGGTTGCAGGTCAAGAAATCCATGTTGATGGATTCCAAGGTCTTGTCAGAATCAAAAGGAGTGTAAAGTCTAAGCTTCCTATTTGCAAAGCTACAAAGAATGCAAGACTTTAATGTGGCATTCAATGCCTATACACATGTGAGGCCCAAATGTTGTTGAGGTTCTACCAATGTTTTAGTTATGCTAAAGTGTCTAGCTATTTTAGTAATGGCGTCTGAAATATACCGGGCCAAAAATTTTTCTTCTTTTCACAACCAAGTTCACCCGTTAATGTTAAGAAATCTCAATCCAACTGAAAGGGAACCCTTTCCTTTGATCAACCCAAATCCCAGTGTGGGCAAGGTTGAGAGCATACTCGAAAGGGGATCATTAGTATAATTGAAACTGCTGGAAAGTAAATAAAGAAGTTGCAATCACTCGACCACTTATTTAGCGGGAGGACTTGAATAGAAAGTACAATGCGGAATTCAAAGATGCAACTCGACCACTTATTCAGCGGGAGTAGGTTGTCGGCTCAGCCGATCAGCAACATGATAATGCAGTACAGTAAAGTAACAGGCGGCAAGCCGACCTCTTCCACAATCGTGGGAATTACAATAAGTTAAGTAAGAGAGATGAATGGCTGACAGTACTACTATTCAACTTACAATAACATAGAGAGCCTGCCAAGCAAGTGTGATTAGAAGATATATCATGAAGCACGATGCAAATAAACTCTCTCACGCTCATCCTAGACCTCCTATACCCCAGCCCATTCAAAGGTGACTTCTCTCAATCTGCTGTAATTGAAACAGTGACTGAAATTGCACAGTCCAACAACCCGTAATATCACTAAATCACTCATATCTCCCTCAAATCTCAACCAAATAACATGACGTAAAGTGCATTATGTTCTAACATGATAGGCGACCAAGATCATATATTAAAACCCACCCTAAAGTCCTCCATTAATATGGCACGGAAAACAATGCATAAACAGAAAGGTACGGCCCTATGAGGGGCGATTTTGCCTTTAAAAAATCCACACTCAATAATAAAATCTAAGATTTGACAAGAAGGGTCGCCCCTAGCAAGGAAAACAATAGATAAAATACCCAGAACCACTCTATTTTTATTTTGCAATATATGAGTGAAAACTACAATCAGCTGTCAGCTTCAGCAACTTTGCAAAAACTGGAAAAAATGCAAAACAGCAACAGCATTATACTCAAACTCGAATTCAAAGACAATAACTCAACCTATCTTAGCTAGTTGCTATCTTTCAAGCAAGAAACCAAGTCTAGCTAGGCGGTATGCATTCCCCGAAGCACTCTCTCACCAAACCGGCAGCATAACTTCGCATAAATTTCAAGATACCAAACATGAAGAAGATCACTCCATTATATAACCTTCGAAGAGTAGTCTAGAAGCTTCCAGATGATGCGCCAAAACCTCATGAGTCAACTAAATTCAAATTTTAAGTTGACTTACCTTTTTCCCCAAGTTGGCGCCCCTTTTTACTCAGAGAAAATCCTCATAAAAATAAAAGTTACTTTCTTTTCCAAAGTGGCGTCCCTTTTTCCTTTTTGATAATTTATTAAAACATCACTTAATTCCTTGATGGGGCGCCCACCCTTAAATTCCCTTATTTTAACACAACTTAAGTTATGACTAGACCAAGGGTATAATTAAAATAAAACATTTATTTTAACTAAAACACTTATCCCTCCAGGAACTGCATCCCGACGCCAAATCAGACACTGCCAACTGAACCAACTGAAGATGTAAGTCAAGAATACTGAAGCCAATAAGACCACTGCCAGAAATAGAATTTACTAAAAATAGTAAATTCCAGAAGTAACTCAAAACATCATGCCAGATATATCATCGCAAAGCTCTCTAAAAACCCAGAAAAGAGCTGCCATCCGATCACCAAGGTTCCAGAAGCACACTCCAACACAAGCTGAAATGTCCTCCTAGAAGAAGGGCAACCCTAATTCTGCCTCTGAGTAGTCTACGGGTCACCAGGATAGACTAACGGCCAACTGTCAAGTCACTGCTGAGAAGGGGACATTACAATCCGCCCTTCCCAAAGTTGCTTGTCCACAAGCAACTGTAAACCAGGATGCTGCAAGATCTCCTCATTCTCCCAAGTGGCATCCTCCAATGGCAAGTTCTTCCATTTCACCAAATATTCTTTGATTGTCCTCCTCCTCAAAGAACATTCCCGGGAATTGATAATTTCTTTAGGAATTAGCACCAACAACCCTTCCTCATCCAGTGGAGGAAGATCAGATGAGACAACAATGTTATGCCCCAACACCCTTTTGAGGGGAGACACATGGAAGACATTGTGCACTTTACTGCTAGGCGGTAACTCCAACTCGTAAGCTACTGCACCCACCTTTCTGATAACTCTGAAAGGCCCATAGAAACGGGATTTGAGTTTCTCAGCCCCACTCCTCTTGAGAGTAGACTGTCTATAAGGCTGAAGGCGAAGGTAAACCATGTCCCCCACCTCGAAGGAACGCTCAACACGCCGCTGATCAGCGTACAATTTCTGTCGATTCTGTGCAATCTGCATGTTGTCCCTTAATGATTTCAAAATATCCTGGCTTTGTTGCAACATATCCTTGGCTTGAGGTGCCTTGCTCTCCCCGAACACCAAATCTGCAAAGCTGATAGCCTCATAACCATAGAGGGCTTTGAATGGAGACATCCTAATGGACATGTGATAGGATGAATTGTAGCAGTATTCCCCCAAATGAAGCCATCTGACCCAAGCCTTTTGCTGTTCTAAAACATAGTTCCGGAGATAACCCTCTAACCACTTATTCACGATTTATGTTTGGCCATCGATTTGGGGGTGATAACTGGTACTCGGAGTAAGTACCGTACCACTCATCCGGAAGATCTCCTGCCAAAAAGTGCTTAGGAACTTGCTGTCCCTATCACTCACAATATTCTTTGGCAAACCGTGCAACTTGAACACCTCATGAAAGAATAGCTCGGCTACTTGAGCTGCTGTAAATGAACTGGTGATAGCGAAGAAATGAGCAAACTTTGTTAATCTATCTACTACCACGAAGATGCAATCCTTCCAATGTGCTTTAGGCAACCCCGTGATGAAGTCCATAGAGATGCTTTCCCATTTTTTATTAGGAATGGGTAGGGGCTGCAACAGTCCAGCGGGGTATGTGTGCTCATTCTTATTCATTTGGCAAGTATGGCATTCCTTGATGTAGTTCAAAACTTGATTCTTCAACCCCTTCCATGTGAATCTTTCACGAATCTGTCGGTAGGTCTTAAAATAACCTTGGTGACCAGCAAGTGGGATGTCATGAAAAGTTTGCAAAACCTTCTTTTTGAGCTTAGATTCGGGTACCAAAAAGACCCTATCTTTGTACTGTATCAGCCCATCAACCACTTTGTACTTCTCGTCCTGACAAGTGCTGTCAATAATGCTGGTTGCAAACTGATTTTTGGCATAATCAGCAAGCAGCAACTCTCTGCAATCAGCTGTAAGCTCACATAATGAGCTCAAATGTGGCCTCCACGACAAGGCATCTGCCACCATGTTATTCTTCCCCTTGACATATTCAATGTCGAAATCATAAGCCTGTAACTTACTCACCCACTTCTGCTGTCTTTCATTCAAGTCCTTCTGATGCATGAAGTGCTTGAGACTGTTGTGATCAGTCTTGACAACAAACTTACTCCCCACCAAATACTGCCTGAACTTGGCTAATGCATGCATGATTGCAAGCATTTCCTTGTCATAAATTGAGTAGGTTCTCTCAATGCCTCTTAATTTTCTGCTTTCGAACACAATGGGGTGCTTTTCTTGCATCAAAACAGCACCAACTCCTTCTCCCGAAGCATCACATTGTAGCTCAAAAGGTTTGGAGAAATCCGGTATGGCCAAAACCGAACAGGAGCTCATGATCCTCTTGAATTTATCAAAGACAACTTGTGCCTTTTCCGACCACAAGAATGCTCCTTTCTTGGTTAGATCTGTAAGGGGAGCGGCACTTTGTGAATAACCCTTCACAAACCTTCTGTAGAATCCGCATAGACCCAAGAATCCTCTCAAATGTGTTAAGAGTTTCCGGGGTTGGCCACTCCACGATAGCCCTGATCTTTTCTGGATCAACCCTGACTCCCTCTGCACTAATGATGTGGCCCAAGTAGAGTAGCTCCCTCATACCAAACTCACACTTTGATTCCTTTGCAAAGAAGCTCTCCGTCTCCAAGATGCTAAGCACTTCCTCCAAGTGCTTGAGGTGTTCTTCCCACGTCTTACTGTAAACGAGGATATCATCAAAGAATACCAACACAAACCTCCTCAACTGCCTTTGGAAGGTTCTGTTCATGCAAGATTGGAAGGTGGTCGGAGCATTAGTTAGCCCAAATGGCATAACTAGGAATTCGAAGTGACCATAGTGGCACCTGAATGCTGTCTTCTCAACATCGGATCCCCTCATTCGAATCTGATAGTACCCTGACCTTAAATCAATCTTTGAGAAAAACTTAGCACCGTGCAACTCATCAATGAGTTCATCAATTCGGGGGATGGGGTACCGATTCTTGATGGTGCTTTGGTTCAAGGCACGATAATCCACACACATGCGGATGGTGCCATCCTTCTTCTTCACAAGAACCACCGCTGAGGCGAAGGGACTTTTACTTGGGCGAATGAAGCCCATCTCCAAAAGTTCCCTTATGTTTTTCTCGATTTCATCCTTTTGTTTCTTAGGATATCGGTATGGTGTTGTGATCACTGGTTTAGCTCCTTCCTTCTGCTCAATGACATGCTCAAACCCTCTATCCGAAGGTGGCCCTGGTGGTAGATCAGCAAACACTTTACTTTTCTTTGTAAGAACGGATTGAATATCCAGTGGGTATTCCAACTTTGTTTCAACTGGGCTAGCTGGAAGGACCATACATTCTGCAGCCCATTCAACTGCATCATGTCGGATCAACCTTTCCATCCTTTTGAAAGAGACAATTCGGGGTCCTCCATTCGACATTCCTCTTAGTACAACTTTCTTCCCGCCAGATTGGAACTTAAGCTCCATGGTCTGCAGGTTCAAAGAGATTTCTCCAAGAGATCGCAGCCACTGAATGCCAAGGACGGCATCGATATCCCCAATATTCACCACATAGAAGTCATCTTTGACTTCATGGTTGCCTAGCTATAAGGACATGTTAGTGACCTTGTGAGTGCAAGCGATGTGGAACCCATCCGCAACCATCACTTTGAAGCCCTCAAACTCCTCTGTCTTGAGGTTCTTCTTAGCAACCAAACCTTCATCAATGAAGTTGTGTGTCGCTCCAATATCAATTAAGGCAATCACACGATGCTTCCCAATCGAGCCACGAAGCTTGAAGGACTCGTTCTTTTGGAAGCTTGAGAGTTGGGCAAAGGTGCCTTCACCCCCTTGTTCATCCGCCTCTTCTGGTTCATGTTCTTCATCACTCTCAGCAATTTCAGATTGCTGTTCTAATTGATCAGATTCCGATCCATAATCAAAATAGGCCTCCATATGGTTAGATTGGCCTCTACCATAGCATCTGTGTCCCCTTGTCCAAGGTTCTTTGCAAGTGTAACACTTCCCTTCCTTAGCTTCTCTCTAGCATCATCATTTAATCGAGGAGGAAATTTCTTGTGCTGATTTGGAGGATGTCTTTTGTCTTGTCTATGAGGAAAAGGCTTGGATGGAAATTTGGGCCTTGGTGCGGACAGCTCCATGTTTCTGGCCTTTTTGATAGACTCTTCAAGACTGGGTGGGTCAAAAGCCTTTACCCATCCTCTCAAGGGCTCCATTAAACCTTCGGAAAACAGCACCACCAATCTTCTTTCGGTGATGTTGGGCACCATCACGGAAAGCCTTTGGAAATCCCCGATGTATGATTCCAAGGGACCATGTTGTTTCAACTGAGCAAGTTCCCTAAATTTCACCTCAAGGTCCTTTGTGTCAAATCTGTCAATCAGCTTGTCAGTGAACTCTCCATAAGTTCTGATTAGGTTGTGGCCAAGGGTGACCAAACCATGATACCACCACTCATGGGCAGCACCTTCCAAGTGTAGGGTGGCGAATTTGATTGCGTCTTCTTCCGCCATAGGTCTCAAGGATAAGTAATTATCCAGTTTTTGCACCCAAGCTCTAGTTGTGCATGCATCACTCCCATCGAAGTGGGCCAAGGACACCTTTCCGAGAGCTTGTTGATAATCCGTTCTAGAACCCATAGGACCTCTGAATTCATTTCTTCCACCATTCCTTCGGTTCCTCTGATTCATGAATTGGTCAAAAGACCACTGCTCCTTAAGACCAGTCGGGAAAGATTCATATTCCAAGTAAGCCTGTCTGGCATCATCGGTGTAATTCATGGCCACTTCAACTTGGGTTTCTTCTCTTTGAGTGAAAGTGGGAAAAAGGGGCCTAGAGGCTGATCCTCTAGACGTGGCATCATGCTGTCCAATGGTTCTATCTCTCCCATTGCCATTGTTCCCATTGACTCCACTGTGTTCACCATTGGAGTTGTTTGGAGTGAGGGGGGAATTGTTCGCAACTTGCTGGTCCATTCTAGCAAGTAGGCGTCCCAGCATGTCAAGCATCCCATCAAACTTCTTCTCCATTCTGTCATCTCTATCGTCCGTGGGCTATTGGTTAACCTCTGCCATCTCTGCAACTGCTTTACCTCTGTCAACTGTGTGCCCTGTTTCTCTGAGTACCTCAAAAAAGGTATCTGCCTCTGGTGTTTGCGGAAACTGATATGGCGGATTTCCCGCCTGACTTCTGGTGTAGTATCTGCGGGCTCTGTCACTCATCTGAAACTGACTTCACTAGACCACAGGCTGGCAGAATCATGGCTCTGATACCACTGAAATATACCGGGCCAAAAAATTTTCTTCTTTTCACAACCAAGTTCACCCGTTAATGTTAAGAAATCTCAATCCAACTGAAAGAGAACCCTTTCCTCTGATCAACCCAGATCCCAGTGTGGGCAAGGTTGAGAGCATACTCGAAAGGGGATCATTAGTATAATTGAAACTGCTGGAAAGTAAATAAAGAAGTTGCAATCACTCGACCACTTATTTAGCGGGAGGACTTGAATGGAAAGTACAATGCGGAATTCAAAGATGCAACTCGACCACTTATTCAGCGGGAGTAGGTTGACGGCTCAATCGATCAGCAACATGATAATGCAGTACAGTAAAGTAACAGGCGGCAAGCCGACCTCTTCCACAATCGTGGGAATTACAATAAGTTAAGTAAGAGAGATGAATGGCTGACAATACTACTGTTCAGCTTAAAATAACATAGAGAGCCTGCCAAGCTAGTGTGATTAGAAGATATATCATGAAGCACGATGCAAATAAACTCTCTCACGCTCATCCTAGACCTCCTATACCCCAGCCCATTCAAAGGTGACTTCTCTCAATCTGCTGTAATTGAAACGGTGACTGAAATTGCACAGTCCAGCAACCCGTAATATCACTAAATCACTCATATCTCCCTCAAATCTCAACCAAATAACATGACATAAAGTGCATTATGTTCTAACATGATAGGCGACCAAGATTATATATTAAAACCCACCCTAAAGTCCTCCATTAATATGGCACGGAAAACAATGCATAAACAAAAAGGTACGGCCCTATGAGGGGCGATTTTGCCTTTAAAAAATCCACACTCAATAATAAAATCTAAGATTTGACAGGAAGGGTCGCCCCTAGCAAGGAAAACAATAGATAAAATACCTAGAACCACTCTATTTTTATTTTGCAATATATGAGTGAAAACTACAATCAGCTGTCAGCTTCAGCAACTTTGCAAAAACTGAAAAAAATGCAAAACAGCAACAGCATTATACTCAAACTCGAATTCAAAGACAATAACTCAACCTATCTTAGCTAGTTGCTATCTTTCAAGCAAGAAACCAAGTCTAGCTAGGGGGTATGCATTCCCCGAAGCACTCTCTCACCAAACCGGCAGCATAACTTTGCATAAATTTCAAGATACCAAACATGAAGAAGATCACTCCATTATATAACCTTCGAAGAGCAGTCTAGAAGCTTCCAAATGATGCACCAAAACCTCATGAGTCAACTAAATTCAAATTTCAAGTTGACTTACCTTTTTCCCCAAGTTGGCGCCCCTTTTTACTCAGAGAAAATCCTCATAAAAATAAAAGTTACTTTCTTTTCCAAAGTGGCGTCCCTTTTTCCTTTTCGATAATTTATTAAAACATCACTTAATTCCTTGATGGGTCACCCACCCTTAAATTCCCTTATTTTAACACAACTTAAGTTATGACTAGACCAAGGGTATAATTAAAATAAAACATTTATTTTAATTAAAACATTTATCCCTCCAGGAACTGCATCTCGGCACCAAATCGGACCCTGCCAACTGAACCAACCGAAGATGTAAGTCAAGAATACTGAAGCCAATAAGACCACTGCCAGAATTGCCAGAAATAGAATTTACTAAAAATAGTAAATTCCAGAAGTAACTCAAAACATCATGCCAGATATATCATCGCGAAGCTCTCTGAAAACCCAGAAAAGAGCTGCCATCCGATCACCAAGGTTCCAGAAGCACACTCCAACACAAGTTGAAACGTCCTCCTAGAAGAAGGGGAACCCTAATTCTGCCTCCGAGTAGTCTACAGGTCACCAGGATAGACTAACGGCCAACTGTCAAGTCACTGCTGAGAAGGGGGCATTACAACATCTCATTGTTTTGGTGTAGTACACTCCCAAATAAGTATTTGATGTAGCATGTCATTTAGAACACAATGATGTCCAAGCTTATAGAGAAACTTGATAGATATGTAGACCTTGCCACTTTGTTTCACTTGTGAAAGCTCAACATAGCTCGATTTGAAATTCAAATCCGTTGTATAGAAAGATTGCCAATAAGAGTTGTGACTATGTTTGTTTGGCATTGTGATGAGCACATGTATTGGCAATCGGCTGAAGGTAGTCAACTACCTTGTTTTCTTTTCCCTTCTTGTGTTTGATGACCAAATAGAACCATTATAGATGTAGATCATCCATTTCATATGGCATATGTTTTCCAAATTGCCTTGAGTGTGAAAGAACTAGAGTGCCTTATGATTGGAATGGATGATTGGCTCCTTTCCTAGGATGTAGGGATGTCATTGCTTCATTGCTTGCTCGATGTCATACAACTCCTTTTTATATGTGTAGTGTCAAACTGTAGCTGAAAGTATCAAAATGATGCCATGTTGCATGAGCAGCACCAAGTGCATAGTTAGAGCATTAGTCTAGATTTCTAAGGGGCGTGCAATGTCTAGCATTGTAGGAACAAGTATCGCACAAAGGCACTAGTCAAGCTCCTTCAAAGCACATTGTTTTGCAAATGTCCATGAGAATGGTATATTGGTGTGCATGATCTACTGATATGTCATAGTTCACCAAAGCGTGACACATGGCCATGGATCACATAGTTGAAAAATAAAATCTTTCTACCTTGCCAAGTATACCATTTCGACATGGACTTGCTACACTAGCCCAATCAAGAATATACATGTCATCACCTCTTGCAAAAGATTCATAGTCATTGGTTCCAAGTCAAGAACCAGTCAACATGCCAAGTGATTCAATTTTACCTCATTTATTCATAACTAGCACCCTACTTTGCATTCTTTATTATCCCAGGTTTTATTCATCCCATTACAAATTTGCGTTGATGACATGGACACTATGGTGGATTTGTGAACCACTTCACCAACTAGGCTAGTCTGCTGATCTATTGATATCAACAACTAATCAACCCATAGAAAGGAATAAATCACTTAGAGCATTGTGACTATCAATAATAAGTCGGAAATGTAGCAGAGGCACAAACAAAAATAAATCTCTTCAATCATAGTTTGAATTCAATGGACCAATCTATCATGAATGTATAACAACTTGACCAAAACATCAAAAAATGAAAATTCAAATGGGGACTTATATCCAACTATAAAATTGGTGAAAGACATTGTACCTGTTAGTCTTTTATAGCTGCAGGAGCTATTTTCTTAGGCAGGTCGGCCTTAATATCTTAAGGATATTTTAAATAATATATTTCCTAAGGGAGCCGACCTAGTGAAGAGGTCACTTATCATTGTATATAAGCAAGGAGAAGACTTGTCATTTTATCATCAATTCAATTCATCATAATTCGCATCAAGCAAGTAGCAAAAGTTCACCTATGTAGCAAAAGATCATCATTCTTTAGAAGCAGATCTGATTTCAAGGAGATTCTCATCATTTATTGTATCAAGTTCGCCCTTGAGAAGGGTTTGATTTGTAAAGCAGATTTCTGCTCTTATTTATTCAATATATAACAGATATATTTTGTTGGGTTTTTCTCCCTCGAGAAGGAGGGTTTTCCCAGGGTATCTTGTTGTGTTTATTGTTCATTTGTTGTATTTCTGCTTATTTCATTTCTGATCCTAAAACTAACATGGTATCAAAGTGGGTCTAAGAAAAGATCCGGTTAGAATTGTTTAAGCAATCTAAGGGAGATTATTGTCATTTGAAGCCGAATGATTCAGGTTATAGAAGATCATCGGCGAATTGGGTAGGTCATAGATTACCAAAGTCCAAGCTGAGGAGTCACTTAAGTTATCGATTCATATTCATTGGTGCCAATCGAACATAGATAGAAGTGTCGGGAGCTTCTAAATTGCTGGATGTTGTTTTTACTATGAAACTGGGGTTTCTACATTCATGGTTCTTTGCTTCGGGAGATTAAGTGAATGGAAGCATAGAAATATGAAGTCGGGAAGATTGAATTAAAGAAGAGCTACAAAAAAATGCCTCATTCTTTGTGACCGATGCTTTCTTTGAGTAACCATCAGCAACAGATATCGATGAAGAAATAGAAGTCGGGTATCAGCATTCAAGGGAGTCGAGTATCATAGCTTGAATGGAGGACAAGATCCTTGATAGGCAATCATATTATATTCTGGAGATGGTTCGGAATTCTCTTGACACGCCTGCTATATAGAGACCATCGGTGGAAAGATTATCTATTGAAGGCTTTCGCTTGAACTTTATAAGATCAATTGAGCCTGTGCATTCTTTGGAGGCCACCGTTTGAGCTTAGAAAGAGAACGTGGTCATTTGGAAGATTGTAGGGAGCTCTTGGGAAGTCGTGGGCCTCATTATATATCAACAACCCATTTCTGAAGGACGTATTGCATTTTTGGAGCATGGCGTGAAGTTTCTAGAGTGAGTCGCTGCACTTAGAAGGGACGTCATGTACTTAGGTGCCAGACGTGAGATGTATGAAGCAAAAACACCCTTCTATGAGGGACATATCAGGAACTGTGAGCTAAGCGATCTGTCTTGGGAACTTTTTATCATATTCTGGAGTTGTACGTGTGTCCTGTAGGTTGGACGTGATCTTCTCTGTGAGTTGCCATCCATTTCCTTATTGTTGCAGGATTATACAGAGTCGTGCCATCTGTGGAATGGATAAAAGATAAAAGTCACCGGTATCTACTGTACATCAGTGAAGAACAAATTTAGGCGTATCTGGAAGTCTTGTGTCCACATATCTGCTGCATGAAGACGTTTTTTTGAAGTTGCAGACAGTTTTGAATCATTCCATTGCAGCAATTCTGAATCTTTAAGTGCAAAGATCAAGAAAGAACAATTAGTGGATTATGAGAAATATTAATCAATAAAGAGATAAGTATTTCATACCCTTGAATAATGTTCATGAATTTCTTATGTAGTTATTAATTCATGCAATAACATGGGAATAATGAATCATGTATGCATTGGTATTTCTCTTTGGGATAGTTTAATTCTATGAACTATTAGTAATCTCTCTAAAATGATTCCAGGACGGATCGAGGAGCAAAAGGATGATGAGAGATTGCATAAGGAATTCTTGAGGCATCCTGTGAGGAAGTCATGCCGACTAGTGAAATGAACAAGCATGGAGTCATAGCTTGCAGCCATGGGACTGAGTTGGTGGCACTTAACTTCACTGGAGACATCTCTCGAAGAGGAAGAACCTATACAGATTGTCATTGCGATTAGTTTCTTCGAAGAGGAGGAAATAACATTCAAAGGGAGTCTGACAAACCAACAAAGGTAACCTTGGACGAGGAGGTCAGGAGGTTGATGCAAGTACTTGGAGCTTCAAAGGGAGTCACATCATCATGAAGACTTGTTGTAGTGTATATTTCTCTAAGACGGAGAAATATGAGGTGAAAGCCCTTGTAGTGTATATTTCTTTGAGATGGAGAAGTATGAGGTGAAAGCCCTTGTAGTGTATATTTCTCTGAGACAGGGAAATATGAGGTGTGAGCCCTTGTTCATCTCTGAGTCAAAGATGAGACGTCATGTTGAAAGACTCCATGACGACATCACGTTGAGAGACTCCATGATGAACCATTTGTACTTGTGTTTTTCCACACATGGTAGTAGCCATGGTGGAAGTCATGTTGAGAGACTCCATGATGACATCACGTTGAGAGACTCTGTGATGGGCACTTGTACATGTGTTTCTTTCCACACATGGGAGTAGCCATGGTGGACGTCATGTTGAGAGACTCCATGATGACATCACGTTGAGAGACTCCGTGATGAACCTTTGAGCCTTCCACAAATGGGTGTAGCCATTGTGGACGTCATGTTGAGAGACTCCATGACGTAGATATCTACAAAATACCTCCCTAGATAAGAGGGAGTGTTAGTGTTTTATAGCTGCAAGAGCTATTTTCTTAGGCAGGTCGACCTTCATATCTTAATGATATTTTAAATAATATATTTCCTAAGGGAGCCGACCTAGTGAAGAGGTCACTTATCATTGTATATAAGCAAGGAGAAGACTTGTCATTTTATCATCAATTCAATTCATCATAATTCGCATCAAGCAAGCAGCAGAAGTTCACCTATGTAGCAGCAGATCATCATTCTTTAGAAGCAGATCTGATTTCAAGGAGATTCTCATCATTTATTGTATCAAGTTCACCCTTGAGAAGGGTCTGATTTGTAAAGCAGATTTCTGCTCTTATTTATTCAATATATAAGAGATATATTTTGCTGGGTTTTTCTCCCTCGAGAAGGAGGGTTTTCCCAGGGTATCTTGTTGTGTTTATTGTTCATTTGTTGTATTTCTGCTTATTTCATTTCTGATCCTAAAACTAACAGTACCAAATAAACTTAATGGCAACATTCTTTTATCGCTAGATTTCTTTCTCAAGAATACACTAGACCTTATTGAATCATTCTTGGCAAAATCGATTAGGCAAGGCAACAAACATGGAGGTAAAAGTATAAGGTAGGGAAAACATTGCATAGACACAGGACATGGAGGTCAACATAAGCACAACATAGCCATAATTAAATGATCTCAAATCAGGCCTCAATAGCATGTAGGTGTGTGAGAATCGTGTTGTGCATGTTGAGCAAGGCTAAGTGCATGATCAAGTTATTGAAGAGGGCATGTGAAGTTGCACTCAGATTAACTTGAGACAAAGGCAAGGACAAAGTGTGTAACTGTAAACATATGCAAGTGAATTTAGTAAGACGACAATACAAATAGCAAAGGATGTAATGAACCATTAGGTTATCATGAAATATATTGGAAGGTAGTTTGGACAATTTAAGAGGCATGTCCTAATGGCCAAACCCCAAGACATTAAAAAGGAATGTGCCCAAGTGCACTACCTTGAACTAGATAAGATTGGGTACTCTTCCAATAAAAACAAGCAAGGTGATAAGCAGCAGTTTGGTGTAGATAAAAATGAGGATACTGAGAAAGGAAAAGGTAAGAAGAATCGTATTGTCATTGTAAAGAAAAAGGGCAGAGGTAAGGTAAGGTATCATTGCTTACATTGTGATAAAGCTAAGCACTTGAAAGAGAGGTATTGGAAGCTACACCCTGAAATGGCACCTTCAAATGAGTAGAAGGACAAGCAAGCCAATGTTGCATGTAAACCAATAGAGATTGAGCGCACCTCAAATATGGATAAGAATTTGTCGAGTGTCATGCTTAATAAAGGGGCACAATAGGTTGGCAACAACTCGCGTGGAGGAGAAGAGCTAACACAAAATCAAGATATAAGTGAAAGGTAAGAAAGTTAATGCTATGTTTGACTCATGTTCTCAAGCAAATTTTGTTTATAATATGTTGGTTAGTGAGTTGGGATTGGAAGTTTGGAATCATCCACCTTTACAAACCTTGGGATGGTTGCAACATGGAGTGGAGATAAAGGTGTTGAAGCAATGCAAATTTATTTTTAGTCTTCACTTAGAGTTCAAAGGTAAGGTAATGTTTGATGTTGTGCAATTAGATGTAAGTGAAATAATTCTTGGGAGTCGTTTTTACATGAGGGATGCAGTCCATTTTAGGCATAAGAATAAGTACATAATCCGTTTGAATAGGAAAGATTTTTATTTTGAGTTTCTATGCAGGAAGGTCAAAGATTGCTATTGCTAGCACTTCAAGATGTATAAGATTAACTATGCTTATAGAAGGATCTTCCCCCCAAGAGTGGAGAGACAACAAGTGCACGAATTGGCTGTTGTTAGCATTGGAAATGAGCCTCATATACATGAGAGCAGCAAGAAAATGAGCAGTAAATACAATAGGGTGTACAGTTGTTCAGTGAAGGTAAGCAAGCGCAGTTTGAGAAAGATATAGAGCATGAGGTTAGTTTAAAGAATTCAAGTGTGGATAATAGGTTGCCTTCAAACATGTTGAAGCCTTGTGTGGATCAGCCAAGAGGCCCGGTCATGACTGCTTGGCATGTCTTCAGTCTTATCCAAACTATTTAATCAGATCAAGGGCTTGATATAAGGAGAAGACCCACAAAGCAAGTTCCCAAAGGTGTTTGTCAAGACCTGCAATCTTTACTATAGGTCCAAATATCAAGGTAAATAAAAATCTGAAATCTAGAATTTGCTCGGTTGAATCTGCAAAAGATGTTTGAAACCATGAACACGTAGATTATATATATGGGCATGGAAATGAACCAGAGATTTGCAAGTTAAATCTATCAATTTAAAGGTTGTCATTTGTCATATTTATGAGCACTAATATACATGCTAACCACAAAATGACATTTTTTATAAGCAGAAAACATCAAATCTAGAGCTAAGTACATTTGTTTATTCATTTATATTCGTTGCACATGTATTTAGCGTATTTGTATACTATTTTCAATCCCAAATTAATAATTTGAAGGTTAATTGCTTGTCATTGTGTGATTTATTTCCTTATCCTAGATTATTTTGTAAGTTTATTTTTTATTTCATTTCAATAATTAACATCTCAAACTTTATAAAGTAGAAATATTATTATTGAATGAAAAATGTTTATAAATTTTCTTATTAATAGACTTTATAGACATTTGTAAGTTGGATTTTTATGAAGCATCTTAAAATAGCTTGGGAATTCCTAGAGATGGAAGTACTATAAGAATATTGAAGCTGAAGATAGCAGCTTAACCCTAGTGACTCGGATAAACATAGCAAAAAATTATTAAGTAATTAAACACATCTTGATGAATCATAGTGACTGCAATAATAAACGTCATGAGAACCCTACAATTATTATACTTAATTATAATTGAAATCACTAACTTTTATAAGATTTAATTTATAATATCAAAAGGGAAAATTCTGCATAAACTTCAAATTTTATTAGTAATGAGAATTTAAGAAATAAGAGTAAAAGATAGATTACATGATGCATCCGAAACTAATCTAATATAGAAATTCTATAAGAATGTTTGAAGATGAGGCTTAATCCTAGTGCCTAATGTGTAGAGATATATATACATAAAGTTTGATTGATGAAACAGACTTAAGGCACAGTCTAGTGTAAAGTTGAGTTCATTCTCTAATTCTTCGCCTGTCTCTATTTACATACATTCTTGTGCTTTTGATCTTATCTCATTCGTTTCCATACATATTCCTATACACTTGACATTTATTACACCCCCATGTCCATCCATTCATTCCCCACACAAATATTATCGTTTCCTTATCCCAAGTCAATCACACAACGCACATAACTACCCTTGAAATACAAAATTTCAAATTTTTTTCAATTTCTGCCCATTTCATTCTTGCCATGAGCTAACTTGTTACACATTTCACACGACTATTGCTAGGTAGTGATATTTAAAGACATTCATTTGGACATCAATTCACATCCTAGATTAATTTGACTTCCTAGCACTTTAAGGAGCATTTGTCATAGGAATCTTTCAATTTGGAGCACTAAAAAGAATCTAAACTACATCAAAATTCATCCTAGGATACTTGCACACTAGTCTATTGTTTGCCAACCTTTGCTATAGTCCATTCTAGGGGGCTAACCTAGGAGAACTTGATTCTAGCAATCCAATAGCCTTCTCAAGGTATTTCTAAAATAGTCTACCCTTGACAATTAACAAAAAGTAAACTTTGACATGAGCTAAAGAACAAAAATGTGAATCACCATATCAAATCCAAGGACCACAAGATAGATTCATGCATGCAGAAGTTACCCAGATTTATAGATTCAACCCAAAAACAAACAATCTTGAATGGGATTCTAGGTGTCACACAGAGCAAGGATACTAGTTTTCCCACATCAAAACATCAAAATCTGCATTGCACCAGAATTATTCCTCCTTGTTGGTTCTAGAGCTAAGTATCTTAACCCACTTCATATTCCATGTCCTAGCTTCACATTTAATATCCTTCAACTCTTACTCTCACAACTAAAAGCAATTAACCTAAGTTGATTTATGCTTATGTGTATGCATTTTGATCTTATTTAATAAGTCTAAATTAAAAATTATGGAAAGGTTAGTTTTTCGTTACATTTATTTGGTGAACACGTCCATGCTTACAACCCCTAAGGTTTGAACTTAGGGCTATACCTTCAATAATTTTAGTGTTTAAAATTTTGATATTATTCTGATGTTATCATTCATTTTCTAATATCTTAGGTTTTGAATTCAATCATTCTTATTGTACCTTGATTAGGGTTTCGATTTGCATAGTGATATACATCCTTTGTCACACCCTCCGACCCTAAGATATTCTACCTTATCACTCCTCTTAGGTCTTGCTCCTTGGCTGATGTTCATGTATACATTTCAATAGGTTCTTATCTTTCATTACACATCATCCCTCTATCTTTGTGTGATCATTGAGTGCCTCCTCCTACATCCCATCTTGCACAAGATTTAGAGACACCTAAGGATGAAAAATAACATGAAGATATTTTACAAATTTTACTCAATATATGCAAGGATTACTCAGTATATGCAAGGATAAGGTGCCATCAATTGATGATACATATTTTGTATCCTCCACCAATATTATATATGACATAATGCATACATATACAAATATACAACATGTTGAGCATGATATTTCAACTTATGGGAATTACCTCATCAATAGGATTGACAATCTGGAATGGTATGTTGATACTTATGCACAAAGAGTTTGACCACAAGAAGAAACTACCAAAATATTCCACAATCTTTTAATATATCCTTCACCAAGTGCACTTGTGGCACCTTGTTTTAAAAAGAATGATGGTAGAGGTGATCCATTTTTTACAATAATTCCCAATACTATGCCTCCCTTACTTCTATGAGAATCAATTGCTAGCTAAGATGTTCCCATCAAGCTTGAGTGGTCATGCACTTTAGTGGTTTTTTCTTTACCTCATGCTTCTATCAAGTCCTTTTGTTACATCTCAAAATGTGAGGTTACTATTTACTATTGCTAGATGCGGTAAAAGTGAATGTGATGTGAATTCTCGAGATGAATTAATGATTGCATGTACCTTGTTATCAATATGAATGTTATATCACTTGATGTTGTTTCATTTGATGTTGTCACAGTTGATGTTATTCATGGTGAAATACTGCATATATGAATAGATGGTTATTGAAGTATAGTTATTCTAACTTTAAAGATGTTTATATATGTGATGCTGCTAAAGGTATGTGCTAGTGGTTGCAGGAAAAGGTTCATTCTCCAGGGGGAGGGGAAGTATCACTCAGGAGAGGAGCTTGGTCGGTTAACCGGTAACGAAAACCAATTGAGCATACACACACTTCACCTTAGACTAAGTAAACCAAGTCGGTTCTGTATAAGTTTAAGGTAAGTCATCCATAGCTTGTATGTTTTGCAAGTAGAGGTCTTGACTGTTTCTGTGTGTTTTATATGAGGTCTTTCCTTGTGATTGTTTACGGTCATTTGGTAACATGAATGGATACATGTATTGGAAGTAAGTATATATATACATGTGTATAGTATATACACGTATCCGTAGGTATAAGACATGTCAATACAAACATAAGTTTGCTAATGGATATGCCATACGAATGTATCGATATGGTATACGTATGCATAGTTTGCAGACTCTCCGAGACTCGCCGCGGACTCGGGAGTCTGTGGCTGAGCCGAGTCGACTCGCCACGGACTCGGGAGTCAAGTCCAGGAGAGTCTTGGGTCGGGACTCCCGAGTCCAACCTCTGGACTCGAGAGTCCTGACCCAGGACTCTCCTACGCGGCTGGGCGCCAAAATGGGTTAAAAGTTTGGTGTGCCATGGAGTTTTGTAAGGTTTCAAAAGCCTTAAATTGGTGCTAGCAATGGGGGCGCTGCCCCTCAACCCCTGGTACGTGCGGTGCGCTGCCCCCCCGCTTGGGCGCCCCCCCCAGTGGCCTCGACCCCCCCCTGGGGGGCGTTGCCCCTCACAAGGGGCATTGCCCCTCGACCCTGCTTGGGGCATTGCCCCTAGACCCCCACAATCAATCAAATACAACTATCAATTGACATTTGGCATTGATCAATGATCAAGTATCATACTATGAGTATGAAATGATTTAGTTTTACAACTCTATATATTTCTCTTATTTTTTTGTATATATATTTATATACACACGTACCCATACGTACCCAAACCCCTAAAATTTTTTTCACGTACCGGGTTCTCGTACCCGCACCTATCCCCGAACCCGAACCGGTAACTTAGGTTAAAACCCATGTTTTTTTTTGCTTTTTACTTCATTTTAACTAGTCCTCGTTTGGATACTACAACACGGTCACCTTCTAGTTCTAGGCCTCCAAAATTGAGTACCATTGGGAGGGGAAAGATGAAGATGTAAATTACATGTGGTTGTTAATATTTTCCTCTTTTTGGCATGATTATATGTAAACATTTAAAAATTTATGATGCTGTTATACATTGAAACTATGAGTATTTGATGACTATGAATGATTAAATTTCAATTATTGAGTGTTTGATGATCATGACATTTGTAATCTTTGAATTATGAGTGTTTGATAATCAAATTAAGCTCTTATGTTCTCTAAATGCATTAATTTGTTCTTGTTTTTTTGTAAAACTACGGTTTTTTTTTTGCCGAGTCTTTTCCCGAGTCCGTCCCGAGTCCCGAGTCCGAGTTTGCAAACTATGTACGTATGTATACATTTACCTAGAGGAATATACTGGTATATGTATGTATATATGCACGCGTCCAATAATGTGTGGATATTAATAATATTATATTATTATCACCTAGCAAATTTACATATATAAATATATGTATGATTATACATATCGGATATGCTGACTGCCTAACGATATAAATATATATTTGTTAAATATATAAATATATACATAATTATATATTGTATAAATATATTATAGTTATATTAAAATATATATATATTAATACTTGCGAATTTAAATATATATATATGTGTTTAATATATTTAAGAACTATAATTATATTTATTTAATAAAATATATAATTATTCTTAAATTAATTTAATATTAATTTCTCTTATTTGGAAAATCAAATCATTGATTTAATTATCATTTCTCAAATTATGAAAATCAGATTATTATCTAAATTGATCTCATTTAGGAAATCGACTTATTTTCCTAAACAGTTAATATTTTCTTTTTAAATATTAAAATGGAGCTATTCATATTTTATTTGATTTATAATGGAAATCAATATTTAATAATTTGTCATCACATATTTGGGAAATCAAATGTTTCCTAAGTATAATGAAAATTGACTTCTCCTATTTTCATCATGGAATAAATTGAAAGAGAGTGAGGACTTCTCTAAAGTTTAAAAGAAATATTCGATTCATAACTATTGACCTAATAAAGTCAGATTTGAAATATTTGAAGTTTTTCCCGTGAAATGGAAAATGGCGGAAGAAGTTGAAACGCGAGACTGTGAAGTGCACTTTGCCTGGGTGAAAGAATCAACTTCGCTATGGAACAAGGGCGGCGCAGCTCAAGAGGGTATAGCTGTTGTAAATTTAACCAAGACTTTTTCTCAGCAAGATGAATCACCTTCTTATTGGCGCCATATTTGGGGAATTACCTATGAGTGGCGATTTCTGATAAACAGTTGAACAATTCTTGTTTTGTTGGCTTAAAGGTAAGTCGAATCACTTCCTAAAGTGTTGAGTGAGGGCTTGGAAAACTGAAATATTCCGAACCAATTTTTTTTTAATTTTTCAATTGCAAATTACAAACAAACGCACCCGTTAAGGTTAGCTCTAAACCAAAACGATGCTAAAGCAACTCTAACCAGAATGTACACCAGGATCCCGATGAGGGCAAGGCGTGAGCATTGGTCAGAGGATCTGAATGCCGAAACAGAGCTGGAAGGAACTCTAACCAAGGATGGCGCCAATGATGGCGAGCATATGGTCAAAGGGTCTTAATTGAAATGCTTATACAAGAACTCTAACCAAGGATGCGCCGGCGAACGACGAGCATGTGGTCAGAGGGTCCCTACCATCTAATATACTGAAAGCAAACTCAACACCAAGTATGTGCTACCCAATTCCAGTATGGAAATGAGGCGATCATATGGCGGAGATCAAAAGAATACAATTGCGATTACAGAAAGTAAAGTAAGACTAAGAGAAGTGCTGACAGTACTACTGTTCAGCTTACAATGAAATATATAATGCCTGCAAGATCAAGTATTAGAGCTCTTCAATTTGCTGCAACAATAAGGAATCTTTCACAAAGCCTTTAATGATTTCCTAACACCAATCCAAGAAGGAGAATGCAGATTTCCTCAAATCTGTTATGACAGACCTGCACTTTAAATTATATAACCAGCATGCCTGTAACCCACTAAATTGCTCATATATCACTCAAAACTGATCCAAATGACTTCAAGTTTGATGCAATAGACCTTCAAAAAGATGGTGCCTAGTTTAGTAATAAGAAATGGCAACTGAAAGTGGTTATTAATTACTAGCACGAATCCCCAAACACCCCAGAAAGTACGGCCTTCAAGGAATGACGAATTTGCTTTATAAAATCATAAACTTCATATTAAAATCTGCAAATATTCATGACGAGTCGCCTCCAACAGGGAAACACAATGAGACAATACCCAGAACGATTCTTTTTGTATTTTTTGACTTATGAATAAAAAGACAATCTGCTGTAATGAAAATGCAACTCCAAAATTTCACTAAAATGCAAATAAGCTGATCTACAAACCCACACAATGAATTACAATGCAGAAATCCACTACAAATCACTCAACACTAAACTACTTCACCACTAGTCGCTATCTTTCAAGCGAGAAGCAATGCCAAGCTAGGAGGCTTTCATTCCTCGAAGCAATCCCAAAGCCAATCCGGCAACATAACATTTCTGTAGACAAAAGATGCTGAAAAGATAACCAATGGCTTTCTTTTATAATTTCCAGATGACTCTTCTCGAAACCCTAATCTTCTTTGTTGAGTCAAACCCTAATCCTCCAATAGGTGGCATCCCACTTTTCCAAGCAAAATTTGACTTTTAATATAAACTTTATTTCTTCCTTGAAGTTGGCGCCCAACTTTAGCTTGGATTAAATCTTTTAATAATATTAATTTCCTCAATGAGGCGCCTACCCATAAAGAACATCTTTTAAAAACAACTTAAAGTGAAGTTGCTAGGCCAAGGAGTCAATGTTAAAATATAGCATTAAAACATGACTTAATTAAAATAATTCGACTTATCTCTCCAGTTATGCCCCAAAGCCAAAAATGAGTAAGCCAACTGATCTGCCTGAAGTAGAAAGCCGATTGTGCCAAAGCCAACAGGACCATTGCCAAAAATAGAATTTACTAAAAATAGTAAATTCCTGAAAATGCTCAGAACGCCAGGAAAACATATCACTGCGAAGCTCTCTGAAAACCCAGAAAGAATCCGCCATTGAATCAACCACCCTCAAGCAAGAGCATCCTTCAAAACAAGAAACCCTAATTTTACCTTCCGACAAGCCTACGGGTCTCCGGAATAGGCCAACGATCAACTGGAAAGATCATGCTCGAGAAGGGGACATTACAATCCGCCCTTCCCAAAATTGCTTGTCCTCAAGCAATATCGCCATAACTCGAAAAAATTTAAAACTAATCCATACCAAAACATGTATGATCCCAGGTTCCCCAATCCATCTCAGGAAGGACCCACCATGCCACTACTGCACCACTCTGATCACATCAGTGAAAACATCATGCCAATGCTGCACTAACCTCCCTTGTAACTCCAAAGTGTTACCATCCATGATAATCAAACTAAAAGATCTTAAAGGACTAAGATCAATATCATGCAACGTCTCACATCCAAGATGCCCAAAGTCAACAGTAACAACAATACCACTGTCAACCACAATTCTAGGCAAGAAGAAGGATAGGTCACTCAACTCATAACTAATCTCCTCAGCATACCTCCACATGGTAACAAACGAAACCATGACTGCAAATGTGACATCTTCAACTCTTCTTGCGAAGAGGAAGGCTAGCCTTTGCAAGAACTCAACAAGCTCAAACTCATGATTCCACATGAATTCCCTATGCCTCAACTGAATTATAATGGCACAACTATGAAGTCTGAAGAAGTTTTTCACAATTCCAACCACAAGAGTCTCAGAATGTAGAATCAAGACATTGAACAAGATCTCAGCAGTAGAAGTCTCGAAATGCCAAGCCAAGTCGAGTGATGGTCTGCTGCTCCAATTATTTGTACAAGAATATGTACCAAGAAAACCATTAGAATGAGTATGGTTTCTTTCCAAATTTTGATCGTGCTCAGTCCGCACCACCAATTCTCTCCTTTGGAGCCATAAATTGTCCCTCAAAAGAAATTGGAAGGTCTGAAATTGAATGAACCAGCAACCCAACAAGACTGAAATGATTAACTTGAAATCTGATTTTATGAAAATCAGCATCCAAGGAGATAGATAGCTGTTGCCAAACTGAAAATCAGCACCCAAAAAATCATGTCTGCTCATATCTACAGCCGAAAATAAACCCACTGAAGATCCCATCACAGCCAAGTACCAATCCTTGCTCAACTTTACTTTCCAAAACTCCCATTGATCATTAGGAGTGAACTTCAAATGACTGACAAAGAAGGTAACAACATCCAAAGGATAGTGAATTTGAGGCTCATCACTCCAACATAACTTCTTGACACATGTCAAAAGCAAGCTGATACCAGGGCCCCACATCATAAGTAAAGAAGAGCCATTCTGCAAATGGAGAATTACTTTTACTAGAACGCTTTGGGAAATACGTTCTATTTGAATCATCGCACCCTGAAACTCCAAGAAGTACTCAACAAATCTGAATTCATTGAGAAAGTCAAATTCAAAATCATGAGAGAAGAATTGCGGGAAGGATTCAATGGACCCTTCATCAAACTCCATTATGAAATTAGTTATTCTTAGAGAAGATGGTGTAAGCAGGAAGTCCGATAGGAATCTGACAAGCATCCACATCAGAAAATGAATGAACTCTTCATCGGAGTGCCAATCATCCCTTTGTTGACCATCAAGATTAGTGACCTCATTCCACCATGCTTCTTGATTTTCCACCTCCTGAATGGGGAGACTAAGAGCAGTAGGTAAGTCCTCATTATGCAACTTATGCATCCTTGTTCCATTGCTAGAAGAAGTGCTAGAACTTCCCTCTTCAACAATGGTGTCAAAAGCGATTTCCTCAAGGCTTGAAGTCCCATCATCTACCACAAAGGAATGTTTCTCATAAGCTTCCTCTTCACCCAGTTCAAAAAGAGGATTGTCATACACTAGGAATTCATTCCTTCCATCTTGCTGCTCCAAATCAGCACTAGCAATTTCTGATTTTCTTGTGAAACTGACAAGATCAAACTCTCCTTCAAGACTATTGAGCTCTTTAATGAATTGCTCGATTTCTTCAGCTCTATGTGCATTCTCTTGCTCCTTAGAAGGTTTGAAATCAGCAAACTGATCTTCTACCTCCATTAATGCTACTAGAGTTTCTTCTAGCATAGCTTTTGTTGATTCAAGCTCATGAGTAAGCTCATCAACCTTTCTCTCTTTCCCTTGGAAAGCATTGAAGGTCTTCTTTGCAAGTTCAACGGCATGATCCCAATCTGCAATCAAGTGTATGAAATCTGATTTCAATGTCTCCCAAGAGTCTCTGATAAGTTGCAAGTTGAGAAGAGCAACTTCATCCTTAACACCTCTTCTTCTTTCTTCAAGTTGAGCCTTCCAGTAGAAATCTTCAATCAAACTGTGAGTGCAATCAAATTGGGATAGAACTCGCACTTCCCTCTTAAGGGACTCTTTGACTTGTTCCTCCCACTCAAGAATATGCAAAGATGGCGGATTGCGAGCTGACTGATTTTCAAAATCAGAACTTTGTTTTGTGCCCTCGCTGCCATCATAGCTGTTCCAGCTTTCATGTCTTTCTCCCTCCATTAGAGGAAAATGCTCAATGTCATGGAGAGGAACACATTCCACAATTTCTTCGACCCTAAGTTTGCAACCAACATCATGCATTGAAAGATCAGATTCGGGCTTGGTAACACCTTCAAACTCTACATCTTCAAAAGCCATATGGTCTTCTAGCTCTTCTTCTTCATCACTGCCTCCTTGATCAAACATTATGCCAGCATCCAATCTGCTCAAGGAATCATACTTGTCCGCTGTTCGGAAGGTTTTTGTAACCACATATTCCTCTTTAGTGGTTGCAACTACTTCAAAGAGATCATTATGGAGCTTGGCTAGGCATTCTTCTTCTTCAAAGGCAACTCCTCCTCCAAGGGCTACCTCATAGTTTGCAATGCAATCTGATTTTTGATCTTCATTCGGAGGAAAAGGGAATTCATCCCACACTAGTTCCTTATCTTCGCTAGATGACTCCACACCTGGATCCCAAATAGTAAGAGGCTGACTATTTTGATCAAAAGGAATGAGCTCTTCATGCTTCTTTTGGAGTGTCGACTCTTTGAATAGGTCACCACCCAATTCACTTAAACTGTCATCCTCATTAATATTTATTTCCAATGGTTTGGTTTGATGATCAAACCCAAAACCACCCTTGACACCATCACTGTAATGAAGTAAAGAATCTCTAGTGCTAGCTGTTTGGAAAACTTTATCATTCTTGTCTTCAATGAACCCATCATCTATAGGTGTATTTCTGATCTCATCATGAACAGTCATATGCATGCCAAAAGGGTCTTCTTGATCACTTGTCATAAATTCATTTTGTGAAAACTCTTGAGGAGTTTGAACAGCAACAAGAGGAGAATTATCCATCACTAAATCTTCAACAAGAGGAGGTACAAACACATTGGTAACGGACATAAGCGGATTCAAAGACACCAATAGTTTCTTCATTTGCTGTCGCATGCAAGTCAAGGGGCGTATTATGAGGCTCTACCACACACTCTTCATTTGTCAAGGTATCTTCATCAAGCTCACGATCATTTTGATGTGACATGTGCACCTTTCTATCCCGACTTTCAGACTTACAATAAATCTTTCTGATTCCCCACCTTATGTCAGGATCCTTCATTAGCATAAACAGTTCCTGCATTAACTCAAGTACAGACTTTTCTGTAGTCATCTCTCTTTGTACGTAGTGTCTGGTATCTCTGTCACTCATCTGACAATTAAATCAGTGACTACTTTCACAGGATGGCAGGATCTTGGTCTGATACCACTGAAATATTCTGAACCAATTTTTTTTTGTTTTTTCAATTGCAAATTACAAACAAACGCACCCGTTAAGGTTAGCTCTAAACCAAAACGATGCTGAAGCAACTCTAACCAGAATGTACACCAGGATCCCGATGAGGGCAAGGCGTGAGCATTGGTCAGAGGATTTGAATGCCGAAACAGAGCTGGAAGGAACTCTAACCAAGGATGGCGCCAATGATGGCGAGCATATGGTCAGAGGGTCTTAATTGAAATGCTTATACAAGAACTCTAACCAAGGATGTGCTAGCGAACGACAAGCATGTGGTCAGAGGGTCCCTACCATCTAATATACTGAAAGCAAACTCAACACCAAGTATGTGCTACCCAATTCCAGTATGGAAATGAGGCGACCATATGGCGGAGATCAAAAGAATACAATTGCGATTACAGAAAGTAAAGTAAGACTAAGAGAAGTGCTAACAGTACTACTGTTCAGCTTACAATGAAATATATAATGCCTGCAAGATCAAGTATTAGAACTCTTCAATTTGCTGCAACAATAAGGAATCTTTAACAAAGCCTTTAATGATTTCCTAACACCAATCCAAGAAGGAGAATGTAGATTTCCTCAAATCTGTTATGACAGACCTGCACTTTAAATTATATAACCAGCATGCCTGTAACCCACTAAATTGCTCATATATCACTCAAAACTGATCCAAATGACTTCAAGTTTGATGCAATAGACCTTCAAAAAGATGGCGCCTAGTTTAGTAATAAGAAATGGCAACTGAAAGTGGTTATTAATTACTGGCACGAATCCCCAGACACCCCAGAAAGTACGGCCTTCAAGGAATGACGAATTTGCTTTATAAAATCATAAACTTCATATTAAAATCTGCAAATATTCATGAAGAGTCGCCTCCAACAGGGAAACACAATGAGACAATACCCAGAACGATTCTTTTTGTATTTTTTGACTTATGAATAAAAAGACAATCTGCTGTAATGAAAATGCAACTCCAGAATTTCACTAAAATGCAAATAAGCTGATCTACAAACCCACACAATGAATTACAATGCAGAAATCCACTACAAATCACTCAACACTAAACTACTTCACCACTAGTCGCTATCTTTCAAGCGAGAAGCAATGCCAAGCTAGGAGGCTTTCATTCCTCGAAGCAATCCCAAAGCCAATCCGGCAGCATAACATTTCTGTAGACAAAAGATGCTGAAAAGATAACCAATGGCTTCCTTTTATAATTTCCAGATGACTCTTCTCGAAACCCTAATCTTCTTTGTTGAGTCAAACCCTAATCCTCCAATAGATGGCGTCCCACTTTTCCAAGCAAAATTTGACTTTTAATATAAACTTTATTTCTTCCTTGAAGTTGGCGCCCAACTTTAGCTTGGATTAAATCTTTTAATAATATTAATTTCCTCAATGAGGCGCCTACCCATAAAGAACATCTTTTTAAAACAACTTAAAGTGAAGTTGCTAGGCCAAGGGGTCAATGTTAAAATATAGCATTAAAACATGACTTAATTAAAATAATTCGACTTATCTCTCCAGTTATGCCCCAAAGCCAAAAATGAGTAAGCCAACTGATCTGCCTGAAGTAGAAAGCCGACTGTGCCAAAGCCAACAGGACCACTGCCAAAAATAGAATTTACTAAAAATAGTAAATTCCTGAAAATGCTCAGAACGCCAGGAAAACATATCACTGCGAAGCTCTCTGAAAACCCAGAAAGAATCCGCCATTGAATCAACCACCCTCAAGCAAGAGCATCCTTCAAAACAAGAAACCCTAATTTTACCTTCTAACAAGCCTACGGGTCTCCGGAATAGGCCAACGGTCAACTGGAAAGATCATGCTCGAGAAGGGGACATTACAAAAACCGCCAAGTGCCTTTGAATAAGTCTGACTATGTGTGTTGTCAATTCTCATGCATTCCCGTAAGGAAATGCGTTGCATTTCATGACTCTATATAAAGGCTTTCAACTGCTGTGAATTAACACTAATTCTCACTCATTCATATTGATTCTTAATAATCCTCATTTTGAATCTTATTGCATTCTTGTTCAATCTCTTTTTTATTTTGAGCATCCTTATTCATAAGCCATTGTTGTGAGAAGCCATTATCTAGGAGAAGCCATTACTGTGAGAAGCCATTGCTGTGAGAAGCCATTATCTGTGAGAAGCCATTTTTCTATAAGAAGTCATTTTATGTGAGAAGCCATCTTATTGTGTGAGAGCAACTTCTTTGAAAGAGTATTTTGTTGTGAGAGAGAACAGAGAAACTCTGTAGTCTAGAATACTGCGAGGACAGACCATCATCACCTAAGGAAAGCTTAATCCAAGCATGATTAAATTATTCTCATTTCATCTTTAATCTTTGTGAAGTCATGTTAGATCAATGAAGTTATTATCCTGCTCTATTATCTTCAATCTTTGAGAAGTCATGTTAGACAAACGAAATATTATACTGTTGTAGGATGCTTGCAATTGACTATCCAAAAGTTGCATGAAGTAAATAAGGCATAGGTGATGCATGATTGTATAAAAGACTATTAATTTGTCTTAAAAAGGTAGACAATGCATTTGCTTTATTTGTATGATCTCCATATATGGAGAGTATTGTTTTCATTAGCTACTATATATTAGGATTGAGATGAGGACAAGAGTCAAGTAAATTCTTCAGCTTTAGTTATTGGGTTAACTTAGATAAGTTGAGCACTCCTAGGATAAAGATTTCCCATATAGGAGGGGTTATGTGAATTACTTGATTATGCAAACTCATTTCTAGTAGTACAATATGGTGTAGGATGTCTGAGGTACGGATTACCCATTAGAAAACAAAGACCTACGCGTAGTGTAAGACAGCCCTAAGTCAAATCGACCCTGAATAGTATGGGACAATTGACCCTCAGTAGAAATACTTTATGAAACACTTTGATCAAAGTAGTGTAATGTACCTACATCCTCTTAGATTGGGCGATGATTACACTGTCAGTTCACCGTGATCCCGTATTACATGCTAGAGCGTGAGTTTGCCGGATGCACAGGTTCTAGTTATGTAGGACACACCACTATGCTCAGTTGGTTAACAGTATCGGTTACTCTACCAATCTCTTCGTTGAAGGGAGGGCCATCTACCGAATGGTAGATGTGCGAGGGACCGCATTATAAGTCCGTGGTTGGCGGAAAAGCACCCGAGTGATGCTTCTCCTCCTCTAAAGGCTACTAAAGTACCAAGATTTGAAAAGCGGGTTCCTAGACCTTCTTGCTACTATTTGTTCTAAAGATCATTGGAGCTAAGTTAGATAAGGTACGTTTTACCGTTACTTGTATTTGTGAAGTTATTGTAATAACATGGAATCTTTATTGTAATTCTATTATGATATCTTATTCATATTTTATCAATAAAGGAAAGAAAAATTATATTGCAATAACTTGTTAGCACGTTTATTTACTCTTTTGTTAGCACGTTTATTTACTCTTTTGAAGGATCGGGTCGTTACACCTTTAAGTATTTGGCTATGAATTTCATGAAATATTTTCCTTATAACATTGAGCCTAAGACATCAATCACTCAACTCATGCACAAACAAAAGGAACGAGATCTAATTAATGATTATATTTTCATATTTCAAGCTTCATCTACTAATATCATGTCTCCATTATGGGATGATGAGTTTCAACATATATTTATGGATAGTTTACTTTCAATCTTTGAGAGCCAGTGTATTACATGTGTCATCACTCATTTTCAGATTTATGTGCTACTATATGTAAGAGTGACTGTGCCTTGTTAAAAAATTCCTTTTTATTTTAGTGTATTTATAACAACTACCCCTTTTTACATGAGTTTACATCATTGTCCCATTCAAAAAACGGGGTCAATGAGGATGAACTTGAAGATATGCATGACGTTCATGATGCAATTTCTAAACCAAAGCACTTCAAAGAATTCACCACATTGAAAGAGCCTCCACATATATTATTAGATTTTTTGCAACACAATATCATTAACTTGCCTCTAGTCAAACCTATTGAGAACTCTAAGCTTGCACCACACAAGGCCAAGTACGTTTGTTCCTATCATTGCACACATGTACATTCTATAGATATAGATGCATTGAATTCAAGCATATAGTTCAAGATCTCTTCTAGATAAAGACAAAATAAACATCAAGCATGCTCATGAACCCACAACCCCCTCCCTTGATGAGGCTAATCATATGAAAACAATCACCATACATCAAGAGATTGGTCCTTTTCACCATAACACACAGTGTTGAGGTTCCACATAAAATGAAAGAGAAATCACCTAATTTGCAACTAATTACTAATCAGCAAGAGACGTGATACAAGAAGCAAATCATGAAAAAAATAGAAATCAATAAAAAAATTGATGATACATTTTAGGACGAGGATGATGATGATGACCCTCAATTTGTTTGTTAATTCATGAGCCTCCTTGTAGATCATATGCCCACATACCCATATTTCTTGTTTACTTTGGCCTCTTGCTTATGCCTTGTTTGTTGTGCCTTTACATATCTTATTTCATGCTTTCCCTTCCCCCACTTGAGAGCATTTTCCTGCCTCCTTACTTGACATGTTTGGCTCTTATGCTTGTTTACATCTCCCTAACTTATTGCTATGCCCTTGAATGCCTTATTATTACGTTTTCTTAGGCTTACCAAGTTGATTTCTCATTTTCCCCTATTGCTTCCTACTCTTATATACATAGAGTGCCTACTCTTTATCGTGATATTATGCTTATATTCCTCATGTTTGCAAATTTATCATAGTAAGACCACACACTTACAATCCTCATGCTTTATCTTATAGTAATTTTTATGAGCTTATATTGCCATATCACACTCCTAAAGTTATCCTATTAGATGAGGGGACATCATGTATTCCCAATTTCAAATTGAGCATCCATTACCACATCTTTACATTGGGTGCTTCGTGCCTTCCCCATGCTATTTATGCTTTCATCATCTCACCCTGCTCATAGAGCTATCTCTTTAGATTGGGAGCAACTTCCCTCCCCACTCTTTCCTACACTAGGGGCATCATGTCTTCCCACATCATACCTTGAGATTCTATCTTTAGATTTACAATACCTCTAGGGACCTATCACCTTATGTCAACCAATATGTGGTCATACTCTTGGATGCCAAATTGGGGGCATATGCCCATCCTAGTGTCCTATGTACCCACATGGATATTTTGTCCATTGAGGGCCACATCACCATCATTCATTTGCCCATGATGGGTGCAAACTCGTTTCCTTGATGTTCATCTCTGGTTCATATGATCTTCATGTTCATCATTTTATACTCACTTGATTGTTACATGGCGCATTCCTAAACATTCACTTTACATGATTTATATGCTTGCATGCTTTTCCTATGATTACATTTACTTCTATGTATTGATTTTCCCTATGCAACCAATTGGGGAGGAGGGTATCTATTTTCACTAGCATTCCTATGTGTTTTTAGCTAGTGACAAATGTTGCATAGAGACTCATCATCATGTCCAAACAAAGCCTTATCACAAGGCATGGCAATGTTTGATATGCCACACAAAAGTGTGATGTATCACTTTTCGTACAAGCAAAATTTCCTCACCCTACTCCTCATTTCATACTGATTTGTTTTATTTGTGAGACAAAACCTATTCATTGCACATCTTTCCTTTGTTTTGCAAGTTCACATGAAGCACACATGCCATGGACAATGAACACACCAAGATATCTAATCGGATCCATTAATTTATATAGACCCAATATCCTTTTATGTTTGGGTATTTACAATGATGCACATTTTTTAGTGTTTATTTACTTGGAGATACATGATCATTTTAGGATTCACATGCATCTCAAAGTAGGGGCAAAATGTAATGGTAAAATTTGCATACCATGCTAAATCCCAATATAGTTTTAGGTCCATTTTGAGAAAATGTCTCAATGTAATTACACACAATCTTGACTAAAGTTGAGTCCATTCCCCGTTCTTTGCACGTCCTCACTTACACACATTCTCATGGATTGGACCTCATCTCATTAATACATATTCCCATACACTTGGTATTTATTAAACTTCGTGTCTAGACATTCTCCACACAATTATTATTGCTTTATTATTCCAACTCAATCCCACAACACAAGATCGATCTTGCATTGTGTAGAATCAACCACCAAAATTTAAATTTCAAATTCAAATTTTGCCAACTCACACATATTTCATTACTACCATGAGCTGACTTGGTACACATTTTGCATTATTATTGTTATGTTGTCATATTTAAAGACATTCATTTGGACATTATTTCACATCCTAGAATCATTCAACTTCCTAGCACTTTAAGGGGCATTCATCATAGGAATATTTCAATTTGGAGCACTAAAAAGAACCTATTGTGCATCAAAAATCATCCTAGCCCATTTGCACACTTGCCTATTGTTGCCAACCTTTGCTTTGGGGCTGGCCTAGGAGAACTTGACCATAGCATTCCAAAAACCTTTCCAAGGTATTTCTAAATATCACTAGGGCTATTTAGAAAGCCCAAAACCTTGCTTTAAGCTAGTGTATGCCTTCTTTTGAAATTAACAATCTAGTCACAAGATATTAGAGATGACCATTTAGCCTCTCAAACATCCATATAACCCTTACATTTCCATAACACTAATTAGTTGCACCCTTAAACTATTGGACTAGAAAATCATACTCATCATTTTTTTGACTCTCTATTGTCAATTTAGTTCTTACAATCTCTTGGTGACTCCATTCTTTTTTCAGATCAACCTCCACGACCGTTGCATAATCTCATCATTGCAAATTTAGAAGGCTTGTTGGAGTGCTCATTTCAGCCACTCAATCATGCACCTTCCTCCTTCCTCATCTGTCCATTGGACCGATGTAAGGTCTTGTTGCACTTGTGTCTTTGGTAGAATAGCTATGATCTCCTTAATTTCAAAAGAAAATATTTATATATATATATATATACTGTGATAAATTTTATTGATTTTCATTTCAACTTAAACAAAAACTTGTTTCCTTATTATTTAGATTTATTTATTTCTCATAACATAATTTCTTTATTTTAAATAACAATTAGATTTATTTTAATTTTTCTTATTTAAAATTAAAAATATAATTTTAATCAATAAAAATATTTGTTAAAAACTAAAATAATCCCTCTCAATTATATTGATTATGATAATCTGAACTTCCTCTCCCTACAAACACCATCACAATACAACCCTTAAAATAAAGACGTTTGATTGTAAACAAATTTCAACAAGCGAAATATAATTAAGATCATTTACTCCATCATGCCTTGCATTAAAATATAACCCTTCCAAAAGAGAAGGTTGATTTTAAACACAGTTCAACAAGATATATATAAAGATTATTTACTCCTATCACCTCTGTAACTTTGTGTGAGGTTTCCAAAACAGATGTATAGCAACGGGTTGTTGTCGGTCTTGATAAAGCGTTTGTTACGCTGATAGATTTCGTTTGCTTGGGCAAAGCAAAATAGGAAATAAAAAAGGAATAAGCATGTTTGATATAAGGTCTGTCATTTTTATCAGAATATACTTACAATTTTGCAAGATCCCAGCTGTAGAAGACCGTGACCAGCTTGAATAACGGCTATGGTCTGAAATACACAAAAAATTGTAAGAATGGTGAGATGAGCACTGTCTCTTCCGTTTCAACATTCCAGTATATGATGAATTAATACACAAACCTGTATTCCACAGGCAAACTGATCCGTCCATTCGGGAGGGTGCTGCACGAAACATAATTACACTCAATGATTCGTGGAAAATCTGCAGCTATCCTTTGCATACAGTTGGATTTTACCATAATTATATAATAAAGTATCTGGTCTGGAAATAAATTCGGAAAATTTCAAAGGAAACTTGTTAATTTACCGCATCAAAAGAGCTTTGCCAATAATTGGAAATTCCTGTTTCACACTCTGTTGGTTCTTTGAACACCCATTTGTGGCACTTATCCGACGCAACTTTACCCATCAATCTGTTCACCAAATACTCTGTGTTAAATTCCACAGCTATTGTACGGTATGAAAACGCTAAAACCAAGCTCCTGTAAATAAAGGTAAAGTTATACATACCCTTCTCCATAATTGTAGAGTTGAATTGACATTTTTCTGAACGCTTTTCTAACTGGATCATCCGCGTCCAGCTCCTCTAAACAGTCAAAACTCGAAGATTTCACCATTTTGTCCATGCCATTGCCATTAAACAGACCAGGTACCCTGTTTACACTTGCCTTGGAGGACCGACAGTATCCGTCTTCCCACATCAACATCCTTCAGTAAAAGGTCAGTTGCAGCACATCAAAAATTAAAGTCCTTTACAAACAATCTTATATAATTTTTAGAGAGTAAATAGATCTAGATAGAAATATGAAAGTCAAAAGCCCTTTATACTCAATTTTATATTTACTTTCAGGAAAATAGATCCAGGCAGAAACAACAATTTAGCACAAGGAAAGACAGAAGTCCTGTACAAATAAAAATGAATACGAATACAAACGCTTGGCCCCTTGGTCTTTGTCTTTTTATCAAGATATTTATTAATTTGTTAAATTTAATATATTAATTAAAGATACAAAATTTTCACAGTTTATGATAACAGTTTGAAAAATGTTTCTAAATTTGATTCCGTGAACTTTTTCTCATCACCATTCCATGATCCATTATAGAATCTAAAAACTAGACAACGTCAAAATAGAAATGATAATTACCTTAAAAACAAATTTATTACATTTTATTTTAATTTTTAATTATTTTGGTAAAAACTGCATCTATGGATAACCTGGGTCTACTGACTAACCTACAAACTGTTGGTGTCCACTGTCTTGTTTCTAATTTACACAAGCATAACTTCAACCTAAACCACCTGCTACTATTGAACCACAGCTATCCAACATGTTACTGTTCACTCGTGGCCAACAAGAATCAGTTGGACAGATGAAATCTGCAGACTGCCGGGATGCGTCTCCAATAACAGAAAGGAAGCCATTGCTCAAGTTTGAAGCAAAATCCGTAATAAGTACAGGGGTTATGTTAGGCATTCATTGGTGATCAGTTGTCAGACTAATCTAATACATGTTTGTTAGTAACAGTGTCTTTTACAGTTTATCCCGTTCACACTTGAGAAAGAGGAAGAGGCGATAACCCTGAAAGTAGGTGACGACATAAGATCGTCTAGGGCCTTAAGTGTGTTTTAGATCTCAAACAAGAAGTTCTTTTGTTTAATAAATAAATATTGAGCATTAGGGGAAATCTGCAACTATCACCCAGAGAGCCTGTTGAAATGGGATGGTTTCTAAAATATGTAGAGGTTTATAGTCTGTATCCCAAATTAATTATGGTGGTGAAGAAAAGAAACTGAAGATGTAACTTACAAGCTACCGTTCTCCTCTCCTACTTTGCATCCAGTTCCGCCCCTGGATCTCCTGGAACAACAGAGCACGCATTAGGATTTTACAGCTATTTGAATATGAAACTGCAACAAAAGCCCAGAACCCATATTGGGTTTGATTAGAAAATAATAACACTCACGGTCTCGGGCGTATAGTCCAAAATACAGAATAAGTCCATTCCGAGTTAACACACACGTTTCTGAGTGCTTCGTGCAATGCCATCATGGCCAGAGCCTCTTTAGCTTTGTCTGAGCCGACCATTTTATTTTGTTTTAACTACGCTCTTATTTGCTAAAACTTAGATCGTTCCGGTGAGGGGAAATTGGGTGTTCCTTGTTTATTGAATCCCTCAACGAGGCGTTTTTAAGACAAAGGCACCTGATTGGTAGGTCAAACAATACACCATTTAGCTGACTAGGGAAACGTGCAGAGTGGAGAGAGCCACTCTTCCAGCTCCCTGAGGATCTGCAAACTCAGAAATATTTGATTCGTGTTCAACCTTGAGACACAACAGAGTACATGGGTCGGTTGAAATCAGAAAAATGATTAAAGTTTTCCCCCTATTTACTCTTTTCAGCCAGTCCAGAAGAGAAGAAAGCACTCGATGACAAAGGCGTGATAGCTACACGACTGAGAAGATATTAGGTCAGAAACAGAGGCAGAGGCAGAGGCGAGGCAGACCCACAACTGACGGGGTGCAATAGAAAGAAAAAAGCACTGAGCCTCTGCTCCTCCTCTCTAATTTTTCCTTTCTTGATGCAAGAGAAAAATAATAGAATAACAGTTCCAGTCCATATATTTGACCAAACCCCAAAGACCAGGCCTTTTGTTTGTGCTTACAATTGGCCCAACCCACAGTTTTGGGGTCATGTAGAGCGCAATTTCTAAGGAGATTTTTCAAATTAAAATAACAAGAGCTAATAAAGCAGCAGAGACAGAGACAGCGATAAAAAGAGTTTTTTAAGTCCTGTGTTGCATAAGTTGCAGCGTGAAGAAATTATTTTGTTTGCGAGTCCAGTTTTTAATATTGTTTAGTTTGCAGAGCAACAGCAGAAAGAGCAGAAAAGAGAGTTTGTTTAGTTGAGAGCAGTAGAGAAGGCAGTTGTCCATATGAAGGCGTTCCAGATGGAGAAGGGAGAAGGGAGAAGGAAGCGAAGGTACCAAGCGGGTATTGCGCAATTGCCAAGGGTGAGGAAGTCGTACTTGTCAACCGCTAGTCACGGCTTTAATATATAGCTAAGCCTAGTACCTGTACGTAGCTGCAACATTTCCCACTTTATAACACGCGCTGCCGTAATCCCCGGATCATTTTCAAATATTTTGTATCCTCGCACAAAAGAAAAGTCAAAAGATTGTGATGTTTCTTAGTCAAACGGAGAAAGACGATCACTTGTTTTTTCATATATTTTTTCTACCCTAAATTTGATGGGCGTATGGCTGTCACTGTGCATTTTTGCTGTAAAATATTACACGACTGCATCACATGAATGTTGGACAGGCATTAAAAATATCTGGTCTGTGATAAGTTAGGAGGATGACAAGGGCAACTTTCAATGGATAACTCTCAAGCCCGATTATTAAATTAAGGCTTAAGTCACACCTTACTCATTTGCAATATCACCCCTTAAGAGGTGAGGTCATAGTCCTTTGATCTATATTTAAAAAGGCACATTAAATTAGGTATACATTGGAGAGGAATAAAACGTTCTTATATTATATTTCACTAATTCATATTTAAATGAATGGTGAAATCTAATCAATAATAAATTAGATCGGGATAATGTTATAGCTTCAATTATTACTTTGTTTTGTTAAGTTGTAATTTGAGTGTGGATGTTTTGTTTTGTTTTGAATATTATTTATGTGATGGATGTTGTTGCATTTTTAATTAATTTGTGGATGTGTTTGATTATGTAATTGATTATTTGATTAGACTTGTATTACTCGATCATGTATATTTTTACTGTAGAATATGAATGCTATTAAGGTGTATTTAAGTTTATGATGTTTCAAGTATAGGTTAAAGTAGGAAGGTGGAACTAGGTTTGGATTATGAAGTTGACAAACAATTAATCCTATTTATGAAGGGGTATCCTTGTCTTTAAATTAATCAAATTAAATTAGAATTACAAATGTGTAAAGCAAAAATAGACTTTCCTTGAACTTAATCTAAGCTAATTGAATAAGTGCATGCCATTAGATATAAATTAACTAAGATTAAATAATTGGCAACTAGGTATTACAAATCAAAATAATTACAATTGTTATTATGGGAATGTAATTGTGAAGGAAGAATGTAATTAGCCCTAGAATTGATGTGAGTAAATGAATATGATGAGGCAATAAAATCTATTGCTCTAATATAGAAAATAGATGATTTGAGTATTCTGTCTACCCCAAATTTTTTACAAGAGTGAATATTTTGAGTTGAATCTATTATTTTTTGTTGCTTTCATATTTGTGGATATGTCATGTTGCCCATAGATCTAATCATATAGATTATGTGCCTCTACTCTTTGGTTCACCAAATTATTTACTTCTTATTGTTCATGAACGACAACAATATTTTAAAATACCTTAAGAAGACTATAAGATCATTAAGCGCAAGTTCTTCTAAGTCAACCCCTTGGAGAGACTAGCTTTACAATCGTGCTAAATATTAGGAAGTTGCATGCAAGCTTCCAAATGTCCTAAATGATTATGAAATAAATAGCATTCCTTCTAGTGTGTCAATTGAAGTGTTCCAATAAATGCTTTAAGAAGTAAAATAATTCTAAGAAGTAATTAATGTCTTTAAATGTCACAAAGCAATAATCATGCAAAGCATGTACCATGTTGAATCATGGAAAGAATAAAATGGGTGAGTCTCTACAAAACATTTTTTTGAACTTTTGAAACTTGGGGTTAGATCGATATCAACCATATGAGATTGCCTTGGGATAATGAAACGGTAATTTATACATGTGGACTGAATATCCAAACATGGAAAATGCAATAAATATAAATTATATAAGAATACATGTAGAAGATGTAAGTGCCTAAAATTGCACAAGCATACATGATAGTCTAATGATGATATGATAATTCAACTCACAATCTACATGCATGTGTTAGCTATATCAAATACGTATCCCCATAAATCTTAAAGATTTGCACCAAAACCCAAGGCCAAGGAATGTCAACATATGTTGTGGGTAAGACTCGTGATCGAACAAGGACACATGAGAATGAGCTAATTCTTTAGAGAGGGTATACTCAACTCAAGTAAAACCAAGAGGGTGTTCCTAGAGGTATCATTATTATGGCATCTCATAGAGCATTGTAATCTTGACTAAACCAATAGTAGTCATACCCAATGTATGCTTGATTCCAAGATCTATCATTAGGCCAAATATTAACTATATTCTTGTAAAACTTGTTTTTAAGTTGATAACTACATCCATGTGTGTGAATTTATAAATAACAACAATATTATATCCCCAAAAGTGAATCTAGTTAATATTTCACACACAAGTGCAAGGTGTAAGCATGCATGACATGATTCTCTATTGATTTTAATAATTTGTTCTCACTTAGAATAGTCCATGAGTTATACCACTAAATTATGAAAATATATAAACCCCTAAAATATTGATGATAAAAGCATGATTAAATAAAATAAATGTGTGTCCTTTTACTAATCAAATCAATGCCTACTCCAATAAGCATAGAGTCATAACCTACAAGCAAAAGAGAGGTACACCTATAAAGCATAAATAAAACCAAATATGTATATGTATACAAATAAAAGATGTCACATCATATAAATGGACATGCTTAATAATCTAATTTAGTGTTGCAATAACCCACATAAAACAAAGGAGAGAGCATCGCAAAAGTTATAATAAATTAGAAGATGTCACACATTCATTTAGCCCTTATTATATTCATACCAACAAAGGTGGAAAGAGGTGATCCATAATTAGGTTTCAGTAGCCCCTTAAATAATTATAAACTATAAAAGAGACATACCATTCTTGTGCATTGTGTTCATTAAATACCCATCCTATGGTTCACAAAATGTATCTCATCTTCTTATGATGTAGGAGCATCCTAGGTGTAAGGGGAATTTTGCATCAACCAAGAAGAAATTAGTTTTAGTTAAATTTTTGTTTGTGTTTCCTTTGGTTTTAGGTTATTGCTTCAAAGAATTTTTAGAGAAAATTTGGGTAAATCAAGGGCATTACCTTGTAGAGGGTCCAAATGGATTGTCACGTATCAAAATTTCATGAAATTTGGATGAAAAACAAGCAATTTATGGTTAAGTGTGAGTTTTCAACCCACTACTAGATATTTGTAGAGATTTAAATGTGAATCAGATGATTGTAGGATTTGAAAATGCTACGGGTTGTAGGTTTTTGGGCAGTAACTAAAGGGTAATCCCACAATAATGAGTCCCACTTTTTGGCCAAAGTGGGATATTAAAATCAACATTTTTAACTAAATCTTCACTTCTTGAGACCTATAGCTGTAACGCCCTGCCATGCAACCCTAGAGGAAGTTGCATTTAACTATTTAAACATAATATTTTTTTTTTAAAAGTATAATTAATAAGCAAGTTCGCTAACTAATGCCAACAACCTCTAAGGTTACGAGACAGAGGTTATATAGAACCTCAACAAAACATGAATATAAACTATGACAATAATTTATATTATAAATTAACACATACATTCCAAGTAAGGTGAAATAACAACAAGCATAAGATAAGACTTTCGATTTCATTAATCCATTCATTACACCATAAGGTTACAATCACTCATTCCCCGAATGAGGCAAGTCCAATAAAATAGGGTTACAATTACAAATTCCACCTCGAGAACAAGAGGGGCAAGATTAACAAGAATAATTGAAATAAAACAAGCAAGAATTGCAACCATGAGCTCTCCAACTGGAAGTCTCGTCCACATGAACAAGAAGATAGAACCCAACGGATTTAGGTGCACGCCACCCAACCAAGTGGAACCCAAAGGCCCACCCCCTGTGCTAGGAGATAGTAACCAGGAATCCTAGTCAAGACCATCTACCTCTAGACACAAGCTAACATAAACTGAACCAAACTGAAACAACCAAACACATGAACCTCACAGGTACAACACCACAAGGTACAACTCAAACACCATGCAAGTACATCACAAGTACAACTCTACAAGGTCACATTGCTTCCAGAAATAAAGCAGATCAAGTATGTTATGAGAACCACACATATAATAATCAAATACCAACTATGGTCACATTAGGTATGTTACGAAAACCATACCCACAAAAAACAAGAACCAATTATTGTCCTAGATAGATTGTCATCACACAGCTCGTCATGGGTTATCCTTGGGATTCTTCCTAGGCTCTGGCCCCCACAAGAAAAGGTTATCCTGGTGACCTTTACCAAATCTCGGCCCCCATACTCACTCATGTGGAGCCAAATACCTTTCGTACAGACAAGATAGATGACCTTGCCATTCCAAGCCTTCCCACCCATCCCAAGCCTAACCGAGCACTTGGGTCCATGAGTGAGGCATTAATATCTTGATTAGTGAGAAGTTAGTCCTAATCTTCTAAGTATTGTTTTAGTTATCACTTGATTAACTATCTTACAACGAGTTATCCTAGCACAACTTCGTGTGTCGGCCCCCGTTACAAGCCACTCTTCTACTTGACAACACACACACACACCATCCAAACATCAATGGAACCAAGGTGCAACAAACAAGATATCATGACCTCTCCTTTCTCAGGAGGCGACACAACTGAAACGCACTCCAACACTGGAGGTAACAACAATAACAAGACCGCTCTTGACAAGGAGGCACACATTACAAAATCCACTCCTTTCTCAGGAGGCGACAAAGATAAAACCATCTCCAAACGCTGGAGGTAACAACAATAACAGAACCACTCTTGAAAAGGAGGCACACATTACAAAACCCACTCCTTTCTCAGGAGGCGACAAACGTCCCCGTTCATGAAAATCGGGTACTAACATAGACACAACCTTATGCACTACCAAGAAAGAGAGTTCACAACAGGTTGACATCACATTTGACAACCCACATAACGACAGACCATCTAGAAGACTTACAAATTTACCACACATTTAACCCACTTCCCAAGATGATAACAGGAACAGTTCACAATCAAGACGAGCAAGGAGACGAGAATTTAAATTCTACTTTGGGTTCACTAAACCCATTTCTTCATTAACATTCAGTATTTCATCGCATTAATAAAATTGAATTAAATAACGACTCTTTGGACAAGGACGAAAATTGAATCCAATATCACATCTTCTAATTGATTCTAATAAATATAAAATAACCATTTATTTCCTCCATTTAGAAAATAACGATTTAGAATAAATAACTGTTTCATCCTTATAAGCTAATCATTTTGAAAGAAAATACTACTGGTCCTTTGCAAAAATTACGTCGTTAAATCATTCCATCTTACTATTAAACATATCTCCTTTAAATTCCATATTAACCCTTCCCAATATATAATTTTTAAAATAAACCAATTACCTCCCGATAGCATATGATTCCAAAATTCCTCAATTCCATTAAAAAAATAAGTTATAATCAAATACCTCACAACACCATTTAAATCACCCTTATAATTTATATACATATCTATTTTTAATTTACTAACACAAATATAAATAATATTATATTATTATATAATACTAAATATACTAATATATATTATAATATATATTAATATATTCATATTATGAATATAATAATATAAAATTAATATATTTATATTTTAATATATAGAAAATATTTTATTTTATTTTAAAAAAGAAACCCCACACGCCTCGAGTTGCGCACCGTTTAGGGCTGGGGTCGCACGAATTTCGAGGTGAGCGGTGGAAGAGGAGAGGCGACCACGCTTTTTCCCTTACCAGGGCCGTACACGGATTTCGCAAGGGATGGGGTTTTCGGTGGGCGGCGACGCTTACCAGCTGCCTCCCGGCAGTGGCGACGGTGCTAAGCCAACCGGCCACCACCATTGGTGACACGACTGTGCTTAGCATAACCAGCCACCACCATTGGTGGCGGTTGCGCTAACTGCAGTCGAGGTTGGAAGTGGTGGCGGGGGGTGAGGGAAGGCCGCACTAGGCGTGACTCCCTTCCCACGCGCCTCCCATGGGGGGGTGTGGTGGGGAGGTGAGCCCCCAGCACCGCCTCCCTCCCAATTTTTTTTATAAATTTTTTTCTTTACTTCACAAACCCAAACATATATATATATATATATATATATATATATATATATATATATATATATATATATATATATTATATTCACAAGGAATCAACTAAATTAATTGAGAAGATAACATTTAAAAGGTTATTTTCAATCCAAGAACTCCATTGATTTTCTTGAAGAAATATTTTCCCAAGGAAGATCTTTTTGCAAATAAATTCAAATTTCAACATGGGTTTTTCCATTGCAATCCACAACTAGAGTATTGAAATATTAATCAACAAGATTTTTCAACAGCAACCCCATTTAAATATAAATTTCAAAACCATTAAAAAAAGACAAGGACATGAACCTGGTAATTTCTGAGTTTGAGGAGGTCCAGAGGATGCTTAGCTTCCCACCTTGCTTCCAAATCCAACTCCACAAATTTTCACAACTCAAATCCAAAAACCCACAAAATTGAAGAATTCTTCCTCTCACTAATTCAAACATTTCCAAAATTCCATGATCCCAAAAATTGAGAAACAAAATTCAACATAAGAATGAAAACCTAAAAAAATCCAACAACCCCCTCATAAATTCTTCAAAACAGAAAATGCAAAAATATCTAATTTCTTTAATTTTTGAATTCAAACTTCCAATTTGACTTTTAATTCATTTTCATAATTTTCAATTTCAACAAAGATAACAATATCTTTAACATAAATAAATTAAATTCTTTCAACATCATAATTTAATTAATTAATAAATAGATTTAATCAACGATTAAATTATTTATTAATTAAATTAAATTAAATTAATAATAAAATCCATTATATTTCAACATAATTCCAGATTACATTACTCAACAACTTAAATACATTAAGCCATTTAATTACCCCTTTTTCCAACTTGCAACTAAATAACGAAGAGAGGGAACGATAATCAAAACAACACAACCTGACAAACAACTGACGACATACAAGGACTAGGGTGACAACTTGGCACATAAACCTAGCTACTATCTCCCAATCGAATACCGTTGAGTATTGAACACGCTCCAACCTATGAAACCAGGTGGAGTCGATGTCCTGTACCTGTCAACCTGTAAGTCAGGTAAACAACAACATATAATATGAACAACATAAAATACACACCATGAAGAGGAAATCATGGGATCACAGGGCGCTCGCAAGCGAGTGATGCGATACCGTCCCCTTCACCAATACAATGCAGCTAACTGACAATTCTAACATGTTGATACAATTCAAAGCATAATCATCTTTAATTCCAATAACCACTATGCTAATCCAAAGCATGGAATAAAGATGGCATCTGAATAACCAGAAACACATCACAGCAACATACCCACACAAAGACACACAGTCCAACCAGAAGGCAAAACTGAGGGGTATTACAATAGCGGCTAAACCATTAAGAATTTGAAGATGATGTGAACTAGTGATTTATGACAATTTGTGTGTAGATTCTAAATATACCAAAGGACGGCCAAAGATTATAACTAAGGGAAAATAAAAGACCATGAACACTTTAAATAAAATCTTCTTCCCAAAACAATCCTAATACAATGACTAAGGTGATAATGATAATGATGAGGTTAGCCTTGTGGATCACCTAGAGTATGAACCTTATGATGACAATGAGAGTCATGTGGATCAACCACTATATGACCCATATGATGATAATGAGAGTCTTATGGATCACATAGTGTATGATCCCTATTATTACCAAACCTTGAAGTATATTTCCTTAAGCAAGTGTCATCCATCCATGCTCTAAGAATCCATAATCCCTAGTCACCCATCCATCTACCCTTAATGCCAAGGATCTCTAAAAAATAGATTACTATTAAGTTAAAATGCAATTAAATATGCAAAACTAAATTTATATACCAAAATATAATATCATTTAGGTCTTACTTCATGTTTAACCTATGAAAACACAAACATGCATGATTCTATAATGATGGATAACAAGTTCAAACTCTTAAAAGATATAACAAAAGTAGGTATTAATGAGTTTTTACCAACTAGTAGAACATTAAATTACACTAATGTACATGAAATAGAGGCTAATGTTCAATATAAAACATGTTCAATCAACCATTTGTGACTAGTATCTACTTCAATGGGAATCCAAGTCAATAAATTTGAAAAGGGAAAAAACATTTATGCAAAACCTATCTAAGAAACTAGAATTTTATTATGGAATCCAACCAATCTAGCTACAAATTCATCCAGAATCAAACTCAATAAACTCAAAATACATTAACTCGAGATAAATTTCTCACAATATCCCTTATATGAGTTTGGAAAGTGCATTTTCAAATAGCATACAAGCCTTTTGTCAAAACTCGATGCTAAAGACTAATCAAAAACCTACAAGACATCATCAAATGTGAATTTAGCTCCAATGAGTGGCATTTGCTTACAACTCCTCCATTGGGCTTCACACAAATCTCTCCCGCAAACTTTCCTAGCACTAACATACCTCATTTTATCATGCTAGAATGCACTATAGGCTACCTTATACATGAAATTGGCCAAGAGATCAAGATTTGGCAAAAAGGCTCTCACTTTTAGCCAAAAAGCTCTTATCCCTAGAGAGAATTATATTTATAACCCATGATTCAATCTACACAATTACATCTCAAGCATGTATCCATTTCATTAAATTTGTGCAACAAGCTCTCAAAATCCAATTCTATTTTACATTGTTTCATCTAGGTATTAAATCTACAATAGACCACATAGCATACTCAATCAACCCTCACACATTTCAAAAAACTTGAAAGGTCTAATTTACTTTGACACTCACACCATGTGCACTACAAGATAGTCCTTTGGATCAAATTTCCACAAAACAACGAAAAATATTCCTCTAATGCACACATGGTTCCTACAAAGACCTAAGTCTATTGGTTTCTTATGCTAATTAAATGGTTGAAAGTTATCCCATGCCCTGAAGAGTCAGTTTCCTTCTTAGTTTCTACAAACAACATGGGCATTGCTTGCTTTCCATCAACTGCTATCTCCTTGATCACCAATTCAATGCCCAAATCATAACTATCTCTATAACTATTCATCATGTAACCACAACATCCCCAGTCTTGAGTAGTTGGGTAGTTTGTGCTTTTACTCTCTTGATCATTTTTTCATTTGAATTGTTCCTTTGAGTGGCTCATTTCATTTGAGAACTAGAAGGTAATTCTAATGGCTTAACGATTTTGAATTTGGCCTCAAATCAACAAACCATATTAGCCTTTCTCTTAGATCATTGGATTTAGTCAATTGGTAGAGCATTAAAATGCTCAACATTGATTGACTGGTCCACCATAATTGACTAGAATGTAACAAGTGTTTGTTTTCCATTCCTCTTAGCATATCACTTGCACTTTTACTTTAGTTACTAATGAGCACTTGCAATCAACATTTGATAATCTATTTCCTTAAGATCTATAGCTTTTGCAAATCAATGGAGCCAACATATGAGGCCTCTAATTAATTGATATACCAAAATTGAAAGATCACGACATGTAGCCAAAGGATCGATGATTCTCATCACCTTTGACCTTAATGCCAAACATGCCATGAATTAAGTATTCTTGAATAAACATAGTGGCCTACCATCAGTTGCTAGCTAAAATACCATGTGGCATCATTCAATTCATTACCACAAAGAAAGACCCTTTCAAAAGTTCCACATGTTCATACTTTAACCAATAAGATTTAATTATATTATGCCACACATCCTTCACATATCCCCTTGCTCCACCACGTTAACTTTTAAACTCTAATCAGGATCAATGGTCAATATGCATCTAACTTTAAGACTACTAAAGTACCAAATGAAACCATTTACCAAAGTATAAACATCTACCAAAGTTCACCAAATGATGTATGTGGTTCCACTTCAAATACTTGATTGTATTACTCAACAAGTTCAACTTTTCTTGACATGTCCCAACCTTATATTAAATTAATTGCCCAAATTCATCTGAATCCAAGATCAACAACTAAGAGATATTATCTACATAACCCAAAGTTAATGAATGCTTGTGAATAAATTTATTGAATAAATGAGCCAATCAAAACATGTCACATACTTCAATGTCTTAACACTTGACTACATAAACTTTTGATTCATTAAGTCATAGTCAAAATCAAACACTAAGATTCCTCTAGTTTCAAGATATATGACAAGGAAAAAATCATGGATGCCCCAGATGCGAGACACCTTATTGTTCAAATCTACATATATGAACATCATCATGATGAATGGACACATCATATCTATTGAATCTCATTGATTTATGCCTTTGAAACTGTGCTTGAACAACAATCACAATCAACAATTCCAATCACTTTACTTCTAAGATCTACGATTGCAGAAAATTTATAGATGTCCAAAGCATAGGATGGAACCATTCGCCAATCTACAAAAAATAATAAGATTGTGCCATGTGGATTCATCTCAATAACTCAAATTTCTAAATACCTTCCCCCTAGTCTTGATTGGAAATCCATATTTGCTCCCTCAAGATCAACAACTTCAACAAATGATTGAGGAGATGCTAGGTAGTTTGATCTACCTATATGTCATAGTTCACCGAATCGTGACACGTGGCCATGGATCCCATTGTTGAAAAATAAAATCTTTCTACCTTGCCAAGTATACCTTTCAACATGGACTTTCTACACCACTAGCCCAATTAAGAATATACATGTCATCACCTCTTGAAGAAGATTCATAGTCATTAGTTCCAAGTCAAGAACTAGTCAATATGCCAAGTGATTCAATTTTACCTCATTTATTCATAACTAGCACCCTACTTTGCATTCTTTATTATCCTGGGTTCTATTTGTCTAGTTACAAATTTATGTTGATGACATGGAAATTATGGTGGATTTGTGAACCCCTTCACCAACTAGGCTAGTCTACTGATCTATTGATATCAAGAACTAATCCACCCATAGAAAGGAATAAATCACTTAAAACATTGTGACCATCAATAATAACTTAGAAATGTAACATAGAGGCACAAACACAAATAAATCTCTTCAAACATAGTTTGACTTCAATAGACCAATCCATCATGAATGTATAGCAAGTAACTTGACCAAAACATCAAAAAATTCAAATTCAAATGGGGACTTATATCCAACCATATAATTGGCGGAAAGACATTGTACCCAATAAACCTTATGGCAACATTGTTTTATCAATAGATTTCTTTCTCAAGAATACACTAGACCTTATTGAATCATTCTTGGAAAAATCAATTAGCCAAGGCAACAACACGGAGGTAAAAGTATAAGGTATGGAAAACATTGCATAGACACAAGACATTAAGGTCAACATAACGACAACATAGCTATAATTAAATGATCTCAAATCAAGTGTCAATAGTACGTAGGTGTGTCAGTATCGTGTTGTGCATGTTTAGCAAGGTTGAGTGCATTGATCAAGTTATTGAAGAGGGCATGTGAAGTTGCAATGAGATCAACTTGAGATGAAGGCAAGGACAAAGTGTGTAAACATATACAAGTGAATTTAGTAAGATGACAATACAAATGGGAAAGGATGTAATGAATCGGTAGGTTATCATGAAATACATTGGAGGTTGTTTGGACACTTTAATAAGCATGTCCCAATGGCCAAACCCCAAGACATTAACAAGGCATGTGCCCAAGTGCACTACCTTGAACTAGATAAGAATGGGTATTGTTACCTATTTTTTACTACAACTCAAAATAGGTAGAGCTAAATTGCAAATTCACTTAAAGGTACACCAGGTACATATTTTCTCAGTTAAGTATCCATTATTGTGAAAAATATTGACTACAAGTGAGTTTCAATTTTATTATGCAAATATATTTCAAAGAATATTATAAATTTGCATAAGAAATGTTGTATTATTCATATTGTAAAAACACAAAGTCCTACACAAGTCGTGTGAGTAACTCAGATATACTATAAGAAAATGGTGAATGCAAAAAACAAATATGTACACTATACAATTGAAGATAATATAAACATAAGGAAAGGAGTGATTCGTCATTGCTTGGAATGACGAATCATCATTTCATTTATGTGGCATCTTCATGCATTCAGCTCTAGTCGGTACAGCTCCCGCTCCAGTTCTAAAGGAACTTGCAAAATTGTTAAAACATGGTGTTAGAGTAATGAAGAATCACTATTTTCCTCATGTCCACATTACCAAAAAAAATATAAATTGCATCCTATCACGCATTCATCACACGATCAAGTTAAGAGAACACAAAGGAGGAAAGAGCATGGGATCCTTTGCAATTCTTGTTTTGATCTAACATTGTTCGTTTCCTATGCAAGTATAGGATAAGTCATGCTTTGGAGATTTTCATTGATCAAATATGTGGAGCAAAATGGGCTCCCATAAGGGTTGAGCCTAGCATATCAAGAGGACACTCTCTTATTTACATGAGAGTCATATATATTCATAACAATCATCAAGAAGTACTGTTGTAACAAGTGAAGCTCATAAAACAGTCTTTAATTTACAAATGATGAAAATAGATTTTTCAAAGCATCTTCTTGCTCATCATTTAGAAGAATAATCAAAAAAATGTTAAGAGATCATCAACTGCATTTGTTATCTTGTTTCAACTCTACCTTGCATTCACATTTGCATTTCAATGAGGTATTGAGCCCCTTTATAATAAAGGGAAAACATGGCATCAATTCATTTAAACTATTTCTAGCAACTTTTGAAGTACATTCATATTCTATAAGAGATTTAAAGAAACATACGTGGAAAATGGAGCATCATCATAATCAAGAGAATAATCTACTTAGCTACTAGGAGGGCAGTCTACATGATTTTAATGAAAGTACTATTACATATAGGCATGGAGAGGCATCATCAAAAGATCAAGGGTGTGGCTTCCATTGCAATTTCATTATCCCTAATTTTCTACAGAATAATAGAGTTGAAAGACAAAGGAATCATGCTTCATGTATATCAACAAACTTTCAAATGACTGATACAACTTTAGAGAGGTAACAAACAGGCCATGACAATCCAAGATATGTTGGAAAACAATGAAGATCACAAGGAGCCTTTAAAGATAAAGAAAGCATGATAATGTATAACTAGAGCACATGATTGAATCAAATGTTTTGCATTATGATAGAAACTACATGTGTGCTTTCAAAAGTAATCTGTGTATTTTGTGAAGCTACAAGTGCACATTCTCAAGTTGCAAGTGGACATTGCAAACACCAATAAAATCAAACACTTCATCCTATAATATGCACCATGTAGACAAGAGGAGAGAGTGGCATTGCAAGTAAACATAAAACTTAGGAGAGCAAATTGAGCACTTACAGGAGAGACCATGCAATTGTATTTGAAAAGTTCATTTGTATAAGGTGCAATCAGATTTTCCAGATAGTAATACATTACAAGAAAATAATTATTTGAAGTTGAATAAGTATACATTGCAAGGGAACAATGTTTAAAATAGAAAAAATGATCAACATGAAATTAACATGCAAATTCCAAAGAAGTAGCCACAGTCAGTTTGTTAACAAAACTCTAGGAAGGACTTTCAAAGAGGAGTTCAAATATCAACAAAATGGAGTTACAGAAAAGCAACAAGGGTTTCGAGTATAGAAACCAGAGAAATTTTAAAACCCTTGAAATATCAAAGAAATAAAAAAGCCACAACCATTATTTTTGGCGCTTTTCTGTAAGACAAGGACATTTATACAAGAGAACAAAAGAGAGATGAGGAAATGATAACCCACAACCTGTGAAGGATAGTGAGAAATAATTAAGATTCCAGATGGATTCGTGGCCAAAAAGGAAATGGATGAAAATAAATTATAGAATGCACAGAAAAACCATCATTTCTTTCTCAGAAAAGCAAGTATTCACTCTCAAATAAGCTTGAGATGAGCATTTTTCGCAGATTTTTGAGGGAAAATGCAAGGTCCAAATAAGTGGTGAAGCTTACCACTTCTCACTGTGAAGAAATGTGTTCTAATACCTTCAGGAAAATCTTCAGAAGTCCTTCTAATGGTGGCCTCGAATCCAAAAATCTCATTAACAGAGGAAGATAAAGAAAAACATATCAGAATATGGTCTTGACTGCGTCCAAGAAGGCTAAAAAAAGCTTTCAAAATGGAGATCATTATCAGATTTTTGACAGAGAAACACTTACCACATTTTTCTTTCCTTGAAATATCTCAAAAACAACAAACAATGGTGCAAGGAATGGCGAAAATCATAGAAGCAAAACCCTACTTCTCCATACTCGATGGTAGCGCAACAGTTTTGCTCTCCAAAAATTGCAAAGTAAAAAATGGAAAAGATTAGGGTTTCATTGATGTCTTTATTCACCCTATTTCGCCAGATGGAATTTTTTGACTTTGTATACTCAAAATTAAATCATTGCCCATGTTTCTGACTAGTTTGATCAATCAACCTAATGACTTTTAAAAGTGGCCCATGACTTCAAAGCAAAGTTTGAGAAATTAAAAGGGTTTATTATTTCTTGTTATAACTACTGAAAAATCCCTTTGAATTTTTTACATGCATATTGAGAGATAACAATGATAATGTGACATGTAATATTTAATTTGTCATTTTGCATGACTATTGGCCAGATCAACAATATAGTTAAATATTAGAGGTATTGTTACTTTAATATTTTACGTATAATTGAAAAAGATGGAATGACTACACATTAAATATTAAAGTAATCACACTGATTGTCTTTAATGTTTAATCATACAGTTTACCTTTTCCTAAAAGATCATGCAAAGGTGATAATTGAAGTGATGCTTGGGTCAAACCATGTGAAGGTGGAGACTTCAATTTATTTTCAATCAACTAATCATGCAAGGACTAAATGGATCAAATGGTGGAGATTTTTGAGACATAAATATAGTTCCACGTCAGTTTTGAGAACCTTTTTGATCATGCACAACATCAAAAGGAGTTTGCAACATCTAGTGATTGGTTCACTTCAGTTACAAATCTTTTTTCTGAAGCTTTTTGTCTTTGCTCGTGGATAGAGGTTTTCACTTTTTGTTCACTTTCGGTGTCACCTCCATTCAGTTTGTTGACTTTTAGTCAACTCAAAAACCATTCTCGAGTCACACTTCAGTTACATATGGTATCAAATAGAGTTTTTTTTCTATTTGAGTTCAGTTCACAATAGTGGTGGGTCCTCTTCTTGAGGCTTTTTCTTTTTGCTTGTGAGAGGACACTTCGGGATATTTTTCACTCCCAGTTCACTTTCAGTTTCACCTCTTGGATGCTTTGTGCATGACTCTATTGTATATATGGAAAAAACTTAGTCTTTTTTCTTCAGTTCTTGATGATTTTTCCTTTGCATTTCTGCAAAGAAGAGATTATTTTTGTAACTCATATTATTTACAGTTTAATATACAACAGGTTGTAGGTTCCATTTTTGCCATTTTTATGCAGGAGTTCCTTTATTTTTAGTTGAATCAAGTATCTACCTTATCATTTTGTTGTTTTTATGAATTATTGGATGATATTTTATTGTGTTTTAATATAAGAACCTTTAAAATCATTATCTCATTTATAATTGCATGCATTAAAAAGCAGTAAAATCACAAGTCTTAAGTTGTGTATTGAAATAACCCTTTATTTTCATGTTGTGAGAACCTAGTTTTCCTTCGAAGAAGAAATTTATTCAAGCCTTCCTTAGAATCATTTTTGTGATTGAATTGCTAAATTGATTTGTGTGGATAGATATTCTGAAAAGTTATTGTGAGTTAGAGTTGCATGTTCTTTCATCATTTAGATGCATCACCCATAGTTTTAAGTTTAGTTTATGCATTTTCTTCCCTTTTCCATCCAAGTTACAAACAATCATCAGAATATCATATAGGAAGCCGACCTATAATCTGAAGGTTTACTTTCATATAGGGTACCCACAACCTGAAGATATTCCCATGTTTCACGAGATTGATGAGCCTTTCGGCTTTGCACTCAGGTGCTAATCCACGTGATAACAGGTACTCTTCTAACAAAAACAAGCAAGGTGATAAGCAATAGTTTGGTGTAGATAAAAAATGAGGATAGAGACAAAGGAAAAGGTAAGAAGAATCCTATTGTCATCATAAAGAAAAAGGGATGAGGTAAAGTAAGGCATCATTTCTTACATTGTGATAAAGATGGGAACTTGAAAGAGAGGTATTGGAAGCTACACCTTGAAATTGAACCTTCAAATGAGTAGAAGGACAAGCAAGCCAATGTTGTATTTAAACTAATAGAGATTGAGTGCACCTCAAATATGGATAAGCATTTGTCAAGTTTCATACTTAATAAAGGAGCACACTAAGTTGGCAACAACTTGTGTGGAGGAGAAGAGCTAACACAAAATCAAGATATAAGTGAAAGGTAAGAACGTTAATGCTATGTTTGACTCATGTTCTCAAGCAATTTTTTATTTTAATATGTTGGTTAGTGAGTTGGGATTGGAAGTTTGGAATCATCCACATTTATAAACCTTGGGATGGCTGCAACATGGAGTCGAGATAAAGGTGTTGAAGCAACACAAATTAATCTTTAGTCCTCACTTAGAGTTCAAAGGTAAGATAATGTTTGATGTTGTGTCATTAGATTTAAGTGAATAATTATCGGGAGTCCTTATTTTTACATGAGGGATGCAGTCTATTTTAGATGTAAGAATAAGAATAAAATCCCTCTAAATGGGAAAGATTTTTATTTTATTTTTGTATGTAGGAAGGTCAAAGATTTCCATTGCTAGCACTTCAAGATGTAGAAGATTAAACTATGCTAATAGAAGGATTTTTCCCCCAAGGTTGGAGAGACAAGTAGTGCATGAATTGGTTGTTGTTAGGATTGGAAAAGAGCCTCATATACATGGGAGCAACAAGAAAATGAGTAGTAAATACAATAGGGTGTACAATTTTTCAGTGAAGATAAGCAATCAAACTTTTAGAAAGATATAGAGTATAAGGTTAGTTTGAAGAATTCAAGGGTGGATAATAGGTTGGCTTCATATATGTTAAAGCCTTGTGTGGATCAGCCAAGAGGCCTAGTCATGACTGCTTGGCATGTCTTCAGTCTTATTCAAAATATTTAATCAAATCAAGGGCTTGATATAAGGAGAAAACCCACAAAGCAAGTTCCCAAAAGTGTTTGACAAGCCTTGCAATCTTTACTATAGGTCTAAATATCACAAATAAAAATTTGAAATCTAGAATTTGCTAGGTTGAATCCGCAAAAGATGCTTGAATCCATGAGCACATAAATTATTTCTATGGGCATGGAAATGAACCAGAGATTTGCACGTTAAATATATCAACTTAAAGGTTGTTATTTGTCATATTTATAAGCACTAATACACAAGAAAACCACATAATGACATTTTTTATAATAAAAAAACATCAAATCTAGAGCTAAGTACATTTATTTATTCATTTATTTTTGTTGCACATGTATTTAGCGTATTTATATACTATTTTCAATCCCAACTCAATAATTTGAAGGTTAATTGCTTGTCATTGTGTGATTTATTTCTTTATACTAGATTATTTTGAAAGTTTATTTTTTATTTCCTTTCAATAATTAACATCTCAAACTTTATAAAGTAGAATATATAATTATTGAAAGAAAAATGTTGATAAATTTTCTTATTAATAGACTTAATAGAAATAGAAGTAGTAGGTAAATTTGTAAGTTAGATTTTTATGAAGCATCTTAAAATAGCTTGGGAATTCCCAGAGATGGAAGTGCTATACGAAGTTTGAAGCTGAAGATAACAGCTTAACCCTAGTGACTCAGATAAACATATCAAAAATTCATTAAACACATGAAAGACAACTTGGAAGCAAGAAATAATTATTAAGTAATTAAACACATCTTGATGAATCCTAGTGACTGTTGTAATAAACTTCATGAGAACCCTACAATTATTAGACTTAATTATAATTGAAATCGTTAACTTTTATAAAATTGAATTTATAATATCAAAAGGGAAAACCTTGCAAAAAAATCAAATTTGATTAATAATGAGAGTTTAAGAAATAAGATTAAAATATAGATTTACACAATGCATCCTAAACTAATATAATATAGAAATTCTATAAGAATGTTCTGAAGATGAGGCTTAATCCAAGTGTCTAATGTGTAGATATATATATATATACATTTGACATTTATTACACCCTCATGTCCATCCATTCATTCCCCACACAAATATTAATGTTTCCTTATCCCAAGTCAATCACACAACGCACATAACTAACCCTTGAAATTCAAATTTTCAAAAAAAAACAATTTTTGCCCATTTCATTCTTGCCATGAGCTAACTTGTTACACATTTCACATGATTATTGCTAGGTAGTGATATTTAAAGACATTCATAAGGACATCGAATCAGATCCTAATTAATTCAACTAACTAACACTTTAAGGAGCATTCATCATAGGAATATTTCAATTTGGAGCACTAAAAAGAATCTAATCTACAACAAAAATCATCCTAGGATATTTGTACACTAGTCTATTATTTGTCAACCTTTGCTATAGTCATAAAGTTATCCATTCTAGGGGGATAACCTAGGGGAACTTGATCCTAGAAATCCAATAGCCTTCTCAATGTATTTCTAAAATTCTCTACCCTTGACAATTAACAAACAGTAAACTTTGACACGAGCTAAAGAACAAAAGTGTGAAAATCACCATATCAAAAACATGGATCAAAAGATAGATTCAAGCATGCAAAAGTGGCCCAGATTTATAGATTCAACCCAAAAACAAGCAACCTTGAATAGGAGTCTAGGTGTCACATAGAGCAAGGATACCAGTTTTCCCACATCAAAACATCAAAATCTGCATCAAGCATCATAATTATTCCTCCTTGTTGGTTCTAGAGCTAAGTATCTTAACCCACTTCATATTCCATGTCCTAGCTTCACATTTAATAACCTTCAACTCTCACTCTCACAACTGAGAGTGATTAACCTAAGTTAATTTATGCTTATGTGTATGCATTTTCATTTTATTTAACAAGTCTAAACTAAACATTATAGAAAGCTTAGTTTTTTGTTACACTTATTTGGTGAACACATCCATGCTTACGCACCCTAAGGTTTGAACTTAGGGCTATACCTTTAATTATTTTAGTGTATTTCAAATTTTGATATTATTCTGAAGTTATCATTCATTTTCTAATTTCTTAGGTTTTGAATTCAATCATTCTTATTGTACCTTGATTAGGGTTTCAATTTGCATAGTGATTTACATTCTTTGTCACACCCTCCAACCCTCAGATATTCTACCTTATCACTCCTCTTAGGTCTTGCTCCTTAGCTGATAGTCATGTATACATTTTAGATTTTGATAGGTTCTTATCTTCCATTACACATCATCCCTCTATCTTTGCGTGATCATTGAGTGCCTCCTCCTACATCCCATGTTGCACAAGATTTAAAGAAACGTAAGGATAAAAAATAACATGAGGATCTTTTACAAGTTTTACTCAATATATTCAAGGACAAGGTGTCATAAATTGATGACACATGTTTGCATCCTCCACCACTATTACATATAACATAATACATATATATATATAAATAGGACATATTGAGCATGATATTTCAACTTATGGGAACTGCCTCATCAATAGGATTGACAATCTAGAATGGTATGTTGATACTTATGCACAAAGAGTTCGACCACAAGAAGAAACTACCAAAATGTTCCATAATATTTTGGTATATCCTTCACCAAGTGCAGTTGTGGCACCTTGTTTTAAAAAGTATGATGGTAGAGGTGATCCATTTTTTACAATACCTCCCAATACTCTGCATCCCTTACTTCCATGAGAATCAATTGCTAGCTAAGATGTTCCAATCAAGACTGAGTGGTCATGTACTCGCATGGTTTTTTCTTTACCTCATGCTTCTATCAAGTCCTTTAAGTATTTGGCTATGAATTTCATAATTTTTTTTCCTTATAACATTGAGCCTAAGACATCCAATACTCAACTATTCACAAACAAAAGGAACGAGATCCAATTAATGATTAAATTTTCATATTTCAAGCTTCATCTACTAATATCATGTCTCCATCATGGGATGATGAGTTTCAAAATATATTTATGGATAGTTTACTTTCAATCTTTGAGAGCCAAGTGTATTACATGTGTCATCACTCATTTTCAGATTTATGTTCTACTATATGTAAGTGTGAGTGTGCCTTGTTAAAAATTTCCTTTTTATTTTAGTGTATTTATAACAACTCCCCCTTTTTACATGATTTTTCTTCATTGTCCCATTCAAAAAATGGGGGCAATGAGGATGTACTTGAGGATATGCACGACATTCATGATGTAATTTCTAAACGAAAGAACTTTAGAGAATTTACTAAGAAATTTTGAAACTCAATCTCATTAACTTGCCTCTAGTCAAACCTTTGATAACTCTAAGCTTGCACCACACAAGGCCAAGTACTTTTGTTCCTATCATTGCACACATGGACATTATATAGATATATGCATTGCATTCAAGCATATAGTTCAAGATCTTCTATATAGAGACAAGATAAACATCAAGCATGCTCATGAACCCACAACCCCCTCCCCTGATGAGGTTAATCATATGGAAAAAATCACTATACATCAAGATATTGGTCCTTTTAACCATAACACACAATGTTGAGGTTCCACATGAAATGAAAGAGAAATCATCTAATTTGCAACTAATTACTAATCAACAAGAGGCATGTGATACAATAAGAAAACCATGAAGAAGAAAATATAAATCAATAAAAAAATTGATGATACATTTTAGGATGAGGACGACGATGATGACCCTCCTCAATTTATTTATTGATTCATGAGCCTCCTTGTAGATCATATGCCCACATACCCACATTTCTTGTTTACTTTGGCCTCTTGCTCATGCCTTGTTTTTTGTGCCTTTACATATCTTATTTCATGCTTTCCCTTCCCCCACTTGAGGGAATTTTCATGCCTCCTTACTTGACATGTTTGGATCTTATGCTTGTTTGCATCTCCCTTAATCATTACTATACCCTTGAATTCCTTAATTTTCTTTTGTTTTCTTAGGCTCACCAAATTGATTTCTCATTTTCACCTATTGCTTCCTAGTCTTAAATACATATTATGCCTACTCTTTACCATGATAGTATGCTTATATTCCTCATGTTTGCAAATTTATCATAGTAAGACCACACACTTACGATCCTTATGCTTTATCTTACAACACTTTTTATGAGATTATATGGACATATCATACTCCTAAAGTTATCCTATTAGATGAGGGGATATCATGTATTCCCAATTTCAAATTGAGCATCCATTACCACATCTTTACACTAGGTGCACTGTGCCTTCCCCATGCTATTTATGCTTTTATCACCTTAACCTTCTCATAGAGCTAAATCTTTAGATTGGGAGCAACTTCCCTCCCTGCTCTTTCCTACACTAGGGGCATCATATCTTCCAGCATCATACCTTGATATTCTATCTTTAGATCTATAATACCTCTAGGGACCTATCACCTTACATCAACCATTATGTGCTCATGCTCTTGGATGCCAAATTGGTGGCATATTCCCATCCTAGTGTCCTATGTACCTACATAGACATTTTGTCCATTGAGGGCCACATCAACATCATTCATTTTCCCATGATGGGTGCAAACTCGTTTCCTTGATGTTCATCTCTAGTTCATATTATCTTCATGTTCATTGTTTTATACTCACTTGATTGTTACATGGTGCATTCCTAAACATTCACTTTACATTATTTATATTCTTACATTCTTATCCTATGATTATATTTACTTCTATGTATTGATTTTCCCTTTCCTCCAATTCCTTACACACGATGTATGCAACCAATTGGGGAGGAGGGCATATATTTTCACTAGCATTCTTATGATGTGTTTTTAGCTAGTGACAAAATTTGCATAGAGACTCATCATCATGTCCAAACAAATCCTTATCACAAGGCATGGAAATGTTTGATATGCCACACAAAAGTGTGATGTATCACTTTTTGTACAAGCAAAATTTCCTAACCCTACTCCTCATATCATACTAATTTGTAATTTGTGCCTATTTTATTTGTGAGATTAAACCTACTCATTGCACATCTTTCCTTTGTTTTGAAATTTCCCACAAAGCAAACATGCCATGGAAAATGAACACGCTAATATATCTAATCAAGTCTATTACTTTATATGGACCAAATATCCTTTTACGTTTGGGTATTTACATTGATGCACATTTTTTAGTGTTTATTTACTTGGAGATACATGATCATTTTAGGATTCACGTGCATCTCAAAGTGGGGGGAAAATGTAATGGTAAAATTTGCATACCCATGCTAATTCCCAATATAGTTTTGGGTCCATTTTAAGAAAATGTCTCAATGTGATTGTATATCAACAAACAACACAATCTTGACTAAAGTTGAGTTCATTCCCCAATTCTTTGCACGTCCTCATTTAAACACATTTTAATGGATTTGACCTTATCTCATTAATTTCTACACATATTCCCATACACTTGGCATTTATTACACCTTGTGTCTAGGCATTCTCCAAACAAATATTATTGCTTTATTATTCCAGCTCAAACCCACAACATAAGATTGATCTTGCATTGTGTGGAATCAACCACCAAAATTTAAATTTTCAATTTAATTTTTGCCAACTCACACGTATTTCATTACTACCATGAGCTAAATTGGTACACATTTCACATGATTATTATCATGTTTCCACATTTAAAGACATTCATTTGGGCATTAATTCACATCCTAGAATCATTCAACTTCCTAGTAATTTAAGAGGCATTCATCATAGGAATATTTCAATTTGGAGCACTAAAAAGAACCTATTGTGCATCAAACGTCATCCTAACCCATTTGCACACTTGCTTATTGTGCCAACATTTGCTTTGGGGCTGGCCTATAAGAACTTGACCCTAGTGATCGAATAACCTTTCCAAGGTATTTCTAAATATCTCTAGGGATATTTAGAAAGCCCAAAACCTTGCTTTAAGATAGGTTATGCCTTCTTTTGAAACTAAGATTCTAGTCACAAGATATTATATATGACCATTTAGCCTCTTAAACATCCAGATAACCCTTATATTTCCATTACACTACTTAGTTGAACCCTTAAACTATTGGATTAGAAAATCATACTCATCATTTTTTGATTCTCTAATGTCAATTTAGTTCTTACAATCTATTGGTGACTCCATTCCTCTTTCAGATCAACCTCCACGACCTTTACATGATCTCATTGTTGTAAATTTAGAGGGCTTGTTGTAGTGCTCATTTCAGCCACTCAGATCATGCACCCTTCTCATTCCTCATCTACCCATTAGAATGATATAAGGTCTTGTTGCACTTGTGTTGATAACTCATGTGTGTGCATCTATAAATAGCAACAATATTATATCCCTAAAAGCGAATCTAGTTAATATTTCATACACAAGTACAAGGTGTAAGCATGCATGATATGATTCTCTATTAATTTTAACAATTTGTTCCCACTTAGAATAGTCCATGAGTTATACCACTAAATTATGAAAACATAGAAACCCCTAAAATATTGATGACAAAATCATGATTAAATAAAATATGTTTGTCCTTTTACTAATCAAATCAATGCCTACTCCAATAGGCATAGAGCCATAACCTATAAGCAAAAGAGAGGTACACCTATAAAGCATAAATAGAAACAAATATGTATATTTATACAAATCAAAGATGACACGTCATATAGATGGAAATACTTAATATTCTAATTTAGTGTTGCAATAACCCACATAAAACAAAGGAGAGAACATCACAAAATCTTTACAATAAATTAGAAGATGTCACACATTCATTTAGCCCCTATTATACTCATACCAACAAAGGTGGCAAGAGATGATCAATAATTAGGTTTGAGTAGCCCCTTGAATAATTATAAACTATAAAAGATACATACCATTCATGTGCATTGTGTTCATTAAATACCCATCCTATGATTTAAAAAATGTATCTCATCCCCTTATGATGTAGGAGCATCCTAGGTGCAAGGGCAATCTTGCGTCAACCAAAAAGAAAATAGTTTCAGTTAAAGTTTTGTTGTGTTTCCTTTGGTTTTAGGTTATTGCTTCAGAGGATGTTTAGAGAAAATTTGGGAAAATCAAGGGCATTACCTTGTAGATGGTCCAAATAGATTGTCACATATCAAAATTTCATGAAATTTGGATGAAAAAAAAGCAATTTATGGTCAAGTATGAGTTTTAAACCCATTATTGAACATTTGCAAAGATTTAAATGTGAATCGAATGATTATAGGATTTGACAATGCTACAAGTTGCAGGTTTTTGGGTAGCAACTAAAGGTTAATCCCACAATAACAAGTTCCAATTTTTGGCCAAAGTAAGATATTGAAATAAACATTTTTAACTAAATCTTCACTTCTTGAGACCTACAGTGGATAAACCATTAAGAATATGAAGATGGTGCAAATTAGTGATTTATGACAATTTGTGTGTAGATTCTAAATATATCAAAGGAATTCAAAAGATTATAATCAAGGGAAAATAAAACACCATGAACCCTTTAAATAAAATCTTCCCAAAAAAATCCTAGTACAATGACTGATAATGATAACAATGAGGTTAGCCTTGTGGATCACCCAGAGTATGAACCTTGTGATGAAAATGAGAGTCTTGTGGATCACCCATTGTATGACCCATATGATGATAATGAGAGTATTATGGATCACATAGTGTATTATCCCTATGATTACCAAACCTTAAAGTATATTTCCTTAAGCAAGTGTCATCCATCCATGTTCCAAGAATCCATAATCCCTAGTCACCCATCAATCTACCCTTAATTCCCAAAACCCCCAACGTTCCAACCTACTTACCAACAACCTCATTTCAAAAAACCTATAAGCTTCAGTCACCCAACCATTAGTCCCAAATATCAAGAGCCAACTAGCATAATCTATACCATTGATCCCCAAAAAGACATTCATTTAAATTCGCCTTCTTGATCTATCGTCCAAAGCCTTCATCAACACTAAACCATATCTCAAAGACCTATCTCCCATCCATATCCCAAATTTTCATCCTCATTACCAATACAAGAAAACCTTGTAGCCTCTACCTCCTATTGCAATAATTCATCCTTTAAACCATTACCATCCACTCCATCCCAATATAGAAACCCATTCAATTAAGATACCTTTAGGTATTTTCTGCAAGGACTAATAGTAAAGGAATTTAAACCCTGATATGAAAATAAATTTAGGTGATCCCATAACATTAATAATCCTATAATCTATTTAATCTAAATATCTCTTGCCATCATACCCTCCATCACCTATCGAGCTTACTCAAGAGCTTTCTATCTAAGATTCAATATTATCATACAAAAATTGTAAGCCCATTCAAGAAGCTCATATCCTTATCCAAAATAAAGTTCCATTATCTAAACCATTAGATCTATGTCAAGAGAAAATTCTAAAGCATGATGAAATAAACTCCAAAACAAATCAAGATCAAGTTACCTAAAAAATCCCTATAGATGATCAGTATATCCAAGCTAATCCAAGACTCAATCAAATTCATGTTTATGATATCTAAGCTAATTTGAGCCTTGACCAAGACCTTATTTATGAAACCTAAGCTAATTCAATCCTTGATTAAGATCATGTTTATAACATCCATAATAGTTCAACCCTTGATCAAGATCCCATATCTAATCATGAAATCCAAGATGAGCCTATCATTGATCAAGATCCTACCATTGATCAAGAAATCAAACATTATACCCTCATCCACCTCTATCCCATCCATGATCATAAAATTAAACTTGATCCTATTCATATTCCAACCACTTCCATTTCCCAATATGAGACACTTGACTCCCTGATACATATATATAATCAAACAAATGAAATGGATCACATCAAAGAAGAAGATAGAGAAGCTACCATGGATCAAATTTACATTCCAAATGAGGAATAGATAAAAATCATGACCAAGGATCAAGATATATAGTATCCTATAAACTAGGATCATCTACTTTTTTTAAAGTAGGATTTCTCACAAATGATGGTTCTCAACTTCAAGAAGATGGGTTAGCAGCTTGCTTCCAAAACAATAAATACTGCATCATAAACAAAATATGTTAAAGTATGTAGTATCAAGGAAGAGGATTAGGCCTACATGAGTGAGGAATTTTAGAACTAGTATAATTATGTGAAAATCTTAGATACGAGGGCATTGGTTATTCATCAATCAAAAATCAAATGATGTTATTAATACCTCCATGATAATAGGGGTAACTTCATCCTATACAATTATAAAAATATGGGCAATATGTAGTCCTTTCAAAAAGTTTGTTTCCAACACTCATCCCATCCAAACCATAAACCATCATTATCAATTCCATAAATCCACCAATTTGAACCAACAAAAAAATTCTTATAAATCCAAAGTTCAAAAACAAGTGTCAAAATCTATTGAATCCAAAAATCTATGTGGAAAAATGAAATCAAAATGGATCTTAAAGAAGAACAGATCAAGAAAAGTAAAGAATCCAAATCAAATAATCAATCAAAATGTGTATCCAAAAGAAAAGAGTTCTCCTACATATAAAAAATGTGCAACTCCTTCATCATGGTCATCAATTGCACCACATAAGGCGTATAAAAGTGTTGGTTCCAAACACAATCACAATCCAAAGTCTAAAATAAATCATCCATATCCCAAGTTTTTTTAAAAAAAATCCTACATCTAAATTACCAATTAAATATCCACATCTACCATCATCCATCATAATCCAACATCTTACTTAAAGTCCAAAAATCACACCCATAAATCCACCACATTTTGGCAGCAATACTTTATCACAAGGACTCTCATGGAACTCTATCATGATGTATATATTTAGATAAGGCCAAACCTATTATCAATAAGGATCATATTGACATATATTGGTTATATACAAGCGACATGATTTGACAAGACAACTCCTCTATAAAGATCTCTATTGGCATATCATGGAATTAACATATTTGTCAACACCATCAAGTGGACCAAAATAATTTGCGGTCATCTAAAGATCAATGTCATCTATAAAATACCAAAAAAAAAAATATAAAAAAATAGTAGAGAGAAAAATTGCCCTTTGGTGTTCAAACCATTTCTATGGTGTCTTGGGGTAGTCACTATGATGAAAACCTAGCAAAAAAATATTATGATTGACAATCAAAAGAAGTAAAGATAAACAATTCATACAATAGTAAAAACCATGCTTATGGCACTTTGGATAAGTACCATGATGAAAACCTAGCAAACAAGCATCATGTGTAAGATCAATTATCCATGTTAACCATTACACTTGAGGGAAATTTGTCTCATCTATCCATCATTTCCTATATAACCCATATTATTTTCATCTTTATTCCCTACCTACCTTAAAAAATGCTTTGGAAAACTCTTGACATGCCAATCCTTTGGTCATGCACTATCCAATATCCTGTCATAGCCTACATAGCACTATCCAACCCTATGTCTTAGAGAAAACAAGTTATTACCATGTAACATAGTCCTTAGAGATCACATCCTAAATCCTCCATCAAATAGTCCTCATGTCTCCTATCCTCCATCTCAACAATCCTTCCATCCTATATTGAAGAAAACTCTGATCCTTTCATCCTTATCAAAAGACTTGTTTCTCCCTTACCATTGGTTCAAAATATCCAATCAAAATCTCCAAAATTCATCCATATCCCATCCAATATGAAAAGTAGTCTATCCAAATGCAACAACCCTAATCCATGAAATCTTGTTATACAATCTAACATGTCATCCAAAACATCCAGTGGTTTTGTTCCCAACCTTGTTGTAAGCTTTTATCCACTTTAGTCACCTTATCATCATCAAGATATGTCTTTCCAAATCCTTGTGTTTTTTTTGGATGTATCCTTCCCATATCAATAATGTTATCATTATCATCATCAATCAATCAAATCAGTTTTCAACCTGACTAGGGGAAAGATCATGTTTGTATTTGTATCCTTGTGCCTGCTTGATTGCTTTCATGTGCATATCTTTCATTAATTTTCATTTTTCATGGTCCTTATAGTATTTTATCCCTAACATATCCAGTCCATAAATAAATGCAAAAAATATAAAATATCAACATGCACTTTCAAACCTTCAAGCATCACACTTGAAACATGTGATTTTAATGTAAAACCATATAAATTTACATAAAATTAGTTAACATACAGTCAAAACCACTCTTTGTCATTGTTAGAAAGAGAAATGGGGAAGTATGGTCCAAAGATTTGTACCCCAATACTTCTTATGTAGTCTATGTATACCCCATAGGATTCAGTAAGAGAAAAAAGCATCTATGGTAAGATTGTAGAAGGAATACTTAACATACATTATATCAACATAAAAAGAAAAATTCATACATTCATCACACACACATATATAGATAACAGTTATAAATCCTTATATCATATAAAAATATCATACAATGTAGGTCTTAGTCTCTGTTCATATATTATATCTCTCTATCTATCCTCTTATCATCTATCTGTCCTGCATATCATTTACATTGCATATATACATACATTCCCTTGAAGGAAAATGATCCCTAACTATAACTAATGCCTTTTCCTAGTACCTTGGACATTTTTCTGGTAGCTTGTGGTAGGTTCTATTGTAGCCCTTGACCTACTAACATCACCCACCCTTTTAAAATGATGTCTTGTCCCCAAGACATGATGTCCAGTTTGGAAGGAGATTCTAGTATTGTATCTTGAGCCTCACCATGGTTGAATCCCAATGTGCCTGTTCCTGGAGTAGTATACCCATTCGTCCTTGAATTTGGGCCAATGTTATCTTTACCTTTCAAAGTTCGGTTGGGATTGAAACCTTCCGTGTTATTTTCTTAGCTTCCTTCAAGATGATTTGGAGAAGTCTCAATTCACTATTGACTATCTCCCTCAACTTCTCGATCTTTTCTTTTACTTGCTCCTATTGAGAATGAAATTGTATTTGGGTATGAATATTTTTCACTTGATCCCTTATTGATTCAGAATAGTCTTGCAAAGGGTCATAGGCCAGTTGCTCTATCTGATCTTCTATTTGAATCATTTGTGTGTGGAGGTTCTTTGTTGTATTGGTCCACTGTAAAAAAAATTGGTCGATCACCCCGACCTCTTGGATGTTATCTCTTGTTTGTTTGTTTTGTTGCTCCAACTGGGAGTGTGTGGTAGCAAATCTATTTGTATACTCTTTGATTTTATTCTTTACCAACTCTTCTTAGGCCACTTTTCTTATGTTTTCCCTTTCAAAGGCCAACTCTTCTTGTATGCCATCTACCAATTGCTTGAGTTGTTGTGACAAGGAGAGGGATGTATCCCGAGAAAAATGTGGAATGACCCCTTACTATGTGTCCATGACCTCTTGTAGCTACTTTTCATGTTGTACATGTTCTTGTAGGAGATCTTCCCAAGTGATAGCATAAAAATATCCCTCAACTGCATCTTATGGAGAGGTGAGATGTTGGACAAGTCCACCTGAGACCCCACCACTGGTACTTGCAACAACTGCATAGATGACACCATTTGTATTTTTTTTTGTTGGGAGAGGAAGTTCTTGATTGCTGAAATGGTATCTAAGGGAGTGGATGTATCTCTAGAATCCTACCTATTCTTTTCTCTAGGGCTTGTATTTTATCCAAAATTGGTCCTTGTATCTTTGGGAGTATCGTCCTCTGGGGTCGGGCCCTCAACTTACTCTTATTATTTTTTGGCATCTCTTTGTAGAGATTTTGAGTGACCTCTTCAATCTCTTTCCAGATAGCTTCCGTATTTACCATATCATCTTTCATGAGCCTATTGACTATTTTTTTGGTTTGAAGCTCTTGGGCTTGTGCTTGTACCAATGTTTTCTTTTGCTTTGTGGTGATGTTTGGGTTGACAGAGGATATTGCTTGCTCCCTTATTTCTTCATCCCTCCTCAATGCATTCACCTATTTTTCTTGTATTGTAGCAATTATTTCTTTTGGGAAGTCTTTCATGGCTTCTTCCAACCCTTTATTAGAGTGATTAACATATTTAACCAGACATTGCATTACTTTATCTTTATTTTTTGTGGATATTTCATTATACATTTGGAGTAGTTGTGGAAGCATCCCATGGCTTGTAATGGAATTGTAAGTCATTAGAATGTTAATGAGATCCTCTGATTGCTCTATATATTCTTGCGTCTACTCAGGTTGATCCAAATTTATTGGCGGAGGAGGTATTAAACCCTATTGTCCTCTTTTTCTTCTTCTGAGAGGTTGTAGGACCTCCTATTTACCTTATGGTATATCTTCAACCTTTGTATCCTCCTCTCATTCGCTTGGCCATCTGTTTGGGCCCTTTTTTTTTAGCTATTTTTGGTGGAGTGGTTTGTGGTTGCTTTCTTAGGGTTGATATGGTTTGTGTAGAGGAAGTGGGTCCCTCAGAATGAAATTGGCCCCATCTTCTTGTAGATGGCTCTGAGGCAGAAGGTGTTGTGGCCTTTGATGTGAATCAACCCTTTATAATACCCCACTACTATCCATGACTTCTATATATGTTCCAAATATTTTCACAATAGGGTCCTTCAGTTTGGTGAGTAAGGTAGATGCATATGCATCTATTTCCTTTATTGTGACCTTTTATGGGAGTTTTGAAATCCATATGGTCCCAAGCTCTACCGCTTCCTTATAGTTATAGTATTTATCGACCAACAATTTTATTGTGTTGATGTTTTAGTTTACTGACTCATAGGGGAGCTAATCCCAAGCCTAAATCTATTCTTGGAGACTTTTAAAAAATCCCCAGTATGTATGATTGCTTGTTTGGGAACTATTGTGCGTGTTGCTTGATCTATGTCGCAATGGGGAGGTACATTTTCCAGACTTTGCCTTTGAATTTGGGGAGGTCATTCATGAAATAAAAATTAGGCATATAATTAATATGCCAAATAGGAAATGATACCTAGATGTTTTGATATTTTTTATTGTTCTCCATCAATTGTTCTCTCATGACTTCATAGAGGTCAAAGTCTTTATCATCAAAAACCATTTAATATGTGATATGGATATTAATGGATGTTACATAATCCTCATTGTTTGTATAATAAATCTTATAGGTGATACACATGGTGGCGTATTAGACTGTCAAATTTGTGGTTTCCTACACATTCACACTTCTTTTGCCAAATGTTGCTCCATAAAGTTTTGTAACTTCTTCATTTTTAATGGTCATCTTGGCCGAAATGGTTCCCTTCATGCTTAACCTAGTTACCACATGAATGGATTCTTTAGTTATGATGTACAATTTGTATAAGTAGATAAATTCATTGTACGCTTTGTTGAGCATCAAATGTACCCATTCATGGTTGTCATAGAAATCTAGGTAGTCTTTCCAGACATCCAAATTTTTAGCCCTACTTCCTTGTATTGTGGCAAGTATCCACTCATTTTTTTTTTTGAAATTTTGAAACTTGGGGGTTAGATTGATATCAACCATATGAGATTGCCTTGGGATAATTGAATGGTAATTTATATACATGTGAAGGTTGAATATCCAAACATGGGGAATACAATAAATATAAATTATATGAGAGCACATGAGAAGATGTAAGTGCCTAAAATTGCACGAGCATACATGATAGTCTAATGATGATATGAAAATTCAACTCATAATCTACATGGCATGTGTTAGCTATATCAAATATGTATCCCCATAAATACTAAAGATTTGCACCAAAACCCAAGACCAAGGAATGTCAACATATGTGGTGGGTAATACTTGTGATCAAACAATGGCACATGAGAATGAGCTAATTCTTATGAGAGGGTATACTTAGCTTAAGTAAAACCAAGAGGGTGTTCCTAGAGGTATCATTAATATGAAATCTCATAGAGGATAGTAATCTTGACTAACCAGTAGTATTCATACCCAATGTATGCTTGATTCCAAGATCTATCATTAGGCCAAATATTAACTAGCTATTATTAAAACCTCTTATTAAGTTGATAACTACATCCATGTGTGTGTATCTATAAATAACAATAATATTATATCCCAAAAAGTGAATCTAGTTAATATTTCACCACAAGCGCAAGGTGTAAGCATGCATGATATGATTCTCTATTGATTTTAACAATTTGTTCCCCACTTAGAATAGTCCATGAGTTATACCACTAAATTATGAAAACATAGAAACCCCTATAATATTGACCTTTTACTTAATTACATAAAATATGGTTTCCCTTTTACTAATCAAATCAATACCTACTCTAATAGGCATAGAGTCGTAACTTACAAGCAAAAGAGAGGTATATCTATAAAGCATAAATAGAACCAAATATGTATATGTGTACAAATAAAATATGACGTGTCATATAAATGGGCATACTTAATAATCTAATTTAGTGTTGCAATAACCAGCATAAAACAAAGGAGAGAACATCACAAAATATTTACAATAAATTAGAAGATGTCACACATTCATTTAGCCCCTATTATATTCATACCAACAAAGGTGGCAAGAGATGATCCACAATTAGGATTGAGTAGCCCCTTGAATAATTATAAACAACAAAAGAGACATACCATTCATGTGCATCGTGTTCATTAAATATCCATCTTAATGGTTCACAAAATGTATTGCATCCCCTTATGATGTAGGAGCATCCTAGGTGCAAGGGCAATCTTGCGTCAACCAAAAAGAAAATAGTTTCAATTAAAGTTTTATTGTGTTTCCTTTCATTTTAAGTTAGTGATTCAAAGAATATTTAGAGGAAATTTGGGCAAATCAAGAGCATCACCTTGTAAAGGGTCCAAATTGATTTCCACATATCAAAATTTCATGAAATTTGGATGAAAAACAAGCAATTTATGGTCAAGTACGAGTTTTCAACCCACTATTGGACATTTGCAGAGTTTAAATATGAATCGGATGATTGTGGGATTTGAGAATGCTATGGGTTGCGAGTTTTTGGGAAACAACTAAAGGGTAATCCCACAATAACGAGTCCCACTTTTTGGCCAAAGTAGGATATTGAAGTCAACATTTTTAACTAAATCTTCGCTTCTCGAGACCTATACCAACTAAGCCATTAAGGATTTGAAGATGATGTGAACTAGTGATTTGTGACAATTTGTGTGTAGATTTTAAATATATCAAAGGAAGGTCAAATATTAGAATCATGGGAAAATAAAACACCATGAGCCCTTTAAATAAAAGCCTCTTCCCAAAACAAACCTAGTATAATGGATTTGATAATGATGACGATGAACACCTTATGGATAATCCAAAGTATGAACTGGTAGAGCTTCTAAAATTTTGCAAAATTTGAGTTGGTTCTTTGCTTTATCATGGTATTTTGCCTCTGTGTCTAAGGGTAGGGTTAAGGATTTTGGTTAGAAAACCCTCATTTCAATTTTTTGTGGTCTCAAACCCTTGGGCGTTCTAATCTTCTATTGACCCATTGCACCCAGTCACTGGTTACCTTAGTTACAACTGAGCCATCATGATCATGTTTTTTAGGGCCCCTTGGTCTAGGTCTTTCGGTTGCTGAATACCTTTTCCATGGTTTCAAGTACTTCCTAAGTCGGGCCAAAACATTTCATTTAATTGACTTATGTCTTAAGTCATTTTGCCTAAGGGTCCAATTCTCGTTGATCTAGTCGGGTCCCCCGTTTTTAAAAATTAACCTTTATGCATGTACAAGTTTTCTAGCCATTGGATCTAAAGATTTGAGAGTGGCCATTCCCCTCCAGCCCAAGGGATTAAAATATTGATTTTCTAAAAGCAACGGGGTTAGCGGGCTATTGACACATGTATCGAAGCAGGTATGGGACTCGATTTCCACCTTTATGATGATCATTTTAACTTTCAAATCAATGACTAAGATGTAGTGTTGAGATTTAATCTCAGTCATTCCTAACCTCGCAGGATTAAAATATTATTTTCTAAAATGTAGCGGGCTATTTACGCATGTCAAATCAAAGAGGTGGGTCCCAGTCCCCACTAACATGTCTGGCACTATGAATTGGGAACAAACGGTAGAGATCTCTCCTTGAGATTTAATCATGTCCATTCCCCATTGACCTCGCAAGATTAAAATAATTATTTTCTAAAAGCAACAGGGTTAGCGAGATCGTGACACATGAATTTCTTCTTTCGCTTGGGAGAGGATGGTGGAGCTCGCAGGACAGATGAGTTGGCATCCAGTTGGAAAATTTTTATGGGCCGATGGATTGGTGAATGATGGTGACAAAATTCAAATTTGATCGAATCGATTTGAGTCATCCAATGCGCCATCTCAAAGGAGATCAATGACTATTATTCAAAATTAAATGTGCAAACATGATAGCCATTTTGATTTCGTGCGAGCGAGTAGTAATGGAAAAATACACTTGCAAGATTACTCAAAATCGATCTTGAGGCATGTGAATCATTACTTTTCTGTAATGATTGATGATGCTAAGCAAGTTTCCAAGCATATAGCATATTAATGGTCATGATTCGAAATCTGGTTGTTGATCATTTGCTCACTTGTGTTGGTCTCTCGTGAGCATTAATGGTTGACTTGCTTAAAGTTGCTCAATAAATGGAGGTGGTGGTTGTATTCTCTGTGCAATTGAAATTAGAACTTTAGGGTCGAGTGAAGGTGACGTGAGTAATTGTATCAAGAGATTGTAGGTGTAGCTTGTGAGGTTTTTGATCTAAGGATGAGAAAACCAAGTGTATCCGCCTCCCCAATCAAAAGATCTAGGAGACTCAATTTGCTCGAGTCTCATGATGACATCCTCGAGAGTGAACAAGTAAAATCTAGAGTTCTTGTAGCTTCAAAGGAAAAGGGCAAGATAATTTCACGTGGAAAGAAATCTGTGCAAGGTGGTGTTGGGAGCACCTACCATCTAATAAGCAGGGTTGTTTTGGGTGGGTTGACCAAGTCCAAAGAGAAGGAATTGATGGATTTTTCAAGGGAAGCAAAAAGGAAGAACGACTACCACAGGACATTCATGGGATGACACAACTCTCCCATTGAGATCTCGAATAGTCCGTTTGGTAGTGAGGATGAAACAGATTTAGGTTACCACCAATAATTGCTTACCATGATGAATATGATGGACTTTGATGAGGATGAGGTGGTGGTCTCTCTGGTTTTTGCAAAGACTCAGTGTGGACATGCATACTCAGGTGTTGATTGAGAAGGACTACATCTTGGTCCTGGTTTTTGTGTTTTGATGATGATATTGCCTTGGTGGTTTTCTGACCAGTTTGTTGGGGAATCTTTTGGTCTATGTGGATGTGGATTTTGGAGCCTGTTGCAACATTAACTACGATGCTTTTTGGTGGGCTTGTTCTCCTTCTTTGAAGAATGGTGTGAAATATTGCTTTTCCCCTACTCTGCAAATGATTACATGTAACGACCTGGGGAAATATCTTAGATTATGGTGAAATTATTTTTGAAATGAAATGAAATGTAACTGTAATTCAACTGGTTTCTTGTGGTTCCCTTGCTCTATAAAATGGATTTCATGGCTGGTTATAGCGGTTCAAATTTCAGGTCTCAAAATGGTCTAAATATAGAAATGAAGCTCATGAAGGAGTAGATTGTAAATATTTTATACTGATGATTGGGTTAGTGAGGAGTATAGGGTTTGAGTCACTATGTAATGATCTTAAAGTAGTTTTACAATAGTAGTAGTTATAGATGAAAATATCTATTCTGAAACATACACTCTCTTATGTAATTTTCTTTCAAATTATGAATGAAATGGTTAATGATCTTTTCATTTGTCTTCAATTGTTTTAATTGAATGAGTGAGCTTGTTTTTGCTTCAATTCAAAGAATTGATTAAATGATAAAATAAAGTCACAGGTTTGTGAGGAAAGGGCATAAGATTGATAATTAGTTATGTTTAAACATGGAGAGTTGAATATTACAAGGTGGTATATCAACAGTCCACCCGTGATTGAATTGAACTACTAATGTATTTTGAGTTGTTACATGAATGACACTGTTGTCCCAAAATGAAGCATTGATCTTTTCATTATGTTATTTTGAAGATGGATGAGTTAATCATATACTTGACTAGAGGATTGGTACAAGAATGCAAATCATTTAAAATAATTTCACACTACAATGTATCAATTTGAAGTACCACCTCATTCCTTGCAATAGATATTAATTTGTTTAAAGGTCAGCCAAATATTTGATGAATGTTGTCTACTTGCACTTTATAGGAATTTATCTGTGTATGAATGTGTTCTTGATCAAGGATGGTCACATGAGCATGATAAGGATTACCCTCCTGGGTTTCACAGAGGCCAAAGTGAAGAAGTAAGAGCCTTAGAAATTTTACTTATTTGTTGTCCATTAACTTTGAAGATTCTTGAGCATAAGGGTTGGCTACCCTTTAAAGGATTCTGAGGTTCAACTGGAAAAAACACCAACATGAACCTTGTGATAATTGTGAACTCCTAAAATGTTATGTCCTAATATGAGATGCTAAATAATTAATGATGCAATAAGAGGAAATAACACAAAAGAGGACACCTCAATGATTAGCCTAAGGAATTGATAAAATGAAAGCATGATGAAATAGATTGAGCTTGATTATACCTTCATGCTGCTTCTTCCTTGGTTGGTCCTTTATCTTTGGATGTCTTGTGTGCTCCTTGGATGGCTATGGAGTCAAATGGATGCAAGATGCAAGATGGATTGATGAAAAATGCTATGGAGATGCTAAAATGCTGCAAATGATAATTTGGCAAGAGTTTGGTAGCAAAAAATTTGATCCCCAAAATGAGAGAAATGAGGGGGTATTTATAGGATAATTTGAATTCTCTAGAGAATTCAACAGTTGAGATTTATCTAACAAAGCCAAGATGAAGGGCTATGGTGAGTTGAAGACTCTCACAAGCCCTCACATCTTGACATGTGGAATGTGAGATGGCCTAGGGTGGGATGATGTGGAAATGAGGTGGAAGAGAAGTACATGATGTGAATGAAGGACAAGTACCTTGTAGGTACCTTGGGGGATGAGAATATTTCCTCAAAAAGGAACTTCTTGTCCCCAAATGAGAAGGAAAGAGACATTTGAGGAATTTTAGAATCTCAAAAATCTCCATGGGAAAAGGGGAAGTGGTTGGAGAAATAAATGTGAATTAAAAATTCACATGCTTAGGAGAGTCTATTGGATAAGAGAGGGTTTCCAAAAAGCTGGGGATTTGTCACATGTGGGTGATGTGACAAGTCAAAGGTTCTAGAAGTCCTTGGCACATGTAAAGTGACAAGTCAATTCTTCTAGAACTTGCATGGGGATAGGGTAGACCTTGGAAAGATAAAAGTGAATTAAAAATTCACATGGGGAAGAGGGGAGCCTTGGGTGAATAAATATGAATTAAAAATTCACATGGGAAAGAGAGTCAAAGCCAAGAAAGGCAAGTGGAAAGGTTGACCAAAAGAGGTATGCCAAATGTGGCTAATGAATTTGATTAAGGTTGTGCAAACATAGGATTATGATAATTAATGAGAGATTAGAGGCAAGTGGGAGATTATGGAGGATGTGACACTAACCTTGATTAAGTGGTGCACATCCTAATCACAGATTAATTAATTTAATCTGGATTAAAAGAGGATTATGGAGAATGTGACAAGGAGAGAGAAAAAGAGGGATTAAAAATTGGTTTTAATCCAAATAGGTCAAATGACTAAATTAAACAAATTGTCTTATTTATTTAATTTAGAGAAGAAAAGGTGTAAGATAAAGTATTTAATTATTCAATTACATATTTTAGGAACCTTAGGCAGAAAATGAAATAATGATTAAATAAATTATTTAATCAATATTAATAACAGATGGATAGAGTAGACGATTTTGATCATATGGAAGTGATCAAATTTAGATGTCTACAATAAAAATGAGAGTAGATCACCCACTGTACGACCCATATGATGATAATGAGAGTCTTATGGGTCACATAGTGTATGATCCCTATGATTACCAAACCTTAGAGTTTATTTCATTAAGCAAGTGTCATCCATCCATGTTCCAAGAATCCATAATCCCTAATCACCCATCCATCAACCCTCAATGCAAAAAACCCCTAACATTCCAACCTACTTACCAATAACCTCCTTTCCAACAACCTATAAGCTTCGATTACCCAAACATTAGACTTAAATATCAAGATCCAAATAGCATAATCTATACCATTGATCCCCTAAAAACATTCATTTGTTCTCCTTCTTGATATACCATCCAAAGCCTTCATCAACACGAAACCATATCCAAAATCCTTATCTCGCATCCATATCCCAAACTATCATCCCCATCACCAACCCAAGAAAACCTTGTAGCCTCTACCTCCTATTGCACCTTCATCCTTTAAACCATTACCATTCACTCCATCCCAATCTAGAAACCCATTCAATGAAGACACCTTTAGGGATTTCTCCAAGGACTAATAGTAAAGGATCTTGAACTCTTAAATACAAACAAAGTTAGGTAATCCCATCACATTACCAATCCTATGCTATCCAAATATATCTTGTTATCATACCCTCCATCACTTATCAAGCTTACTCAGGAAATTTTTATCTAATCTAATTCATTATTATCATGCAAAAATTGTAAGCCCATTCAAGAAGTTCATATCCTTATCCAAAATTAAATTCTATTATCTAAACCATTAGATCTATGTCAAGAGAAAATTCTAAAGCATGATGAAATAAACTCCAAAATAAGTTAATATCAAGTTACCCAAAAAATTCGTATAGATGATTAGTATATCCAAGATAATCCAAGACTTGATCAAATTTATGTTTACGATATCCAAGCTAATTTGAGCCATGATCAAGATCTTATTTATGAAACCTAAGCTAATTCAATCCTTGATTAAGTTCATGTTTATAACATCCATAATAGTTCAACCCTTGATCGAGATCCCATATCTAATCATAACATCCAAGATGAGCCTATCATTGATCAAGATCCTACCATTGATCAAGACATCAAATATTATACCCTCATCCACCTCTATCCCATCCATGATCATAAAATTGAACTTGATCCTATCCATAGTCTAACCACCTCCATTTCCCAATACGAGACACTTGACTCCCTTAGACATATAGATAATCAAATAAATGAAATGGATCACATCAAAGAAGAATATAAATAAGCTACCATGGATCACATTGACATTCCAAATGAGGAATATATAAAAAGCATGACCAAAGATAAATCTCTAGTATCCTATCAACTAGGATCATCTACTTTTGTCAAAGTAGGATTTCTCATAAATGAGAAAATACTAAATGATGGTTCTCGACTTCAAGAAGATTGGTTAGCATCTTGCTTTCAAAATAATAAATACCCCATCGTAAACAAAATATGTTAAAGTATGTAGTATCAAGGAAGAGGATTAGGCCTACATGAGCAAGGCATTTTAGAACTAGTACAATTTCGTGCAAATCTTAGATATGAAGGCCTTGGTCATTCGTCAATCAAAAATAAAATGATGTTATTGATACCTCCATGATAATAGGGGTAACTTCATCCAATACAACTATAAAAATAGGGGCAATATGTAGTCCTTTCCAACACTCATCCCATCCAAATCATAATCCATAATTCTCAATTCCTTAAACTCACCAATTGGAACCAATGGAAAAAAGTCTTATGAATCCAAAGTTTAAAAATAAGTGTCAAAATCTATTGAATCCAAAAATCCATGTGGAAAAATGAAATCAAAATGGAACTTAAAAGAAGAACGGATCAAAAAAAGCAAAGAATCTAAATCAAATAATCAATGAAATTATGGATCTACAAGAAAAGAGGTCTCCTACATATAAAAAATGTGGAACTCCTTTAAAGTGGTCATCAATAACACCATGCAAGGTGTATAAAAGTGTTGGTTCCAAACACAATCACATGCAAAGTCTAAAATACATCATCCACATCTGAAGTTTGGAAAGAAAAAATTCCTATATCTAAAGTACCAAATAAACATCCACATCTACAATCTTCCATCGTAATCCAACATCTTTCTTAAATTCCAAAAATCCTACCTCACAAATCCACCAAATCTTGGCAGCAACATTTTATCATAAGGACTCTCATGGAAATCTATCATGATGTATGTATTTATATAAGGCCAAGCCTAATATCAACTAGGATCATATTGACATATATGGGTTATATACAAGCAAAATGATCTTGACAAGACAAATCATCCATAGAGGTCTCTATTGGCATATCATGACATCAACATCTTTGTCAACATCATCAAGTAGAATGAAACAATTTACGGCCATCTAAAATTAATGTCATCTAGAAAATACCAAAAAAATGAAAAATGAAAAAAAAAAAATAGTAGAAAGAAAAGTTGCCCTTTGGTGAAAACCATTTCTATGGTGTCTTGGGGTAGTCATTGTGATGAAAACCTAGCAAAAAAATATCACAATTAACAATCAAAAAATAATTAAAGAAATAATTCATCCAATAGTGAAAACCATGCTTATGGAACTTTGGATAAGTACCATGATGAAAACCTGGCAAACAAGTGTCATGTGTAAGATCAATTATCCATGCGAACCATTATACTTGAGGGAAAGTTGTCTCATCTATCCATCATTTCCTATCCAACCTGATAGGGCTAGATAATGGTCTAGTCTATGTTGTTTTTATACATGTTTTAAGATACTTTTAAACATATTCTCCAGACAATGTTCCCACATTATGCTATCCTTTTATATCCATTATGAAAACTTGAACCTTAATTATGATGATGAAATTATGGTTAATATATTAGTATTATATGGTTTATATGAATGAATGTATGGAACATTGATGGAATGCTATGAATTAATTATGATAGTTATCCTTGTGTACATGTTTTGCAGAATTAAATTGTTTGCAACTTAAAAGGAACCATAGCACAACAATTGCAAGGTGAACCCATAGCAAAAGGGATGACTGGACATCGAAGCAGGGGAAGCTCTAGGTTAGGCTGAACGTGGTGGCCATTGATCAAATGCTCTTAATAAATATTGGACATGCATTATTATGACAAGTTTAATAAATGCTGAAGAGGAGGTCTCCTTCACCAATGGAATTTTGACAAGTGGTTGTTTGTTTACATACAATTCTATTTTGACATAGTTCTAGTTATAATATGATTTCTCTTTCCTTTTCAGTTATAGGTTGAATAATTCAAATCTTAATTCCATGCTCTATTATCTGGGGGTGGAGTTAATGATTTCAATTAGTTGTCGCTTTCAATAATGATTCCCCCAGCTTGTATATAGCTGTTGATTGAATTCGTAGAATAGTTAGTTGGTTTTTATCAGTTTCATGTTACCACTTACTTTCAGTTTAAAGACATGAAAAATATTCCAAATGATTGAGTCCAATCTGTGGAAAGATATTTTGTAATATTTTACTATATGCAATGAATAGAGTTAATCTAATGGGATGCATAGAATCTATTAGTTAGATTGTGTTCAGTTAAGTGGGAACAGTTACTTGAGCACGCCACTCAAGGTATTGTTCTTCACTTCTTCTTTTAGTTATTTATTTTTTGTTAATAGATGTTATTAGTTTATCATTGTTCATGAATCATATGCAAGTTAATTGAAATTTCATTTCTTGCTTATTATGAATGAATGTTTGTGAATATGCATGTAATGATTATTAGTAGCAATCTGGAGGATAGATCAGTTGAGTCATTAGTTTTTATTAATTTTTAGTTAACACATTATCATTTTATTAAGTATTGGTTCAGTTACAGTCTTTACTATAGGTACCGTAGCAACTAGTCTTGGTTTATGCTTTTACTATTTTACAATTCTGTGTGTTTCCAACAAATAGAATAACTTAGGTAGGGTAGTTTAAGTAGTTTAAAGTCCATGAAGGCATATATAATGTTGCACCATCATAAGCCTACAAGCCCTAGGTTAATAATTGAATGTAGCCTTAAGCAATGTGAAGTGGACTGTTCAACCAGTTAAATATCTGAATTGAGTAGATTCTACCAAGTTTATAATACATTAGCTTAGACTCTACATTTTTTTGCACCATTGATGGGGATGGTGCTATCTTCATAGACTAGTTTTTACGATTTTCATAATTAATTTCTCTTTTCAAGCATTAGGACTGTTAGATACCATCTTTTTCAAAACCAAGATATACTAACATTATGTAGGACTACTGAATCTAAAGTCATATTTCATGTATGCATAGGCAGATATATTCCTTGGGTAGGTTCCTTCCCTCCACACACGAAGAAGTTATAGCATAAATTGGTGACCATTGTACTCAGAGTGAAGGTACCACTAAAGAGGACATTTCCTTCTCACCAACTTCTAGCACACATACAAAAGGAACGTACCACACCATGGGTGATGCAACATATGATGATGATGCTCGGCCAACATTTGAGTTTCCTATTACTGACCAACAAAGGGCTATAGTGCTTAAGAACATTCATCCTTCGGCCTTGCTAATTTTCCATGGGTTAATGACTGTGGACCGAGATGCATTCCTCTTTGAATTTGATGTCTTAGGAAAAAGTTATTACTATACTTCTAATGCACATAGGTTAAAGCTTTTTCCTATCACTCTGAAAGATGTAGCTTTGAGATGGTTCATGGGATTAGGTAAAGATGTTTTTCCTAATTGGGACACCATGAAGACACTATTTTTGGAGAAGTATAAGGACTACTATAGAGGCCCTGACAAGAGGAAAGATGATATATTCCAAACGACACAAAAGGATGATGAGCCTTTAGAGGATTATGTTGAAATATTTCAGTTTTCTCTAAAGAAAAACACTCAGAATAAGTTGTCAGAAGAGTCTCTCAAGTTAGTCTTTTTGAGGGGAGTTAATGAAGATTGAATGGATGCCTTAAACCTAATTGGCTAGGGAAATATTTCTCAGCTACCATTTTCAGACATTTGTAAGGCCTATAGGAATTATTTTAGGACCTTTACAAAAAGGCCAAGAGGAGATAAAACATCAGTTATTGGTAAATCATCTACAGGGTTTCAAAAATAGAGCTAAGCAATTTGTTATCCAACATGAAGGAGGATATCATCAATCATTTGGAAACTTAGTTAGATACCCTTCACATTAAGAAAAAGCAAGAGGAAGCTAAGGCTATGCTCACTAAATATTGTCCAAGCTATAGGCAAAGAAAAGCAAATTGTAAATACAAAAGAGTGGCCAGTATCCAACAGGATAAAGTTGAGAAGCCTAATTTTCAACCAATTGAAGGAGACGATGTACAACTCTCTTATCTAGCACAAAGGAGGCCATGGAAGTAGAGATAAGGTATGCCACATGACCCCCTTAGCTTTAATTCATCCTTTCCTATTGGGAATCAAAACTTTTTTGCTTGGAACTCTTAGCCCTGGCAAGTAAACCAGAACCAGTAGCAGAACCCTCAACAGTAGCCACAAGCTCAACCAAATTGGAACCAACAACCAAATCCTTGGTCAAAGAATTTTTTTTTAGGGTTCCAATTATAATCCATAATGGCCAACCCAGTAGAATTAGTGATAGCCTCAGTGGCAGAAAGGTCAACAATGGAAGCAAAAAAATATGAACTATTAGCAACCTATGCTCCCTCCTCCACAATAAAAAAAATATCTAATTCCTCCATAAAATCTTGCAACCCATCCACCCAAGAAACAACAAAGACCTTCCCAACCTGCACCTAACCCTAACACTAAGTCTGTTTAGCAGGCTTATACTAATGAAGCTATGCAATTGCCCACTTATGGGGTAGAGGTAAGTGATGTCCACCTCAGATCAAGAAAACAAATTTTTGGACCTTCATCTCCCCAAATTACAGAAATTGAGGATGAGGAACCTATAGTTGAGACTTTTGATAAACCATCTTTGGAACTTGAGCCAAATCAGGTACACCAAACTACCTCAAATCCCAAGCCACCTTTTCTTGAATGCCTAGCTATGCAAAAGCATCACACATAGGATGAGATAGACCTTTTAGGACAATTGAAAGATGTGAGCATCAAAATCCCACTTATCCAAGGTATCAAAGACATCCCTATCTATACCAAAACTGTAAGGGATCTATGTCTTAAGAAACCAAGCAGGAAAAGAAAAGATCCACAAACAGTCCATGTCTTGGGAGACCTTGCAAATATCATGTTAGGGAATATTATAGCCCTAAGTATATAGATATTTGTATTCCAATTGTGGACATTAAGATTAATGAAACCCTCATTGAGAATAATTTGATAGACTTTGGGGCAGCTATCAATGTCATGACAAAAGAAACAATGCAGTTGCTTCAGTTAGTCAACCTTAGGCCCACAAAAATTGTTTTACAATTGGCTAATAGGTCCATGGTCAAGCCTGAGGGAATTATTAAAGACCTAGTCATTTTATTGGATTCTTGGGAATATCCTAAGAACTTTATAGTACTACAACCCAAATTCAATCTTGCGGGTTACCCACTCATCCTAGGCAGACCTTGGTCTGCAACAACGATGCATTTATAGGCTATAGGTTTGGTAAAATGATAATATCCAATGGGACAATTACAAATAACTTGGTTCTTTATCCACCGGCCCAACCATATGCATACCTTGAGCACACCATTTGGCCTAATTTGGGAGAGGAGGAGACAGATAACTATTCTCTACAGACACTAATGACTATAGACCACAACCCCTTATTGGATGACTAGGATGAAGATGAGCTCATTTCTCACATAATCCAAAATGAGTGTAGTAGGAGCCTACAACAACAAGACTACCTCATATGCCTTAAAGACCCCTTGCAAAGCATTATACCTACCGATTCTACAAAAGAGATATCACAACTATTTCATTCATTACTACCTCAACAATGTTTACCCATCATACCAAGCCTTCATCTCTCATTAGTTCAAGAGTCATCAAAGGAATTGGAAATAATGTCAAGAAGGAAGTTGGATATTAATAATTATTTGATAAAGGAACAACAAAACTATTTACAATCATTGTTGTAGGCACACTCAATCGCATATGCATGGGATTACAATGATATGAAGGGAATAGACTATTGGCATATCATTGCCATTGATATCAAAAGGGGATCAAGAGTGAGATGGAACTGATCCTAGAAAAGGGAGTTATGTCATTGATGCCAAAAAGGAACATGACATGTTGAGGATCTAGCTCAGGGAAGATGTGCAGATTGCAAAATGTTGCTTAATGTGGTGCATTGTTGTCATGAAATTGCATATTATTCTTTCAGGAATATGAAGAGAAATCAAAGATCAGATCTGATATGGGTCTTTTGAGAGCTTCTCATAAATGTGATGTTTAGGACCAGACGATGTATAACACTCTCAAAAATGAACTATGTTTCCTCTCAGTCAGAATTAGGGTTATAGGTCAAACCCTAGGGTTGCATTCATGGGTGCAAAAAGGTCTTCTGATTCATTGTTTACTAGTTAAGGTGGTTGTAGGTTGCTTAAGTTACTACTTAAGCATTTAATCTCATTTGGTTATCGACCCCTTCACCTTGTCATTCGGTCTTTGTCACTGCTTGATATCACACATCATAGAAATCTAGTTGGAGTGCGTGGTAAGTTAGCAATACATGATGAACGACTATTGCTTGATCTCTTCCATCATGGAAAGCAAGTTGAAGTTTTCCTTAAGTTCAACGATACGCAATGAAGACATTCAATGATCAATGGGGAATGGTGGTGATTGAAATTTGAAGATCCAACAGTTATCTCTGGATATCATGCATCACCGAAAGTGTTTGAGAATTGATCTATATTTCAGTGATATGCGATGGAGAATAGTACCTTGGTAGGACCAATGACACGTGGTGTCATATCACCTGATTGCTTCACATCTCTATTGTGAAGCGAAGCATTTGGAGATTTCAACGATGAGCGATGTTAATGGAAAGTGGCATCAACATGTACAAGTTGCATCATGTTAATGCATTGTTAAGAGTTGAAGATTTCAGTGATGTGTGATGAGTGTTAAGCAACAATTAAGCATGATGTCAACAACAAACACATGGCATAAGCTTGCCATATCTTGGAGATGTTGTGGATCCATTGTCAGAGCCAATGGGACAATAGTGAATGACATATATCAAAAGGTGTGTGATCTAACGGTTATCACTATATCTCCTCCCATAATGGTAATGAATGGAGAAGCTTGAAGTATTACATCGATATGTGATGGAGTCTATTACATTAAGGAAATGGATACAATGGTTCTAACTATTTTTGCGATACGTGATGGTTATGAAGGATGTGATCAACGACAGATATTTAAACCACCATTTATTGGATTGTTGTGTTTTAAAGTTGTGATAGTGAATGGAAAGCACAAGATTATGGTGAGAATGCAGTAGATCGACGACCCAAATTTGAACGTAGTAATCACAAACAACTAACTTAGTGTGAAGAGGGTTTCGACTGGAAATCAACATAGAGAAAATAATTAATTGGTCCAACTGCACCCAATGACCAATGTAAATGAGAATTGATACACAAAATGAAGGCACAAATTATAGAGGTGATCAAAGAGACAAGAATCAAGATCATATCGAATAATCAGAAGAACACATTGAATGCATAATCAGATTTTAGGGCTTGACAAAGAGAATGAAGGGAAATTATCTATATCTGAATTAAATGTTGTGCAGCTTAATGCATATGTATGGTGATATCTGATAAACCTTATCAAATGTCTTTATGATGAGCTTGATGATGACGTGTAGCTTGATGAACAAGTAGCTTACTGGTGAAGTTTGCAAGTGAGGGAAACCCTAATAGGATGCGAGGGCTGATCTAGACGAAGTAGCTGATCTTGAGGTAATGATTCCAAGTTGGTAAAGAAGGAAGACAATTAGGTATTGTCTATGTTGTTGAGTCTATAAATGTGTGTGTGGTGTAAGAAGTCTGTGAGTTCACTGTGTGCTAAACAGAGAGAAGTACATATGAGAATGTAGTAGAGAAGAGAGTGCAGAGAAGAGGAGAGTGTAGAGAAGAGGTATGTGTTGCTGAGAGTGCAACTACAACAACAGAGTGTAAGTTGTAGTAAGTGCAATAATATATTGTATGTATTGACGCATCTCAGATTTATGTAGAACCAATTATATGCATACTTGAGCTTGTAATGTTGTAAGAGGTTGTAGCCTCATTTGTAGTGAGTTGGTGCTCAGAGTAGGGGATTGGTGTCTCTCTAGAGTTGGTGCTCCTAAATCAAGGAGTTGATGCTTCCTTGGGTTGGTGCCCTAAAATATTGTAACTGAACTTCATTGCTTATGAGGCTAGATTAGGACAATAGATCCTAGCAACATTTCTCACCGTGGTTTTTCCCATCTTAGGTTTTCCACATATATCATGTCTTATGTGATGTGTTGTGTGCTTGGTTATATTTTTGTATCACATGCTTAATATATACACATTAAGGGTTAAAGAAAGTATTCTGCACAAAAGGTTTTAAGAAGGCTAGAATTTTAATATCTACTGATTCACCCCCCTCTTAGTAGTCTATTGTGTTCCAATAATTGGTATCAGAGCCATAGGTTCCCTAAGAGAATCTTAATTAGCTAGGATAGGTCCTCTACTTTGTGAACAAAAATGGCCAATCAGAAAGATCTTCCTCAACCAAGCCACCTAATTTTGATGGAACAAATTATGCCTATTGGAGCTCATTAATGAAAAGGGTATTTGGGATCCCTAGGTTTTGATGTTTGGATGTTAGTAGTAACTGGGCACACATCACATGCCACACCTCATATTGATCCTATGGCTAAAAAGGACTTTGAGAACAATGAAAAGGAATGGCTCACTATTATGAACAATCTATCTAAGTCTATGCACAATAAATTTATGTACTGTAAGAATGAACAAGATGTTTGGGATACATTAAAGAAGATTTATGAAGGAGATGACAAAGTAAAGTTGGAAAAGCTGTAAATACTGAAAGCTAGATTTGAAGGTCTAAGAATGACAAATGAAGAAAATATTGCAGACTATCTAATGAGAGTTAATGATATTGTGAACTCTATCAAGGGACATGGAGAAGAGATGAAAGAGGATGTAGTTGTATTGAAAGTTATCAAATCAATGACATACAAGTATGACTCTAAGATCTCAATTATAGAAGAAGGGAGAGAAATTGACAAGCTGAATCTAAATGAGCTACATGGTATATTCACAGCCTATGAGATGAGGATGAGAGATGAAGAACCTTCCAGGAAATAAGCTACCTTCAGGACTGTTAACAAGGAGAAGGATATTTCTCCCAAGAAAAATAAGGTAGAATTGATTCTATTTGAGGATGATGAGACTAATGAAGAGGAGGAAAACTTCATCAAAAGACTAAGAAAAGGGTTAGGCAAGTACAAAGGTAAGTTTCCCTTTAAATGTTTTGAATGTGGTAAAGGAGGTCATTTCACTACTAAATTTCCTTACAATAAGAAAGTAAACTTTGAACTAGAGGTAGATGATAAGATGAAGAAAACCTACTACCCTAAGAAAAGGAACTTTCAAAAGAAAAAGAAAAGTATATAGTTCCAAGAAGATAGTGATCTATCATATTATAATAGTTCAAATGATGAACAAAATTGTGCCTTTATTGCTAGAAACCATGAGTTTCTCTTTATGGAAAAAGAATCTGAGGAACAGAAGAATGAAAAGGTTGAAGATCTTCCTAAAGAGGGTGAAGAAGAAGGTGTAGTTGATCTATAAGGAGAAATCATCTATGCTCTAGATGAGATAGATGATCTCGAAGATGAGATTGAGAAGTTAAAAATGGAGAACAAGCAATGAAATAAAATTTCTCAAAAAGAGTCAGATAAAGTAAGCAAGGAACTAGAAGAATCTACCCAGAATGTGAAAGAATTGAAGCTGAAGGTAGAAGAAGCCAAGAGAGAAGAATATGTGATTCAATCCAAGCTCCAATATGAAGTTGATAGATGCATAAAGCTTGAAGAAGAGATTATTGCTCTAAGAAGAGATCTTAAAAAGGAAAAAGAACAAATAGAGAAAGGACTCAAGCTAAAAGGTGGATCAAGTATTTTAGAAGAACTGTTGAGCACTCAGAATCTTGCAAACAAAGAAAAATCAGGTCTGGGTTTAGAAAAAGGACAAAGCTCCTTTGTAAAGTTGTATGAAAGATTTAGAGCAGAAGAAAAATCTAAATATGCCAAGGAGAGCAACTACAATGAGGAATCTATAGAGGCAAAGAAAACTAAGGAAGAAAAGAAGCCTACTATAGACAAGGATAACCAATCAAATCTTGTTTACCAAAAGAAAAAGAAAAACTTCAAGAGGACTGATACTGATGGGTTTACTAAGGTGAGAAACTCAAGAAGATGGACACACACTAGACCTCCTCATCCTATACAAAATACTATAACCAAGTATATTCTTCATATTTTTATGGATATTTCTATTCATGTAATCAGTTTGGTCATAGGTCTAAAGAATGTAGAATCTTTCCTAAAAGAAGTGCAAAATTTGAAAGAAAAAATTCATTTTCTCCTTTACTTGATATGAATATAGTCTATTATAACTGTAACAAATTTAGTCATATAGCTAAGAATTGTAAAAATAGTTTGAAAGAACAAGTGTTAAGAATAAGGAAAGGAAATATCCACCTCCTAGATCAAACAAAGAATTGGATAATAAGGAGGAGATAGTAGATAAGACAGAAAGGAAAAACAATAAAGTGTGGAAAGAAAAAGGAGAAATCTCCACACAATCATTGATTGCACAAACAAATTTGCATGCCAATAAACAAAATCTATGGTGATAGATAGTGGCTGCTCCAAACACATGACTAGAGATAAGAGAAAGTTCATCAAACTCAACAAATGCAATAGAGGATCTATGAATTTTGGTGATAACACCGCAACCAAAATATGTGGTAAAGGCATCTTAAGTTTGGATGGAAAAACACCCACAAAGGATGTCCTGTATGTTGAAGGTTTAAAGCAGAAATTGTTAAGTGTGATCCAAATGTGTGACAATGGTTATAAGGTCACATTTGATTTAGAAGGTTGTAAAATCAAAAAGAATAAAAAGATATTTGTACAAGGGTTGAGAACCGACTGCAATCTTTACAACCTTGCTAAATTAAAAGGTCAAAGCCATCTAATTAGACAAGTTGATGAAATTGGGTTATGGCACAGGAGATTAGGCCACATAAACTTTGACAACTTGGTGAAAGTGAGTTCAAGAGGTTTGGTCAAACATATTCCTAAAGTGTCTAAGCGTACAAACATCATATGCAGAGAGTGCAAACAGGGAAAGCAAACCAAGACTAGCTTTGCAACTAAAGAATACTCAACCACAAAGCCTTTACAACTAGTTCACATTGACCTATGTGGACCCACAAGAATAAGAGGATTGAAAGGAGAAAGATACTTTATGCTACTAATATATGAATACACAAGGATTACATGGGTAACATTTCCGAGGGACAAGTCACAAGCATTTGAGAGATTCAAAATATTTAGAAATATGGTTGAGAAGGAGATAAGAAGGAAGATAAAATGTTTAAGGTCAAATAAAGGAGGATAATTCACATCTGGTGAATTTGTTGATTACTGTGAGGCACACAAAATTAAGAGACAATATTTGGCATCGAGAAATCCACAAAAAATGGAGTGGTAGAGAGGAAGAATAGAGTTGTGCAAGACATGGCTAGAACAATGTTAAAAGAAGCTATATTAGCTGATATATTTTTGAGAGAAGCAATCCACACAACTATATACATTTTGAATAAAGTCCAAATTCGAGTATATAGTGATAGTACTCCCTATGAATTGTGGTATGGTAGACCACATCTATGAAATACTTTAAAGTATTTGGAACTAAGTGCTACATCAAAAGAGAAGATGAAAACTTGGGAGATTCTGAATCAAGAAGTGATGAAGGAATATTTTTTATGATATTCCACTCAAAGTAAAGCCTACAAATTCTATAACAAAAGTCTATACAAGATGGTGTAAAGTGTCAATGTGAATATTGACAAAAGTATATAACATATCAAGTTTGATCAAGACAATTTTGATGATACGTCAGACTATGAAGATAATGTAGCAAATGATGATGAACAAATTGAGGAAATAGAAGTTGAGAAGGCCCCTACAAAGTATGTTGAAAAGGACCATCCAGTAAAGCAAATAATTGGGGATAAAAATGAAGGAGTTCAGACCAGAAGGAGAATTGCAAAGAACAAAGAACAAGTAAATTTTGCTCTCTTGTCACAAATTGAACCAAGAAGTTTTTCTAAAGCCAACAAGGATGAGAATTGGATAGAAGCTATGGAAGAAGAGTTAAATCAGATTGAAAAGAATAAAACATGGGAATTGGTACTTAGGCCTTCAAGAAAAAATGTGATTGGCACTGAGTGGGTGTTTAGAAATAAGATGAACGAAGATGGAGCAGTGGTAAGAAATAAAGCAAGATTAGTGTGCAAAGGGTATGCACAAGTTGAAGGCATTGATTTTGAAGAGACATTTTCACCTTTAGCAAGGCTATAAGCAATTAGAATGTTTCTTACATTGTCAATCCATAAAGGATTCAAAGTGTATCAGATGGATGTCAAGTCTGTATTCTTAAATGGAAACCTAGAAGAGGAAGTTTACATTGAACAACCAGAAGATTTTCAGATGTCACAAGATGATGATTATGTTTGCAAATTGAGAAAGGCATTGTATGGTCTAAAACAAGCACCTAGAGCATGATATTCAATACTAGATCAGTACTTGCAACAATAGGGATTCAAAAAGGGATGTGCAGACAGTAACCTATATTTCAAATTTGAAGGTGAGCAGATGATTATAGTTGTTTATGTGGATGAAATCAGTTTTGGTGGTAACAATGATAAACTTAGTAAAATATTTTCTACACACATGCAAGATGAATTTGAGATGTCAATGTTAGGAGAATTATCATTTTTCCTTGGTTTATAAATTGTAGAGACTGATAATGAGATATTCATATCTCAAACTAAGTATGCTAAGGAAATGCTCAATAAATTTGGCATGGAAGACATCAGACCAGTCAGTACCCCCATGATAATTGGTTGCAAGTTAAGCAAAACAAATGAATCACTTGAGGAAAATCAAACATTGTATAGGTCAATGATTGGAAGCTTGTTGTATTTAACTGCATCAAGGCTAGACATTATGCAAGCAGTGTCTCTAGTAGCAAGATTCCTGGAAGCACCTAGAGAGTCACATGTCAATGTTGTAAAATAATTTTTAGATACATCAAGGGTACTGTTGACTATGGACTATGGTATTCCAAGAGAAAATATTTCTCTCTAATTGCATAAATAGATGTTGATTGGGAAGGAAGTGTGGATGATAGGAAAAGCACCAGTGGAGGAGCATTCTTTTTGGGAAACAAGCTGGTTTCTTGGATGAGCAAGAAATACAAATCAGTCACTCTATCCACTGCTAAAGCAGAGTATGTGGTAGCAGTAGCATGTTGCACTCAAATTCTTTGGATGAAACAAACACTCAAGGACATCAAGGTAGAGTACAAAGAAACCATTTCAATTCTTTGTGATAATTCAAGTGCCATAAACATATCAAAGAATCCAATGATGCATTCTAGAACCAAGCACATATTTGTTATCACTTCATAAGAGAGAAGGTTGCAAATAAGGAAGTCAACATGGAATATGTTTCTACCAAGGAACCGGTAGCTAACATTTTCACCAAGCCTCTTCCTAAGGAGTAGTTTAAATACTTGAGTAAAAAATTGGTAGTCATTGCTCCTACATTATATCACTAGCCTCTAGTGATGGGGCATATATCTAGGGGGAGTTTCATCCATATTTTAATCATCCTTGGAAATAGACAGGTCAGATCAAGTGAGGTATTAGTGATTTTACAAAATTTTAACGACTTGATGGTTGTATTATTCTAGATTCCCATCTTCTCTCTGAATTTCTTTTCAAAGGTAGAGTAATGTGTTAGGGGGAGTCTACCCTTTTCCATTGATGTCAAAAGGGGAGAAAGTATGCAATGCTCATGTATCTGAGAAAGGGGGAGAAAGTTGAGAAAAGGAGATGTGAGATCAGATGATTACCCACCATTGGTCAGAGTAATGACAAGTGACAACAAGTTGAGCATTCGGTTTTTCCATCAATGACAAAGTGGGAGATTGCTGACATATTGTTGTCATTGATGTCAAAAGGGGATCAAGAGTGAGATGGAACTAATCCTAGAAAAGTGAGTTATGTCATTGATTCCAAAAAGGAACATGACATGTTGAGGATCTGGCTCAGGGAAGATGTGCAGATTGTAAAATTTTGCTCAATGTGGTGTATTTTTGTCATGAAATTATAGAGTATTCTTCTAGGTATTTGTAGAGAAATCAAAGATCGGATTTGATATGGGTTTTCTGAGAGCTTCTCAGAAATATGATGTGCAGGACTAGAGGATGTATAACACTCTAAAAATTGAACTATGTTTCCTCTCGGTTAGAATTAGGGTTTATTGGTCAAACCCTAGGGTTGCAGTCATGGGCATAGAAAGGTCTTCTACTTCATCATTGATTGGTTAAGGCAGTTTTAGGTTGCTTAAGTTACTACTTAAGCCTTTAAGCTCGTCTAGTGACCAAACACTTCACCTTGTCATTCGGTCTTTGTCACCACTTGATATCGCACATCGTAGAAAGCTAGTTGGAGTGTGTGGTAAGTTTAGCGATACACGATGAAGACATTCAATGGTTAGTTGGGAACAATGGTGATTGAAAGTTGAAGATCCAATGGTTATCGCTAGATATCACACATAACCGAAAGCATTTGAGAATTGATCTATATTTTAGGGATTTACAATGGAGAATAGTACCTTGGTGGGACCAGTGACACATGACATCATATCACCTAATCGCTTCACATCACTGTTGTGAAGTGAAACATTTGGAGATTTCAGTGATTGGCGATGTTAGTGGAAAGTGACATCAACATGTATAGGTTGCATCGTGCTAATGCATTGTTAAGAGTCAAAGATATCAACGATGCATGATGAGTGTTGAGCGGTAGTGGAGCATGATGTCAGAAATAGACACATGGCATAATATCACAATCTCTTGGAGATGTTGTGGACCAATTTTTCAGAGCCAATAGGATAGTGGTGAATGACAGAGATCAAAAGGTGTGTGATCTAACGATGATCACTATATCTCCTCCCATTGTGGTAATGAATGGAGAAGCTCAAAGTATTACAACGATATGTGATGGAGTCCGCTAAATCATGGAAATGGATGCAATGGCTCTAAGTGTTTTGGTGATACATAATGGTTATGAAGGATGTGATCAATGACAAAAATTTAAACCACCATTTATCAGATGGTTGTGTTTTAAAGTTGCAATAGTGAATGGAAAGCATAGGATTTTGGCGCGAAGTCAATAGATCAATGACCTAGATTTGAATGTAGTAATCACAAAAAAATAACTTAGTGTGAAGAGGGTTTTGACTAGAAAATGACATAAAGAAAAGAATTAATTGGTGCAACTACACCCAACGACCAATGTAGATGAGATCTAATGCACAAAACAGTGGCATAAATTGTAGAGGTGATCACAAAGACAAGAATCAAGATCAGATTGAATAATCAAAATAACACATTGAATGCATAATCGGATTTTAGGGCTTGACAGAGATAATGAAGGAAAATTATTTATATCTAAATTAAATGTTGTGTGGCTCAATGCATAGGTATGGTGATATTTTATAAAACTTATTAGATGTCTTTATGATGAGCTTGATGATGACATGTAGCTTGTTGGTGAAGTTTGCAAGTGAGGGAAACCCTAATAGGACATAAGAGTTGATCTAGACGAAGTAGAAAATCCAGAGGTAATGATTGCAGGTTGGTAAAGAAGAAAGACAATTAGGTATTGTCTATGTTGTTGAGTCTATAAGTGTGTGTGTGGTGTAAGAAGTCTGCAAGTGCACTGTGTGCTGAACAAAGAGAAGTAAAACTGAGAATGTAGTAGAGAAGAGAGTGCAGACTAGAGGAGAGTGTATAACAGAGGTATGTGTTACTAAGAGTGTAGCTACAACAATAGATTGTAAGTTGTAGTAAGTGCAACAATATATTGTATGTATTGATGCATCTCAAGTTTATGTAGAACCAATTACATGCATACTTGAGCTTGTAATGTTGTAAGAGGTTGTAGCCTCATTTGTATTGAGTTTTTGCAAAGTAGGGATTGGTGTCTCTCTGGAGTTGGTGCTCCTAAATTAGGGAGTTGATGCTTCCTTGGTTTGGTGCCCTAAAATATTGTAACTAAAATTCATTGGTTGTGAGGCTAGATTAGGACAATAGATCCTTACAACATTTCTCACCATGGTTTTTCCCATCTTAGGTTTTCAACGTATATCATGTGTTATGTGATGTGTTGTATGCTTGGTCATATTTATAAATACATGCTTAATATCTACACATTAAGGGTTAAATAAAGTAGCCTACACAATTTTTTTTAAGAAGGATAGAATTTTAATATTTACTGATTCACCCCCCCTCTCAGTAGTCTGTTGTGTTCCAACAATAGATCTTAATTTATGTATGCATAGGATTTATATCAATGATGGCTATAGACCGATTTGACAACCACAATAGTGTATGAATCTTTGTCTCAAGGAGATAGTGAAAGCTGATCTACAAAAGCTCCTTGATGTAGGTTTTATCTATCCAATCTCAGATAGTGAATGGGTCTCACCTTTGGTAATTTTTCCCAAGAAAAGTGGGAAATGGAGAGTTTGTGTAGAATACAAGGAATTGAATACAACTGCTAGAAAAGATCATTTTCCTCTACCTTTCATCGATCAAGTAATTGACTCAGTAGTTGTGAAGAAGTACTTCTCATTTCTTGATGGTTTCCATGATTATAAAAAGAAAAAAATTGCTCTAGAGGACTAGGACAAGACTACATTTTTCATGTCCTTGGGGGACTTATGCTTACTCTGTTATACCCTTTGGCTTATGCAATGCTGCAACTACCTTTCAAAGAGCAATACTCAATATATTTTTTGATAATGCACATTATTGCATGGAGATATACATGGATGACTTCACCACTTATTATAAAAGTTATGAGGAAGCTCTCAATAACCTAGAAAAAGTGTTAAAAAGGTGTAAAGAACACAACCTATCACTCAACAATGAGAAGTGTTTTATGATGATGACATAGGGAATTACATTGGGACACTTTATATCTAGTGCAAGAACTCAAGTTGATCCACACAAAATAGAGATAATATCTACCTTACATGCTCCTCAGAAACAAAGAGATATTAGGAGCTTCCTTGATCACGCAGGCTACTACAATCAGTTTATCAAAGATTTTAGTAAGATTTATTTACCTTTATTTGTTTTTAAAAGTAAGGACATTGAGTTTGAATGGACCTCTAAGTGTCAACACTCCTTTGAAGAACTAAAGAAAGCTTTGACTCAAGCACTAGTGTTGAGAGGTCCTAATTGGACTCTCCCATTTCACATACATGCAGATGCTTCAGATTTTTCCATTAGAATAATCTTGGGTCAAAAGTATGGCAACAAGGAGTATGCAATTTATTATATCAACAAGAATCTTCAAGGGTTAGAATTAAACTACACTTTAATAGAAAAAGAGATGCTTACTGTACTTTATGCTATTAATAAATTTAGAAACTATATTACTGGCTATCTAGTCTTTGTCCATATAGATCACGCAAAAATTACGTATTTGATGAACAAGCTAGTAGTTGGAGGTAGATTGGTAAGATGGCTACTTCTCTTATAAGAATTTGACATTACCATTGTAGACAAACCTGGTAAAGCAAATGTGGTGGCAGATTTCCTATCAAGATTGCCAACATAATCAACTGAAGGAGTGGTAGATGATTCGTTTCTTGATGAACACTTGTTTTCTTTGCAAGTAAAAATACCTTGGTATACAAATATTACTAATTATCTGGTCACAGGGTAGATTCTAACACATTTCTCACTAAGAGAGAGAAGACAACTGGTTCATAAATGTTTTCCCTACTTCTGGATATTTGGTTATCTATTTTATGCATGGCTTGATAACATCATGAGAAGATGCATCGAAGAAGATGAGATCTTTGATACCATGAAATCATGCCATGATGAGCCATGTGGAGGTCATTTTTTAACAAAGAGAATAGATTTTAAGATCCTCAAAACTGGCTTTTATTGGCCTACTTTACATAAAGATGTTAAATACACTAGGAGTTGTGATAGGTGTCAAAGGATGGGAAGGCCAACAAAGAATGATGAAATTCCCTTATAACCTCAGTTCACATTGACACCTTTTAACAAATGGGGTTTAGATTTCATTGGGCCAATCTCTCCTACATCTAATAACAAGGAATATATCCTTATTTGTACTTATTACTTGACAAAATGGGTGGAAATTAAGGCCCTACAATTTTCAAGAGATGGTAATGTGGCTAAGTTCTTATATGAAGATATTTTTACTAGGTATGGAGTACCTAGAGAAATAGTCATTGACCAAGGGCCCCAATTTACTTTTGATCTAACTACCAAGTTGGTTGAGGAATACCAAATTAGACATAAGAAATCAACACCCTATCATCCACAAGCTAATGGTCAAGTGGAGGTCACTAATAGGGAGATTGAAAGAATTCTCACCAAGACACTACAACTGAATAAGAAAGATTTGGTTTCAAGGTTACCTGAAGTAGTCTGGGCATATAGAACTACATGGAAAACAACCACTGGGTTTACACCCTATGAGTTAGTCTATGGAAAGACAACAATCCTTCCTATTGAGTTTGAATATAAAACATTGAGAATAACAATAGAATTGGGAATGAATCTAATAGAAGCACATAAGGAAAGGTTGCATTCTTTGAATGGGTTGGATGAGATAAGAATGGAATAAGTACATCATACAAAGGTAGTAAAACAACAACAAATGAAGTGGCATAATCAGTACATTAAAATAAAAAAATTTACTACGGGAGATTGAGCCCTGTTATATGATTCACGGTACAAAGATTTCAAGGAAAAATTCCAATCTAGATAGTTGGGCCCCTATGAGATTATAGAGGTTTACCCTAATGGGGTAGTATAGTTACACACCATTGATGCAGTCCAATTTTCACTTCTTGTTAATGGTCACATATTAAAGTTGTATAAAAAGCTATTATAGAAGGATGACTTTATATTTTCACTGATCCAACAATATGGTGCTTCCAGTGAAATTGATACAACATTTGATACACAAAGTTCTACTTTATTAATATGTGACATACCCAACACTTCTGGTGGCCTAGAGATTGAGTTACACAACTCAATCCTTGGGCTTCATTTGCACTAACTTTTCATGTTTTTCTCACAAGCACACACTGCATGCTATAATAATGTTCAAAATATCTTCAAAGGGACCTGTTATCAATATTCACCAGGATCTTGATGCTAAAGGGACCTATAGCTTCACACTGACAATGTTCAGATTGGGACCTAATACTGCAGGTGTGCATAACAACATTTGGCAGCCAAAATAATAGTTGACTTACTTGGTGCCATATTTATTGTGACTCTATTCATATTCATTTCAAATATATTCATATTTAATATCAATCATTTCATGCAAAATAAATCGGCATAATTCTTTTATTACCCACTCTCATTTCAATTACTTGAGTTGTCACATCACCAGCTCATACTTGTCATTTTTGTCCCATCAAATCCACTCGCCACCCACTATTCATTATCTTGCAGTTAATATGTGTCATATCGAATCAAGGAATAAATATATTCTTTTAGTTTCCACGTGAAAAAGATGGTTATTTCTATGAGCTAATACTTAAGGTATGATGTTATGATTAATCTAGTTTTCTTTAAACTTTCATACACTTTTTCATTTAATTCCATGCATGCGAAATATTATATCTTTAATTTTCATCATTATGAATTTATGCCACCTCCAAATCATCAACGTGAAGTGAGGTCACTTCACCAATTAAGTTGGGGGAGTGTGTGCCACCCAAAATAAAATTTAATGAGTATTATGACATGCAAAACCCTTAGTCATGTTTTATTTTGCTGATATTTTTGCTGTCATTTTCAAAATTACTAAAACTTGAAACCCTGATAATTGAATGAGAACTTCAACTTATTTAGACTAGATCTGAACTTGAAAGGGAATTTGCAGTTGTAGTATGGTATAATAGTAAGGATAGATGAGGAAATGGAGGTTTTGAAGTGATAGAGAAGTTCAAAGGTGGTGGGAAGATTGAATTGAATTTAGTTTGGAGCTGAATTTGTTATATTGAGTAGAAAAGGAAACAAGGATGGGAGGAGATGTTATAAGAAGAGATCCAGTGGCTTAACAACATATTTTGGAGGATGCAACAGTCTTGCCTATCTTCACAAGGGTTGGATGGTCGATTACTTTGTGAAGTGGATGGAATTTAGTGATGATTTAATGAGAAGATTTGTAGAAACCCTTCAATACATGAAGCTATGGTAAAGGGAATTTTTGTAGATGCATCTGAAACCTCCATTGCATAGATTATAGGACTACCAAGGACAAGAACATAATTCCCAACTTGGTTTGATGCAATTATAGCTCAGGAATAATTTTGCATAAGAGGAGAGGAATTAGATTCGTCATCACAAGGTATGAAAATGCTTTCTCTCCACTGGTTGTGGACAAGATGTGCCTCTTATATTACTAGATATATTACCTTTGATGGTAGACATAATCTTTTGTATACAACCCATTTCAAATTGTTAAGTCATCTCAAGCATAATAGGGTAGTAAATATACCAAATTTTCTCTATAACTTGTTGAAATGAATGGCCTTGGAATACCAAAAAAGGAAATCTAATACTTCCCTCTCTCATCATTGCTTAGTTACCTTATTGATAAAAAGGAGTTTAAGAATCCAATACCCACAAGTGAGGTGGGAGGATTTTAGGGCAAAAGAATGCAAATAAATTAATAGTTTGCTAGAAGCACCCATAGTGCTTGAGGATGTAGAAAACCAAAATGATCCCCAATATGAACCTAAAGAGGAAAACCCTCATGTTTCACCCATGGCCTCACCTACCCATAGCCAAGGTGAGCATGAAGAACTATAGAGCCAAAGTCTGGGCTGCCCATAAATGAGGAATTACCTTCTTCTAAGTCAAAAAAATCTAAAAGCCAGAGAGGCAGTGTATCTACCTCCCCTACGTCCTCGAAAATAGAAGAAGGTATTTCAAAGAAATGGAGGGATACTCAAAAGAAGAAAAAAAGATGAAGTTCCTAAGAAGAAAAAGAGTGTTAAAAAGGAGAAGAAAATTGAAGAAGTATTAGCACCTAGATGCTCTTATAGGCTCAAGAACCAAAGTGCTACAAAAGGAAATGTAGAAGAAAAACCTAAGGAAGAATAGAACCAAAAAGAACAACCCTAAGAAAATGTCATGCTTGTAGAAACTGACTCTGAATTGGAGAGAAATGATCTTGATAATGAGAATGTACCAGTGAAAAAGAGAAGGTATGTTTTGACCACTTCTGATTCTGAATTAGAAGACATATTTGATGCCAAGAAAGTTTGAACATAAACCTTTCCTACTCTTGGATATTATGAAGAGAGTAATGAACAGTTTGAGAATGCAGAGGAAGCTTACATTGAAGATAAGGATGTAAGAAAGGAACTCTAGGAAGCGCTGGACAAAATTAAGAACCTAGAAGAATTGGTACAAAATTATGAGTAGAAGGATAAAGAAAGAGAGGGAAAAATGAAGGAGATGGAGAAGAAACTGTAGCTATATATTCATGGCACTAAACGTGATTTGCTGGCATAGTTGGTTGTTGCTAAGATAAGGGATAAACAATTGGCAGTGCCAAAAGAGAGACCTCCTCTTAAAAATCTTGATTATCATACAACCTGCTCACTTGGATACCAATTATGGAAAGTAATTAATAAGTTTGAAAATGAAAAAGAGAAGTGGAGAAAGGAAAAGGAAAAATATGAACAAGAATTGGAAAAGAAGGATATAGAACTAAATAAAACAATAGTTTAGTTGGAGGAGATAGCAGATAAGGTTGCACAAATAGTCAGGTGTAGGCCTCCATCGAGAAATTATGCACTGTTCCTACAAGAGAGGTTTTTATGTTTTCAGTTTAGTAGATTAGTCAGAAAGCATTCAATTGGCATGAGTCAAACTTATGAATTTCTTAAAGTTTTTGTTGCTTCCACACTGATGACCAAGATCAGTTGTGTGAATTTTATTTACACAACTATGTGATACCTGATGAAACAAAATGGAACCCTTTAATCTTAGATTATGGCACCTGCCTCTTACTACAAAAATGAATAGCTTAGGGGTGAGATTATGGAAGAATATGAAGAGAAATAAAAATATATTGCTTTTCCAATCAGAAGAGAGGCTAAGGATCTAGATACAATAATTGATGAGTGGATGAGACTCCTCACACACAAGGGAGTAGGTAAGAAAATCATGAAGCTCAGGGAGGTAGACTATGACATAATGGAAATGTTAGTTGTGGGAGTAGGACAATAGTGTTTTAAATATGTGCAAGAAAGATGGAATAGTTTGAGACCTGAAGTGCAAAACAAAGAGCCATATTCCATGCATAATTTCATTGCTATTCTTTAGAGGGCATGTACTTATGGCAACCAGTATTAGCTAGGGAGTTCATCGGATGCCACTCACTTTTCATCCACTGATTCTCCTTTATTCGATTCCACATTGAACAGGGGAGAAAAGTGATGAATGTGAGAGAGCATGAGCCATTCAGATAAGGAAGCTTTTAGAACATCAAGGTTTTTATCTAAGGCAGATTCAGTTGTTAGCACAGCTATGGACCTAAGACAAATTTATTAGGAGTACAATCAAGATCCCTAATGTTTTTCTTGGGGACAAGAAAAAAGCTAGTTGGGGGGAGTGATAGGTCTAGATACTAGTCTAGTTTCTATTGTTTTAATACCTATTTTAAGATAATTTTAAACATATTCTCCAGAAAATGTTCCTACATTATGCTATCCTTTTATATCCATTATGTAGACTTGAACCTTACTTATGATGATGAAATTATGGTTATAATATATTAGTATTATATGGTTTATATAAATGAATGTATGGAACGTTGATGGAATGCTATGAATTAATTGTGATAGTTATCCTTGTGTACATGTTTTATGGAATTAGCTTGTTTGCAGCTCAAAAGGAACCATAACATAGCAGTTGCGGGGTGAATCCATAGAAAAAGGGATGATTGGATACTGAAGCAGGGGAAGCTCTAGGTTAAGCTGAATGTGGTGGTCATTGATGAAATTATCTTAATGAAGATTGGACGTGCATTATTATGTCCAGTTTAATAAACATTGAAGAGGTCTCCTTCACCGATGGAATTTTGACAAGTGGTTGTTTGTTTACATACAGTTCTGTTTTGACAGAGTTCTAGTTCTGATAGGATTGCTCTTTCCTTTTTAGTTATAGGTTGAATAATTTAAATCATAATTCCATGTTCTATTATTTGGGAGTGGAGTTAACAATTTCGGTTAGTTGTTTTTAATAATGATTCCCCCAACTTGTATATAGATGTTGGTTGAATCCATAGGATAGTTAGTTGGTTTTTATCATTTTCACATTACCAGTTTCCTTTAGTTTAAAGACATGAAAAATATTCCAAATCATTGAGTTCAATCTATGGAAAGATCTTTTGTAATCTTTTACAATATGTAATGAATGGAGTTAATCTTATGGGATGCATAAAATCTATTAGTTAGATTGTGTTCAGTTAAGTGGGAACAATTACTTGAGCAGGCCACTCAAGGTATTGTTCTTCGCTTCATCTTTCAATTATTTATTTTCTGTTAATAGTTGTTATTAGTTTATCATTGTTCATGAATCGTACGCAAGTTAATTGGAATTTAATTTCTTGCTTATTATGAATGAATGTTTGTGAATACGCATGTAATGATTATTAGTAGCACTCTAGAGGATAGATCAGTTGAGTCATTAGTTTTTATTAAGTTTTAGTTAACACAAAACCATTTTGTTAAGTATCGGTTCAAATACAGTCTTTACTATAGGTACCTGTACCAACTAGTTCTAGTTTATACTTTTATTGTTTTACAGTTCTGTGAGTTTCCAAAAAATAGAATAAATTAGGTAGGGTAGTTTAAGTAGTTTAAAGTCCATGAAGGCATATATAATGTTGCACCATCATAAGCTTACAAGCCCTGGGTTGATAATTTAATGTAGTCTTAAGCAATGTGAAGTGGACTATTCAGCCAGTTAAATCTTTGAATTGAGTAGATTCTACCAAGTTTATACTACATTAGCTTAGACTCTTGTACCCAAAACAATTTTTTTGCTTCATTAAGGCATTTTGATTAAAATGGTCTAAACCTCTTAAAATTATTGTCAAAAGTTAGTTTTTGGGCAAATGATGTATGGGCTTTTGTCAGTTTATTGTCTACAAGATATTGGCAAAATTTGAAAATTTTAAAAATTAGGGTTTTCGAGCCCCTATTTTTAGGAAAAGCCCTAAAAATTAGGATCTTTCTAGAATTGGATGAAATTAATTTTGATTGGCTTATTTCACTTCACAATCACAGTGGTGAGGTCGAAATTAAGAAAATGTTAGTTTAAGTCTAGTGGGTTGTTTTCACCTTTTTAGGAGAAAAGTTAGGACCTCTAAGGTCAACAATGGTAGATGGCCAGATACCAGGTGTCAAAATCTAAGCTTGAAATGCTCCAGCAAATATTTTATGATGAGATATGTTCAAAATGATGCTTCAAGATGGAGGGGTCTATCGTCAAAGTGAAAATGCTTGAAATTTTTCTCTGGAAATAAAGGAGCACCTACTAGCTAGGGGCACCTTAGGTTTTCGAGGCTCATGTCATCTTTTCATGGTTTGTCACTTCCAAAAAGAATTTTCGAAAATACTGTTAGCTTCATGATGAGCCTACTAGCCAGTCCAAAAGATCTGTCTAGCACCTAAAATGGAAGATTGAATGAAGAACGAGGGAGATGAAATTACTCAAAATTTGACTAACATTGGTGGAGAAAAGAGACCTTGGAGGCTAGGGGCACCCAAACTTTTGAGGTACTAGATGTAAATTTTTCGACAAATGACATCCAAGATGTTTGTCTCAGACTTGACTAGGCTTCACAACGAGTTCATTAGGGAGCTAATCTGAGTTGCTAAACTACTAGAATTAGGAGTCAAATAGAAGGATACAAGTCATTGTCAAATATTAGTTCAAAGCACAAAAGCACCCTTGGAGGCCAGGGGTGCCTAGGCATTTAAGCCCTCAAATGAAGTTGTTAATATTTTCTCAAATGTTCATCCTATAGGGAATGCTTCAAGTTTTCAATTGCATATCTTAGTCGGATCAGAAGGTTGGTTGGTAGCCAACAACTAGAGATTGAATGAAGATTCAACAAGTTGTGAAAATGGCCTAGAAATAAAAGTGCCCCTGGAGGCCAGGGGTGCCTAAGATTTTCACCTATCAGATGAGGTTTTTAGGGATTATGCTCTCTAGATGATCATGTTCAGAATTGATCTAGCTCTACAATGAGCCTGTCAGCCAGCTCGGGAGTTTTGTCAAGTGTCAAAAGTTGTAGGCTGAAGGAAGGTAGAAATAAAGTTCAAAATGCATGAAAATTTGACTAGGTCTAATGAGAAAAACACCCTTGAAGGCCAGGGGTGCCCAAAATTTTGAAGTCTCAAAAGTCAGAATTAGGGTTTGCAACCTCAAGAAGCTCCTTGTCAGTTTTTATCTTGCTCTTCAATGAAACTGTCATCTAGTCTACTGGATACATCAGTCATTGAGAATCAGTGATCAAACATAGGCTTCGATGACATTTGCAAAGGTTAAAAATGAAAATTTTCAAAAAAGTTTCTAAGTCTGGAGAGTTGGCACCTAAAGTCAAACTTTGACTTTTGAAACTAAAGTGCATTGGTTGCCCTATAATGGAGGAGTTTTTGAACTCAACTTAAAATAATATTAAAACTCCAGTCTCATCTCCAAATTGACTTGTAAAATACTATAATTTTCTTGCATGTGGCAAATTTCTCTGTGCATGCTGGGTGTCACCCATTGTAAGGTTTTATTTTCATCCAATTAACTAAATTGGGGTCCAATAATATTATTGCAACCTAAATTTAGGGTCTTCCATGCTAGGTGATGCCTTAATTCATGAAATTTATTTATTAAGGAATTTGGGCGTCCATTATTATCATGATAGGTTGAAGGAAAACACATTTTCTCATGCAATCAAGATCTGACAACGCTACAGGTGATATTTTTTAGTGTTCTTCATAATTCCAGGTCTAGATTGCTTAGAGGAATTATATTCCAAACTTCGTCTTTCGAGTACATGCATTCCAGACTTCATCAAACTTCGTTCAAGGCATAGGCGTCATTTTCAGAGACATAATATAATTTTTATTTTCTTTCTCTCAAAATTCTTCTATCCTTGTCTTAGGTTTTCTCCCGCATGTCAAGTAAATGACATCTTTTTCAGAATCTGGTCATCTGGGTTCACTTAGCACAACATTGGCAGCAAAACCCATGTTCCAATCTTTTTTTTAGAAAACTGCCTTGTTACTTCTCATTTTGAAGCATTGTGCTTTTTTTCAAAGATTCTTTTGCATGTTGATGAAAAAGTCAACTTTTTGAAAAATGAAGAATCTGGGTTTTTTTAGCTCATTGGCACCTACAAATCCCATGTGCTAGTTTTTCTCATGAAAAAATTGCCCCTGGTGCCCCTATAGCCCCTGCAACTTCTATTTTGAAAAGTCTTTGCATGCCTTAGTAAAAGTCATTTTTTTGAGTTTCTAACAATCTAGGTTGGATTAAAATTTTATTCTCTACAAAGCTCACATTTCAAAAAATTTCCTAAAAATTTCCCCTCAATTGGCTATTTTAGCCTCATTACGAGCCGTTTTTATCCTTTTCTGAAGTTTGCCCAAACATATCTAACTTCACAATCAAAAGTCTAGTTTTTCAAAATGCAATTCAACCCAACTGAATACAAGACCAAATCGGTCTTAGTTCATGAATTTTTGAAAACCTTTGACACTAACTTGGGTCACGTTTATTTAGTGATTAAATTAAGCATGTTGGAAGGCATTGACAGTATGACAATCAAGCATATTGATCACTTTGGATAGCTAGCAACAACCTCTATTCCCCTCATAGTGTCAGATCTCAAGTTCGTCATTGCATGCATTAAGCATTATGACTCATATACACGATAAATTGGATCAATAGATGGGTGAGTTGTTTGCAGCCTCAAGTCGAGAGATGTCAAGAAGTGCTTCACCATTCCACCTTGTACAAATAATTTCATCATAGTCATGGAGGAATGCAAAAAGATATGGTAGTGGGATAAAGAAATATCTCACAGGAAGGTCGCTCAAAGGTGGCTTAAATAATAGAAAACCAACTTGCCAAAGAATGTTGGGCATGGAGAATTCAAAGATGAAATTGTTATCTTGACTACCTTGCTCAATCGGGTTACAGGTCAAGAAGATGCTCATGTTTTTTGACCGTGGATGTTCTATGTCATCTTCTAGATTATCAATAATAAAGAGAAATTTGACTGGGCTATGTTGATCAGTGAATTTCTTCACCAACAAATCATAGGATTTCTCAAAATCCATGAGTTTCATGTGGTTTCTTATTTTGTCTATTTGATTGCATTCTAAGGAAATTTTAGAACTTTGAAAACCATTAGCACTCTTGGTGTTCAACGTGTGCATGAATACTTCCCACAGTTGGAGTTATCAAAATCTAAACAAGATTTCAAGTAGGTGAACGATCACTTCTTGATGAAGATAGTCAGAGACCTTGATAATGAAATACACATAAGGATTTCGACAAAGGCTAAATAAAAAATGGAGAATTGGGTAGATTGGTTTATCCAATTTTTCACATTCACCTATATTCAAGTGTATGGTTACATGGGAGAAACTTTGATGCTACCAAGATACCCATCTGATAAGGTCTTGTTCATGGATTTCTTGAGATAGGTTCATGAGGTTCATACTTTTCTTCACAATCGACACAAGCAAGCATTCACTTTTCTATGTGGATTGGGAATATACAAATACAAATCAACAGTCAATTACAAGTTGATGAGTAACGAGTTGTCAAAACTCCATCTCAAGTACCTCAGTGAAAATTTCTCCTATGATCCTTTGGGTCTCTTTGCAGCTTGGTTGGAGAAAATTAATTCACATAGGCCAACACTTAAAGACTTTTGGACCAATTGCAAAGATGAATTCGAAGTACGCAAGTGTCACTATTCCAGGCTCACTCTTCCTCAGCTTGTTGATTTCTTATCAAAAGACATTGAAGGTTTTTCAGATGATGATGGAGAGGTGTTAGCACATTCATCAAGGATCAAGTTGCTTTCCAACCACTTCGACAACCAGATTGGTATTCCAGAGAGAACTTCAGTTTAGGACCTATCAAGAGGAGTTGTCAAGACTAGCATGTATTTCTTGGACAAAAAAAGGAGATGAAAGGTAGTTCCTGTTGCAGAGCCACCAGTGGTGTTTTCTTCACTACCTTCCACATCACGTTCAAAACCTAGAGTGAAGACATGGAGCAATCCACTTGATGGTGCTACAGTTAGCATGAGAACAAGGAGAGGAAACAAAAGTCAACAAGAAAAGTTAGAGAAGGTGCCAGAAGTTCTAGTAGAGCCAATAGTGCAAACTGAAGCTAGGTCTTCATCTCTTGGTTTGCTATTTTCTCCTCAGTCATCTCCCATTCAAATTGAATCAGAGCTAGAATCACCGGTTTGTGAAACCTCAATGCTAGTTAATTCACCATAAGTCAACACAGCTACAGTCATTTCACCCAGAGAAGTTAACATTGATCACTCATGCTGGCTTGAGAAGAATTTGGGAAGAAGAAGGCAAAATCCTTCCTATTAGCTAGATCTTTCAGAGTTTGGCAATCCCTATCAGGATACGTCAAACAAGAAGATCGAGAAATAGGTACTCATAGAAAATAATCCTAAGGAAGAGGTTTTTGTTGAGGTTTCCACATCACTAGAGGGAAAGATACTAGATGAGGTTGAAGTTGGTGATTTCACCTTCGTCAAAGCTTATCTTGGAAGAAGCACTCGACACGTGGACATGGGCCTCTTTAAGGTTGATGCGAGTAATCTTGAGGAGCAGGTGATGAAGGACAGAGAAGACTGATGGAATTCTCAAATTTTGCAAATTTGAGATGGCCATTTCAAAATTTTGCCTCTACACTTTCAGAAGTGCACCTGACAAATCTACCTGATTGACATAGTTTGGAGGGTCGTAATTTGGAGCCAGATGATTGTTATGCAAAACTCATTTGTAGACATACTCAATTGACATATGTGAATGAGCATGTCAATTTTCAGCTTCCTACAATGAGTTCTATCAGGGTTTCGAAAAGTGAAGCTGAAGGGGTTTGACATTTTTCTATTGTTTGCAAACATTTAGTTTTACAAAGTTGCATCTTGTTTGAGCTTGCATTTTGCAACTGGGTGACTGTCAAGTCAAAATGAATGTTGTTCTATATTATCCAAACCTAAATGAGCTCGTATGTCAATTTTAAGGGCCTCATGATATGATTTTCTATTTTTAACAAATCAAAACCAAATGCAGTTTCTCCTGTTTTGCACCTGTATTTTCACAAACCTTTCTGAGAGGCTGACTTTGAGCGTCAATATATTTTGATGGGAGATGATTCAAATAGAGCCCTCTTACACACATGCTCAAAGTACCTAAATGATCCATTGTGTCCAATGGCAGCTCACCGAGAGTTGATTTGCTATTTTTGCGAAATGCCAATTGGGTTAGTTTCAATTTGTTCAGAACAGGTGCAGTTTCAAAAAAGTTCGATTGAGCAACTTTGCGGATTAATAAATTTTGCTTCGTGATTGATTTCTTCGATCTGTCTTTTGAATTGCATTCCTAGAATGAATTTCTACAATATTACAATTTTTCATTGCTTCATGTGGTTGTTTGCCTAGTTTTCAGATGCGATTCTAGAGCCCACTTGGCCAGTTTTTACCATTCTACAAAAGTGCCTGAAAGTAGATTTTAATGGCAACCCAGTTTACCATTTCAATTCGAATGCATCTCAGAAGTTGTCCCAGATCAATTGAGGCTAACTCTTGTTTGAAAACACAATTTTTTTTTAGTCGGATCCACATGGGGACCCGACATGCTTTGCACATTTGTGAATTCCTAAGCATTACATTGGGGTAATTACTTCAAGTAAATTGATTTGAAGAGATCAAAATATGGGGTGCAAAATTATATCCACCTTCAAAGGTTTGAGTATGGACTAAGGTCTATCTTTCATTGTAATATGAGGTTTAAAAGATGAACATAAGTAAAGTCTCACAAAACAACTTTTCAATAGGTAACAAGGCAGTTATCTGACAATCTTTTGTAAATGTTCATGATGATGGTGCTTTCAAATGAACGGTGATATTGAACAGGGCACAAATTTGTCTTAAAGATGCAATAATTGTAAACAAAATTACATTGATAGTGAATGTATTCACAAATGAAGATGGTGCTTCATTTGACCAACCATGGGACAAAGTTACAAATCTATTTGACCTTACTAGATTGTTTGAACAATTGTATGATACTAAAAAGGGAAAACTATAGTCAGTGAATGGATATGAGAAAACCATTGAGTGTGGTAACCTGGAATATCATTGGAATATTGTCATACTACCTTAGAAATTTTTGATGAGAGTCACCATGCCCACGTTTTATACTTTCAATGCTCAAGGCTGTTGAGGACATGCCGTGACCTGCTTGGGGTTCTTCCTCATCACTCAAAATTGCAAATGAAATGCCATGACTGTATGTAGAAAGTGACTGTCAAAAAGACTTTGGAAACTTCTAAGAAATTGTGATTGCTAGTTGTGGGGCGGCCAATGTTGACATATATAATATCTCAAATGCCAAATAAATGGCAACAAATCCATGAATGGAGAGGCCATTATCCCTAATAGAGGGATACTTTTAATTGCAAGCTTATTGAAATGGGCTATCAATCTAATGGCACACATTGTAGAAGAAAAGCAACGTAGATAAGGCAAATGCTATTGGCAGATACACTACCATCTCTCCAGCCCACACCTAGATGAGGAAAAACCCGCACCCAATATAGTTTGCGCCCGACATGAAAAATGTATCAAAATTGTTTAATGAAATTCTAGTTTTTTCTACGCATGCACAACCAATATTCTTGGTGAAGGAAGATTTGGAAGTATAGATAAGGCATCTTCGAAACTTCTAGCAAATGCATTGTGCAGGCCGCGCCCTATTCGCCTGTGTTGGGTATGCAAAAGTGGTTATGTTGAAAAGACTTCTGAAACTCCCAAGAAAATGATACTTCCAGATGTATTACCATCCTTGCCCGCGCAATGTTGGGGGTTCCTGACAGTGAAACCGATAGGCACAAAATGGTTTGTTAAAAATGCTTTAGAAACTTTTAAGGAAAATGTATTTGGCAGAGAGGGTGCAAAAATTGTGAAGCAGATCGGTGACAAGGGTTAGAAGGATAGAACAAGGATGAATGCTGCACTACGCACAATGAATTGTTGAAGAGGCCTCATAAAATTTAAAACAAATGCATTTGATGGCTGTAAGCCTGTATCCCAATATTTGCATTTTGCCAGTGACCAAAGGAGGAAGAAAATCTTGGAATAAATGACAGATTGCATCAATGAAGAAGGCACCACGATGCTGGAAACTATAAAGACAATGCATTTAGCAAAGGAGCATAAGATAGGAGCTCAATGGAGGGCATGCGTAAATCTGTTTGACAAAATTCCTCAAGTAAGTGTAATCTCATGGAACGCCAACAGTGCAGCCTGAGCTTGCAAGGAGTGCGGCCGAAATTGTGTGATACATCCTTTGAAACGTCATAGTTATCACCAACAATACAAACAAAATAAACTGCGTATGTTGAAAATGCTTTGAAACATTTAAGCAAATGCAACTGGTAGTTATGCGCCAACCACCATGAAGGAAGACATTGCTTCCATGAATGTATAAGAGGAGGAATTGCAGAGCTCGATCAACAAAGAAGATGAGATTAGGGCACAAAAATGAAATCAACGGATAGGAAAGGAGGCAACGTGGGAAAATCTCGCTAACCTCGTAGGAGAAAGGGTGACGTGAGCCGAAAACCTGCGAGGCCTGTGAAATTAAGGCACGTGGGTGGTGGTCCCAAAAAATGCAACTTTCCATGGAGGAATCAAGTATTTTTAAAAATGGTCTATAGTGAAGGATTTTAAATGAACAAAACATTTAAAATTAAATGTTGGGTGCGAAGCCAATTTAGGTGGAAAATAAAATGTGGGCCCGGGTGAAATAATGCATGGAGGTAAAATAAAAGATGCCCGTTTAATTTTTAACGACACATTATATAAAGTAAAAAGATTTTAAATGTTGCCGGATTAAATAATGGGGTTTTAATCTTTTAAGGGCAGGTTTTAATAAATGTGCAAGTAATCTCAATGGCTCGGGGTTAAATATAAAAGTGGGAAAGGCACAAGATAATATATTGCCCGGTAAAAATGAGATTGGGTAAGTTAAATTGATGCCTGGAGATGGCATAGAGGAGGGTGAGAATATTTTAATATTTTCATTTAAATTGGACAAAGTGAATAAAATATTCACTAAGGTTTTATTTGTTAAAAGACACCATTTCACGAGGGCACATTTTCTTTCACTGTGAAGAAGAATGAATAGAAATAAAAGAAAGAGGAATTTTCTCTTTGTTTAAGGTGAAATATTTTTATGGTAAAACATAGGTAAAATGTTTTACATGTCTCAGGTAAACAGCAATATGGAATATTTTATAAAGTGAATAAGTATTTAATATGAAAAATATTTTATTTGCTGGGAAATATAATGTGCAGCTTTAGTATTGTAAAAGCAGAATTATCAGAAGTTTTCATGGGAAAATTGATTTTCCAGTAGCTGGGTAAATGGAGATTCTCCACATGGGCACATTTTCTGTTTCAAAGCAATAATGGGCAAAGGCAGTTTTGAGGGAATGAGTTTGTTGCTGCAAAGGAAGAGAGAGGAGAGATTCTTTTCAGTTTTTTGATCAACGAGAATAGAGCTTCCAGGTGGCATTGGTAGATCAAGTTTAGGGCTGCTCCTATTTGCTTCTCTTCTTCTATTTTATTCTCTTCTCTTCTCATTATTCAGGGTTCCAATTTTTTGAAAGCTCTGCAAGTCAGGCATAAGCTATGGGTAGACCGTAAAGCTAGGGGGAAATATGAGTGTTAGTCATTCAATTTGAAAGTGTATGTTCTAAATTGTTCTTTTATGTTTATTTTAGCTGATAATTGTCTCCATGGCTGAATTGTAATGCTATTTTGGATTCAATAATAAAATTGTATGAGTCTGTTCGCATTTGAGTTACATCTGTTGTTGCCTTCTATTCTATGAATGATGTAATTGCTTTAATAAAGCACAAGCTACATTTATTATTGCCTATTGTTCAGGGATAGTGTAATTACTTTAACAAATGTGACAGGAGTGTTATGTTTCAGGTGGATTTATAAGAAGAGTTATCAGAGAAAGTTTCAATGGTCTGGTTGTCATAATGTGACAACATTTGCAAGACCTTCAGAGCATGTTCAACACTGAAGGATGAATGCTAGTTATATGACTCCATAGCCCATTTTTATGGCATTGGTCCATTATCATGTTTCTGTTGTTTTCAGTTTGGTCCCAACTGTTTAAATCAAAAACCATTTCAAATATGTTTTGCTGAGTTGTGTTTGTCATGTTCTCCATGCTAGTTGATGAAATGCATTCAATATCTTTCCAATGTTGAGTGATATTTTAGGTTTCTCAACAATTCTGTGAGAGCATTATCTTGTTACTTGTGTGTCTAGATTTTTAGATGTTGCTAAAGGGTTACCCCCCTAGGTCTTACAGAGCCTGAAGTGTAGGGGAAATGTGTGTCAATTCCATTTCCTGTCAGTTGGCCACTAGCCTTTGTGGTTCTTTAATATAGAGGTTGGCTACCTCTAAGAGAGTTTCAAAGCCTAGTTGGAAAATTAAAACACCAACAAAGACAAAGCAACCCTTAAGGTTGAAAATAAGTAGCTATGGTGATACATATTAGATCTTCTTTATGGGACTTCAAGTGTGGCTACTATTCTTCCTCATATTCTATAAACACTTGTAGATCATCAAAAGTTGGGTTGGTTTGTCAATCATGAAAATATTTTGGAGAACTAAGTTTTCATTATTGCAGACAAATACCTTCTTTCAAAGTTGTATCAATTAAGGTACAATGCTCATGATCTTTGTTAAGGAATTCAACAACTTGAGTTGAATATTGTAGAGGGAAAACCGATAGATTTGATTCTCATTTCTCAATTGACAATCACATAGGATTCCATTATAGCACATGAATATAAAAGAAATCTTTTTGCTTGGAGAGAACAATACCTCTTCAAAGTAGAAACTTATGAAATAATCTCTATAAAGTTGGTTGGAATCAAAGAAGATGTTGTTGGTGCTCTCAAACTTTTAAGCGGATTCGTCACCCAGATCCCGTGCCATTATCTTCATAAAAATGGCACCTACATTGATCTTGATATTGTGCAAACTGAATTCTAGAATTTGGTTCATTATGGTCTTGATGGTGATCTTGTGGTGTCCAATTTGAATAATTTCTCGGTGATGTCAATGAGTTTTGTCAAGGTAGCTAAGGAGGTCAAAGAGTATCAAAAAATGATCAAGGATGGAGAGAAGGCATTGAGCAGACATTATTTCATTTTGGATAGCATCAAAGTGCTTGGAGATGATATAATTAATGAGTTCCTAGAGGAGATGATTGCTCATGACAACTTGGAGTAGACAGACAGTTGGATCCCATAGTGTTCTTGAGGATAGAATCAAAGGCAACAATCAACTCAACATCACTCTTGAGCTCCAATTGCTGATTTCATGCATGCTTATCTCATCCTTGGGGATATCTTTCATGGAGGTGGAACTTTTAGTTAGGATTTAGTTAAAACTGATGTTAGTTATCAGTTGAATCTTATATCAATAAGGAATTGTGTGTTGCAAGGTCCATTTAATTTAGTATTAGTTCAGTTAACTAAGGTAGTTTTTCCAGTTAACTGTTAGATTGCATCCATTTAGACTTAATAATAAATATTGCATTTTTGCAAGACTGAGTGTAAACTCAACGAGATTTTAGGGATCCCTATTTTCTTTGAGGTTCTATAAATAAGAGCACCCTTGCTCATTGTATTTCAAATTTTGATGTGATAAAAAATTGTTGTGCCCACCTTGCCGTGCAATATTGCTATTTTGTATTGGTTCACTTTGTTTAATACAAAGCTGGTTTGATCATTCATTGAGTGTTTGTCTCATAATAAAATTTGATGTCCTAGATTTATTTTTTTATAATAATCTTTCATATCTACACCTCGGATAGGTGTTCCACCTCCTTGGGAATTTAGAAATAGAGATTATCATTTGATGTTGTTTTTAATAGTCTTTCTTTCATATCTACACCTCAAATAGGTGTTCCACCTCCTTGGGAATTTAGAAATAAATATTGTCATTTAGTTTTTGTTTCCAATAATCTACTTTCAACCTACACCTCGGATAGGTGTTCCACCTCCTTAGGAATCTTGAGAACTACCTTGTCATTTGATGTTGTTTCCAATAACCTTCATTTTAGCCTACACCTTAGATAGGTGTTCCACCTCCTTGGGAATCGTGATATACATTTTTTCATCAACCATTCCCATTTGCTCCTAAGTCTTCATGCTCTATTTTTCTTGAGGAAATAGGATAGTTCTAGTGTTATCCTAGCTGTAGTTAAGATATGCAAAACCAAAGAAAACATTAGCTGCAATGTATGTGGTTTCTTAACCTTGTGCCTCTACAACTGAGTCCAAAAGATATGAATTTAGGATACTTTATTTTTTATGCATATAAACAAAAGAGAGCTTACCCTCCTAATTTGAAGAGAAATTAATAATCTGCATAGCTGTCTGTTGCCAATACACACTCCACAGGTGCGATTTGTAATGCCAAAAACTCAACACAACCCGTATTATTTTCATTTATATTCCTTAATTACCTTAAAAAATTCTTTGGAAAACTATTGACTTGTCAATCCTTTGGTCATTCAATATCCAATATGATGCCATAGCCTACATAACACTATCCAACCTCATACCTTGTAGTTCAATTTTTTTATTCCTATGTAACATAGTCCTTGGAGATCACATCCTAAATCCTACATCAAATATTCCTCATGTCTCCTATCTTCCATCCCAACAATCCTTCCATCCTATATTGAAGAAACCCCTAATCCTTTCATCCTTATCAAAGACCTAGTTCTCCCTTATTATTGGTTCAAAATATTCAATCCAAATATCCAAAATCCATCCATACCCCATCCAATTTGAAAATTAGTACATCCAAATGCAACAACCCTAATCCATGAAGTCTTGCTATAAAATCTAGCACATCATCCAAAATATTCCTTGTTTTTGTTCCCAACCTTGTCGTAAAATTTGATCCACTTTAGTCACCTTATCATCATTGAGATATGTCTTTTCAAATCCTTGTGTTTTTTTTTAGGATGTGTCCTTCCCATATCAATAATGTTATCATTATCATCATCAATCAACCAAATCAGTTTTGAACTTGACTAGGGGAAAGATCATATTTGTCTTTGTATCCTTGTGCTTGCTTGCTTGTGCATATATTTCAATAATTTTAATTTTCCATGGTCCTTGTAGTATTCCATCCCCAACATATCCACTCCATAAATAAATAAAAACAAATATAAAACATTGACATGCACTTTGAAAACTTCAAACAAAACACTTGAAACATGTGATTTTAATGCAAAACCATAGAAATTTACATAAAATTAGATAACATACAGTCAAAACCATCCTTTTCTATTGTTATCAAGAGAAATGGGGAAGTAAAATATGGAGAACTATACCCTAAGACTTCTTATGTAGTCTATTTATACCCTAGAGGATATAGTAAGAGAAGCAAGAATATGTGGTAAGATTATAAAAATAATACTTAACATTCATCATATCAGCATCAAAAGAAACATTCATACATTCATCAGACACACATATATAGATAACCCTTATAACTCCATATATTATATCACAATCTCATAGAATGCAAGTCTTAGTCTCTTCTCATATATTATATCTCTCTTTCTATCTTCTTATCATCTATCTCTTTCATATATCATTTTCATTGCATATATAAATACATCCCCTTGAAGTCACATGACCCCTAACTACAGTTGATGCCTTTTTCAGGTACCGTGGACCTTTTTCAATAGCCTATGGTAGGTTCTATTGTAGCCCTTGACCTACTAACATCATCCCCATTTTTAAAATGATGTATTGTCCCCAAGACATGATGCTTAGTTTGGAAGGAGATGCTAGTATTTTATCTTGAGCCTCATCATGGTTGAAGCCCAGTGTACTTGTGCTTAGAGTAGTGTACCCATTTTCCCTTGAATTTGGGTGAATGTTATCTCTTCCTCTTAGAGATCGATTCAGATTTAAATCTTTTGTTTTATTTTCTCAGCTTCCTTCAAAATGATTTAGAAAAGTATCAACTCGCTATTGACTGTCTCCCTCAACTGCTTGATCTATTATTTTACTTTCTCCTATTAAGTATGGAGCTATTATAGTTGTGTATGAAGATTCTCAACTTGATCCCTTATTGCTCTAAAATAGTCATGCAGAGGGTCATAGGCCACTTGTGTTATCTAATATTTTATTTGAATCATTTATGTGTGGAGGTTCTTTGTAGTATTGGGCCACTATAAACAAAATTGGTAGATCACCCTAGCCTCTTGGATTTTATCTCCTGTTTGTTTGATCTATTGTTTTAACTAGGAGTGCATGGTAGCACATATCTTTGTATACTCTTCAATTTTCTTCTTTTCCAGCTCTTCTTGGGCCAATTTTCTTATGTTTCCCCTTTCAGAGGCCAAATCTGCCTGTAGGCCATCTACCAATTGCTTGAGTTGTTGCGGCAAGGAGAGGGATTTTTCTCGAGAAAAATGTTGAATTACCCCTTGCAATGTTTCACAACCTCTTGTAGCTACTACACATGTTATACATGTTCTTGTAGGATCTCTTCCTGGGTGGTAGCATGAAAAATATCCCCCAACCTCATCTTCTAGAGGGGTGAAATGTTGGACAAATCCACCTATAACCCCACCATCGGTACTTGAAACAATTGTAGAGATAACACCATTTATATTTGTTGTTGTTGGGCAAGGAATTTATTCATTTCTGAAATGGTATTTGAGGGAGTGGATGTATCTCTGGAATCCTCCCTATTCTTTTCTCTAGGGCTTTTATTCTATCCAAAATTGGTCCTTGTCTATTTGGGAGTATCGTCCTCTAGGTTTGGGCCCTCGACTTACTCTTCCCTATTATTTTTTTACATCTCTTTGTAGAGCTTTTGAGTGACCTCTTCAGTCTCTTTCTAGATAACTTATGTATTTTTTGGAGTGTCTTCCATGAGCCTATCAACTATTTGTTTGGTTTGAAGTTCCTAGGCTTGTGCTTGCGCTAGTGTTTTCTTTTTCTCTGCAGTGATGTTTGGGCTAATGGAGGAGATTGCTTTCTCCCTTATTTATTCATCCCTGCTCAATGCCTTCACTTTTTTTCTCGTATTGTGGTAATTATTTCTTTTGGTAAGTCTTTCATGGCTTCTTCTAGCCCTTTATTAGAGTGGTTAACATATTTAACCATGTATTGAATTACTCTATCTTTATTTTTTTTGGATATTTCTTTATACATTTGGAGTAGTTGTGGAAGAATCCCATTGCTTTTAATGGTGTTGTAAGTCACCAAAATGTCAATGAGCTCCTCCTATTGCACTGGATATTCTCATGTCTACTCTGGTTGATCTAGATTTATTGGAAGAGGAGGTATCGAATCCTATTGTCCTCTTTTTCTTCTCCTGAGAGGTTGTAGGACCTCCTCTTCACCTTTCGGTATGTCTTCAACCTCTACATCTTCCTCTCTATTACTTGGCCATCTGTTTGGGCCTTGTATATGTAGCTCTTTTTGGTGGAGTGGTTTGTGGTTGCTTTCCTAGGGTCGATACAGTTTGTGTAGAGGAAGTGGGTCCCTCAAATTGAAATTGGCCCCATCTTCTGGTAGATGGATCTAAGGTAGAGGGTGTCATGGCCTTCTATGGGAATCCCCCATTTAGAATACCCCACTTCTATCCATGAATTCTCTATATATTCCAAATATTTCCACAATAGGGTCCTTCAATTTGGTGAGTAAGGTAGACACATATGCATCTACTTCCTTTATCATGACCTCGTATGGGAGTTGTGGAATCCATGTGGTCCTAGACTCTACTACTTCCATATAGGTATAATATTTATCGACCAAGAATGTTATTGTGTTGATGTATTAGTGTACCAACTCGTAGGGGATTCGATCTCGAGCCTGAATCTATTCTTAGAGACTTTTAAAAAGTCCCCAGTATGTTGCAGTGTATGATTGCTTGTTTGGGAATTGTTGTGCATGTTTCTTTATCTATGTCACGATGGGGAGGTGCATTTTCCAAACCTTTCCTTTGAAGTTGGAGAGATCATTCATGAAATAGAAAATTAGGCATATAAGTAATGTGCCAAATAGGAAATGATACTTGGACATTTTGATTTTGTTAATGTGATCCATCAATTGTTCTCTCATGACTTCACATAGGTCAAAGTCTTTTTCGTCAACAACCATTTCATATGTGGTATGGATACCAATGGATGTTATATAATCCTCACAATTTGCATAATATATCTTATAGGTGATACACATGGTGGTGTACTAGACTATCAAATCTATTATTTCCTATATATTCATACTTCTTTTGTGAAATGTTGCTCCGGTTAGTTTGTAACTTCTTCATTTTTAATGGCCAGAATGGCTCCCTTCATGCTTAATCTAGTTACCATGTGAATGGCTTCTTTGGTTATGTTGTATGGTTTGTCTAAGTAGATATATTCCTCATGCACTTTGCTAAGTGCCAGATGTACCCATTCATGGTTGTCGTAGAAATTTGGGTAGTCTTTCCATACATCCAAAAAAATTAGCCCTACTTCATTGTTTATGGCAAGTATCCATTCCCATTTGGTGTGAGGAGGGTCTTGCAAAGCTCTTCAAACTTGGTATGGTCGAGCTCCACTATTTTATCATGGATGTATTTTTGCACATATTCTAAATACACCACATTGATGGGTATGTTCAAAAATTCCCCTTCTTTATTGAGTTACATGGCTTTGTATGGGTATTTCTTGTACTTTGATCGGGGTTTTCTGAGATATCAATGAGGGTAGGATTAGCCATTGTAGCATAGATGGAATTGGTGAATTGTGGTGAAGCTCTTAAATGCTTAGAGAAAGCTTAGCACATAATTAAGTCAAAAGCACAATTAGCTTAAGTGAGGAATGAAGGTGGGAGTGGTATTAAATATAGGTAGGCTAGTGGGGTGTGAGTTATTATCTAGGTGGAGGGGTAGTTGGGTATTTAATGTTCTTCTCATTTCATGAGTTTCCCAAGCCATTTGTTGATTTGACGAGTTACTTTTGGGTTTTTAATTCATAATTTTCGTAAAGTATAAGCTATGTTACATAATATACATTATGTTGCTTATATTTGGTGTTTTTAATCTGCCAATAAGTGATAGTGTTTCAAGTGTGCACCATTCATGTGCCCTGTTACAAGAGTGTTATCCAATTGTTTTAGCTTTACTACTCTAGAATCATGGATTTCATGAATGTAATAAGGACCTAGCCATCCCACCTTAAATTTTCCTTGTTTCTTGAATTTACTACCATACAATAATATGATGTCTATGGTCTTAAATTTTTTCAACCACATGTTTCTATCATTTCATGCTTTATGTATTTACCTTTCTAGCTGATGATTATACATCACAACCTATCAGAACTCATCCAATTTCTTCGAGTCTTCCCCCTTTGTATCATAGATAGATCATCCTCCAACTATAAAGTGAGTGTAGTATGTATAGTAGGGATTATGAATTTCATAGGCATTGTGACATCAATATCATAAACTAACTAGACAGTGGTAAACTTACTAGTCCTTTTATAGGATGTGAGGTATGACCAAAGTACCACAGGTACCTCTATATCCCAATCTATTATGTTCCCATCACACATCTTAGTTAGTGCTTTGTCAATTATCTTGTTTAATGCTTCATTGGCCCCATTAGCTTGCAAATAATAGGATAACTTCTATATGTGTTATCATAAAATTATGAAGTAGTTCCTTTATCATCTTATTCATAAAATTTTTACCTTGATCACTTACTATGCTTAGAGGACACCCATATCTTGTAATGATATTTTAATTTAAGAACTTTAAGAGAATTTTTTTGGTGCAATCTCTTGTTGGTTCTGGCTCTACCCACTTTGTAAGGTATTCCACTTTGATTATAATGAATTTGGCTTTTGAATGCTTTTTCAGAGGGTCAATTGGTCCTATGAAATCTATTTCCCACTTTTCAAATGGATTTTAGGCTAATGCTAGTCTAAGTGGCATTTCATCTTGTGCAATAGGTTTCTCTACCCTTTGGAAAATATTACATCCTTTTGTGTATGTTGTGGCATCTTTGTATAAGGTCAACCACCATAAGCTGACAAGTTTTACCCTTTTAGTTGTTGTTTCTCCAAAATTATGGCCTCAAAAAATTCCTTCATGTGCTTCTCATAAAATTGATTTCCTCTCATGTTTGCATACAACTCTTCTCAAAATATCATCTCTCCCAAGATGGTGTAGTTTTCCTACTAGAGTGTACGGTGCAACCCTCTGTACTAGTGATTGTTTATCTTGAGGTGATATTTCCTTAGGGAATTCACCAATATAAAGAAGAAAAAAAATGTCTTCTAACTCTTATGGTACCACAATAATGTAGAATAAATGTGTGTTGGTTAACTCTTCTCCCTGGGCATCTAGTTCTTCTCTGGTTTCAATTTGTGACAAGTAATCTGATCCTTGGTTATTCTTCTTACGTTTTACAATGATTTTAAAATCAAACTCCTAAAATAATAATAACCATCTACATATCGAATCATGTGTTACCAGTTTGTTAAATAGGTATTTGAGGGGTTCATGATCTATAAATAAATTGAATGGTCTGGACATAAATAATGTTTGTATTTTTTTAACGCATATACCATAGCTAGTGCTTCCCTTTTTGTAGTGGTATAGTTCTTTTCTGTTGTAGACAAATTCCTACTGTGAAAAGTCATGGGATGGTCCTTAGTTCCTTTGGGTCAAGTGAGTACTACCCCTGTAGCTACAACTAAAGGCATCTATGTGAACATGGAAAGTATTATTCTATTTTGGAAATATTAGCATTGGTGCCTTAGTGATTTTTTTATTTAAGTGTCAAAGGATTTCTATGATTCCTCATTCCATTCTATACTCTTACCAATTTTGTTCTTTAGTAGATCCTCTAATAGGGTGATGAACTGGCATAACCTTTTATGAACTTCCTATGATATCCTATATACCCTATAAATGCTTTAATTTTTGGTGAATTCTTTGGTGGTGTTAAGTTGAGGATCAAAGAAACTTTCATGGGGTCTACCATTAACCCTTCTTTACAATAAAATGTGGTTCAAACGAGTCCCATAAGTTACCACACATGTATATTTCTTCAAGTTTAGGGATATTTTCATACTTATACACATGTTTAACATCATTTAAAGGACATGTACACAATATTTTATACTCCCATAGATAGTCCAGTCATCCAAGTATACTTCTAGAATATCATGAATAAATCCTTAAAGGTGTTGATCATTATCTTGCTAAATACAATAAGGGCATTATTTAATCCAAAGGGAATTACTGTATACATATAGGAACCCCATTCAGTATCAAAATTAGTCTTAGGTTGATCTTCCTCCCTAATCTTCACTTGATGATATCCCGAGAAGCCATCAGTAAATGAGTATATATCTCTTCCAGCTACTGATTATAATATTTATTTTGTGAAGGGAGTTAGAAATGGATCATGTAAACATGCTTTATTTAATTCACATAAGTATACGCATATCCTTATCTCTCTTGTTTTCTTATTTTGTACCACCATGAGACTTATCCAGTCAGCATGTTCTACCAGTTTGATGATTTTGGCAGTCAACATCTTGTCTATCTCTATTTTCAATTTCCTCTTCACATTTATATTGAGTCTATACAACCTCTTTTGGACCGGTTTAGCACCTTATTTAAGTTGAATTTTCATCATTCCAACCTCCTCCTTAATTCCTTTCATTTTTATAAAATTTCTATTATGATAAGGCTTCTATTCTTTGTGTTACCACCTTCTCATCCTAGTAATATCCTATACTTGCTATTTTGGGGATCCCCTTTTTCCGCAATGTTCATGTCCTTCAGTTTTAGGGGTTCATTGTAGTATTTCCTTTTAGGTTCAACGATTTTTTCTATATCCCTTTCCCCTTGGTTTATTTGTATTTGTGGAGCTTCTTCTTCATCATCATTTTGTACCACATAGCAATATTTTCCTACTCTAGTAGATTTTTAATCCAACCATTTAATGCATTCCCATATGCCTTCCTTTTTAGGTGGTGGAGAAGAGGTTTGTGGTACCACTGGCCTTAGATTGTCCTTTGGTTTAAATATGATTTCCTTCATTTAGATTAATGCGGTGAGTACCTAGGGATTTTAGTTGTGGAAGGAAAAATTATGGAGGATATTTGTACTCACTTTGCTCCACATTTTCATTTTTGCACATTTCTCCTGATCTAGGTACCATTTTTCACAACAAGATTTAGTGTCTAGTAGAATAGCTAGATATATAATTTATCGTCATACTCATAATTTTCCTCCAAATAATGTATACACATATCTAAGTGGTGTTGTGACAAGGTATCTCCTTCGTAGGTGGGTATATCTTCATACTTCTCCTACCTCTGGTATAAATCTTGCTTTGATCGGTGTTTTAAAAGCTTCCCACTTCTTGATAGTTTGTTTGTGCATGTTGTACCAACATGAAATAGTGCAAGTAAGAGTATTTGGTAAAATTTATAGCCTATGTGCATCTTTGGGGAATACTTTCTCTATTTTCTCTATATACGACAAAAGGTCTCCCTCTCCAGAGTACTTAGGTAACTTAATGTGAGAAATTCCTTTTGTAATATGACAGACCTAATGTGAAACTTCAGTATTATCCTCTTTATCACTTTATGTGGTACTGCACATGTCTTGCGCTACACTGTCTTCTTCTACTTGTGTTTTACTTATCAAAAATGATCTTTGAGAACCAGATATTCTACAAGAATATACATTTTGTTCATCTTGCATCCATGTGTATTTAGTCTCATCATCCACACTCCCTTCAATGTCATTTATCCCAATCTCTCCTTTTGAATTGGGATCCTCTATGGTTTTAGTTGTCGATAGTATGGTTATGGTTTTTATAGTCCTATCATTATCTCCATGCTCCCCACATTGAATTCCTCTACATATGATTCTTTTTTCTTCTTACCCAAAGGGATGTGGACAATTCTTTTGTCATTGACAAATGAGATCTTTTCCTTTCTAGCATCTGTTACTCTTTGAGAGTCTATAAACCACCTCAATCCCAACAACACATCAAATGAATCAAGGTTTTATTCATAGTAAAAAATTCAAAGTCTACAATTTGTTTTACCCCTTTCACACTAACTTCTACATTCCTCCAAGTACCGATTTGCCTAGATACTCCCAAATTCTCTTTGGAATTAGATTTATATCTAATCCTAAATCAACCATTACCTTAAGAATATTTTTATGATGAATGTAGAGATTAATCATTATAGTTCTAGTCTTCCAATGTTTTCCCACTATTTTGACTTGTGGTATGTTCTTTTTATTCCAATAATTACTAAACTATTTCAATTTTGTGAGCAAGTCATGTTGTCCTACCAATTTGGCTAGTTATTTGAATGCCTTTACTTCCTTTTCTGAAAAAAGTAGCTATTATGCTCTTTCTCCCTTTCTTGCTTTTGTTCAAGGATTATTTTAGTTTGTTCTAATATTTGATCATGTTTCTCTTTAGTAGGGTATAATCCTTCCCCACCTTCAAAGCTTTCTTCCTCCGTGTTTACCTTATTTGCCCTTTTGGTGTCAGTACCCTGTTGAATCATCACTACTGCCTTACCCTTTTTTTGGGTCTAGATTTTTTGTGGTATTATTTTTTAGTACTACTCTCTTTTTTAGTATATCCCTTGTCCTTTTCAACCTTGTGATGTCTTATTTTATCTTTCACAAGGTTATTAGGTACTTTATGGGGGAGCCTTGCCCCCTAGTTGAATTTAGTCTTGCTATTTATCATTATATCCTTGTGAATGTGAATTTTTATAATGTTGTCATGCCTTTTCACAATTAAAAAATCATGGCCCTCCTGATCACAAAAACCACATTGTTTTCTTCTTTCCCCAACATTCAATCACAAAATTTCCTGGTTTTCCACAATTGAAGTAGGGGGCATATGCTCTTCTTCCTCTTCCTCAACCACAATTTCTTCCTCCCCAAAATGATCCATTTTTGTAGGGTTCCAAACTTTGAATAGCATTGGAATTTATCTAGTTTTGCTGCCATGGCGGAACCATATACCCATGATATTATGCATACAACAGTCTTTATGCTAGTCCTTGGACATATTACATCATCCTATTGATTTTTTGGTCCTCTTTTACCCATAATAGTTGTGATGGAAACTCTGAAGTTATATGATCATCTCATTACTCACACGTGCCACAGTATAGAGAATCTGGTTTGTTAATAATGTGGAGATAGACTCTTAATGTGTTTACTTTACTTTATTTTATTTATTTGGGATATTTGTTCCACATATGCCCCTCTCTTCTATATTATGAGCACCATATATTAGGATTTTGTGGTCCTATCTCTTGTTCCATGTGTTCTTGTCTTAATCTTTATTGATCCATTTCTAGTTGTAACTATTCTATTTTCTTATTTTCTTTTTCTTTCTCAAAATTTTCCATGAATGACCTTCTAGTCGATAGTATAATATGACTAATTTTGAGTATGAGCCAAATTTTCTACCATCTAAATCCATTATGAGTTCTTGTGTGATTGTAGAGAGGAACCAATCTCACTTTTGTTTATCATTGCATAGTTCTTCTAACCTCTGAGTTACTGTCTTGAATATTCTATAGAAATCTAGAATAGATTCATCTTCCCATTGTGATAATTCCCTGAATTTTCTTACTCCTTTTGTTGAGAGTTTTAGACTGTCAAAATTCTCCAAAAATTATTTCTTCACTTCATCCCACATGTTATTTATTTGTGGGTATGATTTTCAATACCAACTTAATGGTTCATCTCTTAGGGAACCAATGAAGTCAAATAGTTTAGTGCTTTCACATTGATCATTTCAAATTTACACATTGTTTCCAATAAGAAAATATGTTATGCAACATTATTGGTATCCTTTTCAAAAATAGTCATCTTCCTCATCGTGCCTATTTTGTCTTCCTTTGATGAGTACTCTTCTTGACTTGTGGTATTGCTTCTCTGAATACTAAAGATGGAACTAGTCTCAGGGTCACTTTCTATCTTTTCATGCTCACTTGGTTCTTTTGTAAGTCTCCACTCAATAGTTTGATTATTACTTTCTAAAATATCCCAATTTACCATGTAAGTTGTCAATAATTCTAGTTTTCTACCTTTTTCTTCTTCTTTGTTTGTATCTATATGTGTTATATCTGGCATAAGGGGTGAATCCTAGTCTGGGGGTGATGTATGTTCCTTATAACTCTACATTTTCAATTATGTATTTTCATTCGTAGTCAGTACTGGTTGGTTCTTAGTTAACAAACTCTTAAGACTAAGATTAGTTTCCACCGCTTCTACATTTTTCTCCTTTGTGGCATCCTTGGATTTTCCTTCTTTCTTTCCTATTATTGGCTACACCCACATTGACACCCTCAACAACTCCCTTCTTGGCACACTCTCCTCTTTTCTTTAAAATTTCTTTTGTCATTTTTCCAACTTGCTCCTTTTCTTTCTTTTCTATTTCTCTTTTGTGGTATCTTTCCTCCCTTTCTTGAGTTTGCTTTAGCCTTCTTTCTTTTGTATTCATTTCCATCCCTAATTTAATGATTTCAAGTATCTTTATTTTTCATTTGTTTTCTCCTATTCCCATATATCTTCTTGATCTATATTTCCATTATTCTTTCTCTATGCATATCTTATTTTTGAAAGAAAATCTTAAATAGTTGCTTATTTTCATAGATATTTTAGATCCCACCCCCTTTCCATTCATCATCCCCTAATGGCCTACCCCCCTTTCACAAAGGTGGCCCTTAGGGTTTGATGAAATTTAATTTTCTGTCAAATTTCCTTCCCTTCTTATACTTTTAATTTCTTTAATGTTCTCTCCAAGGTCCTCACAATGAAACCAATGTTAGCAAAAGAAATGGGGATGTACAATTCAAATATCTATACCCCAATACTTCTTGTGTAGTCTATTTATACCCCAGAGGATGTATTAAGAGAAACAAGCATTTACGATAAGATTCTAGAAGGAATACTTAATATACATCATATTAGCATCAAAATAAACATTCATACATTCATCAGACACACTTATATAGATAACCCTTATAACTCCTTATATTATATTAGAATCTCATACAATGCAGGTCTTAGTCTCTACTCATATATTATATCTCTCTATCCATCCTCCTATCATCTATCTCTTTCCTACATGATTTATATTAAATATATATACATTCCCTTGAAGGGACATGACCTTATCTATAGTTAATTCCTTTTCCCAATATCACATACCTTTTTTGATAGCTTGTGGTAGGTTCTATTATAGCCCTTGACCTAGTAACAATTTTATTTACAAAATACTTAATAATAATATTGTAGAGTTCTTAAAGAAGGTTCTAGCTACTATTATTTCCCCAGAGAAAGATGGGTTTGTGAACTGTCACCAAATTTTGGATGGTTAGTCATGGTTGTAGGAGTTATTCATTCTATGTCAATCTCTAAGGAAAATTATATGTTCATTAAATTAGATATGTCAAAGGCCCATGATATGGTGAATTGGTATTTTCTACAAAACATCTTATTAGCTTTTGAATTTTCCACTAATTGGGTTGAGTGGGTTATGAGTTGTGTGACATCGCCTTCCTATGTGGTGTTAATTAATGGTATTCTCTAAAATAATTTTTTTATTTCCAGAGGCCTTAGACAAGGAGACCCTCTTTCTCCCTTCTTGTTTATTTTAATGGAAGAAGGCTTAGACAAGTTGATAAATATTTTTTAGTTGAGAGGGCTCATTCAAGGTTGGTCTTGGGGATAAAATTCTATATCCAAATCACATATTTAGTTCATTGATGACATAATCTTTTTGGGGATGGATAAAACAGAAGAGCAAAGTAAGTTAAAGAAGGCTTTAGATAATTATTTATATTCTTCTCACCAACTAATTAATGAGGAAAAATCAAGTATTTTATTTCTTAATATGTAGGTTCTTATCCAGTGTATAGTAGATAATTTCCATTTTCAAATTGGAACTTTACCAATAGAGTATATGGGGATTCCTCTTTCAGTTGGTATTCTCAAAAATAGATCAATAGAAGGATATTTTAGATAAATTTAAGTTGAGAGTTAATCACTATAGCTTTTTATGGTTATCCTTTGCGTGTCAGGTAACACTTTTAAATTTCTATCTTGCAAGCCTTTCTTATAGTAGATATATAAAATTGAGCTAACACCTATCACACACCCTAAATGACATTTTCACATCATCGACACCATTATCATAAAAAACAACTACATTTCACATCAAACACATCAAAAACCCTAATTTCCCCTATTGATTGAATAAAACAAGATTATTTAATTAATTCACCTTTTTCATCATTTTGACTAATTAAATAAATTCCATTTATTTAGTAAAGTCCTAAAACCCTATTTTTGCTATTAATTGAATAAAATGACATTATTTAATTAATGCACGTTTCATCAATTTTGACCAATTAAATAAATTTCATTTATTTAATAAAGTTCTAATCTAACTTTATTTCATCTTGATTAGTTAAATAACACCAATTATTTAATTACGTCACTAAATCACTTTATTCCCCTAAGTTGATTGAATTATTAAATTATAATAATTTAATTAAACTCACTTTCCCTCTAAATTTGAATAAACTATTCAAAATGTTATTAAAAATCAAATCAAACTAATGCAACTTTGTTTACAAAAGTCAAACTTGATTTGCACGTTCAACTCCAAAATGAATTAATGAATTAAATCAATTAATTAATCATTCTCAACAACTTTTCTGATTGAGTAAATTAGGATCCCCTAATTTCTCAATCTATTCCTCACTGATCAATCTAATTCTTGAATGATCAATCTATATTCCTGACTGATCAATCTATCTCTCAATCCCATAAATTATTTAATCTATTCTTCAATCACACAAATTATGTAATCTATTTTGCACAGATTATTCATGTCTAAATCCTCTCAACATCTTTTGACCGTCAATCTTGATTCAACATTGTTTAATCTTGATCATCCATTTCAAATCACAATTTCTATATATCAAACCTCTTTCCTCATAAAAAAGGATCAAATAATCAACTCATTTTGCACAATGAAGTACCACCAATATTCCTAATCACCATTAACACAACTTCAACATATCTTCAATCAACCAACACGCAACACATCAGAAGCTTCTTGCATGCAACAATGGAGGCTTCACAGTGATATGACCAACCCGACATTAGGCGAATACACTTTGACATGGGATGGTAACCTCTCTCTGTTATTGAATTCAATTTGATAATCGTAGGATTTCAATTGTGTTTTCAATATCTTAGAAATTCATTTCATGAGTGAAGGAATAGATCGAAGATTTGTATGCTTGAATTAGATTAGATTCTATTTCATTTGCATTTGTTTTGTTTACACTCTATGATTTTCCCCCTCACACACTTATTTGCAATTTTTTAATTTTAGCTGATTTTAAGAGTTTTCGTAAGGAATTTGAAGCTCTTTCCAAAAAGGTATTATGGGAAAGTAGTTTGGAAACCCAAAAGTGGAGTTTTGTGAAATAGAATATAGTCTGCAGTCCTAAAGAGGCTAGGGGTCTTGGTTTGAAACATTTTGAGATCAATTTCCAAGCTTTAGCTATGAAACTTTATTGGAGGTGGTACAAAAATCTTGGTCAGTCATGGGAAAAAAATTCTTAATGAAAAATATTTTGGAGGGGTCCTTGAGGAGGATATTTTGCAACTGAATCTGGATGGGAAAAATTTCATGATTTGGAACACTATCAAAAAAGGTGCCATGTTTATTGAAAACGAGCTCTTTTGGACAATAAGTAAGGGTAATAATGCTTTATTTTTGGAAGAATCTTGTGATAACCATTCCCCTATCCTCTCATCCTTTCCCAAAATTTTAAATTCATGTGACATGTTTCTGAATGCAGGGTGGTCCAAGGTTGCAAACTTTAAATATCAAATTCCTTTGGGTAGACCCTTTATCTATAACTAGAAAGAGTGATGGATTTGGCTTGATGGAGGCTTTTTGGAGGATACAAATACTTTGGATTCTATCTTGTCTAAGAGACCTTGTATCCCTTTGGATGTCTCTAACTCTCTTTCTTGGGGAAATGACTCAAAAGATGTTTATAGAGTTACCCTAGGGTATCAAATTCTTGATATGTAGAGAAGAAGGAAGGTCAAATTTCCTTGGTGGAAGAGAATATAGAATACGATTGGAAGGAACAAATGTGATTTCTTATTTTCGCTTATGATTCATAGTAAATGTCTCACCTGAAATAAAACTTGAAAAATAGAATTCCAGGGACCCTCTATTTGTTTTATTTATGGTAAGAGTGAGGAATGCATTAATCATCTTTCTTTTTAGTGCCCTTTTTCCAAGTAAATTTGGAGTCTAAGATGGAATATTTGGAAAAAACCTAATATTCATGTTACCTCCTTGTTTAAATTTTGAAATAGCTTGGGTCACCCTCTGACTTCAACTTCCTTTCTTCTTGCTGCTTGGGACATTGGTCCTTCATTTATTTTTTGGTAGATCTGGTTGGAGCATAATCAAAGAATATTTAAGGAGTGTCAAAGTAGAGTTTTTTAGGTTTTGTTTAAGATCAAAAGGATTATTAAAGAGATAATTTCAAGGCCAAATTCATTATGGATGATTCCCTCACTTCATCAAACCTACAACCTGTTAATCTCTTGGAGATATCCTTATCTCTATCCTCTCATATCAGTTGTAGTTCTAGGTTACAAGGTTCTAAGAGAGTCAATAGAGTTAGGAGATGGAGCTTGCCCCCTGGTGGCATCTAAAAGTTAAGATGGCTCTTCTAGTAGAAATTTAGGCTCTATGGGTATCAGGGGAATTGGTTGAGATATTGATGGATTGTTCATTTTATTTTCTCTACCTTAATGGGAACACAATCCAAAAATCAAATGAAAGCTTGGGAAATTCTTGAGAATCTAGAAAGAAATTTTGATATGGGTTGGAAAAAAGTCTTGTATGAAGTAGATTCTTGATTCTTATTTATTTTTTGAACAATGGGAATTTATAGGAGGCTTCCTAGAGATTGATAGTTTTAGCTAAATAGATTATATGTTTGACATTAAATTTTGATATGATTTCCCTTATGCATGTTTTGCAACAATGTAATAGGGTGGCTATTTGTTTTGATAAGTGGGCCTCTGAAGGGAATCATAGTTGGGATGTTGGTGACTAGGGTGATTTAGATCATGACAAATCTTAGCAACTCCTTATGTTTATTCATGATGATCATGGAAGGTAGGCTTAGAAGGTTAGGAGTGAGTATCAAGTGGTGCCTCATATTTATATGAATACTATTTGGTGATTATGTAAGATCCCTTGGTGGATTATTCTCTTGTTGTATGTTATTATTTCTTTGACCATTTTGAAATATTTGTGGTTTGTATGTATTTAAAATTTATTGAATAAAATCTTTATTTTTTCCTATATTTATACAGATTATAAAACCTATTTTAGGTCTAGGAACCAACAAAAATAGGAAAACCCCATATTATCCAACACAAGTTGATAAACTTACATATATTGTAACTTATCCTTGGTGGTGCTGTAAAATAAAAAGAGGTTGAATTCATTGCCTAATCAAACCATACCTAGACTGACAATATAGATAGACATAATATAATAAACATAGATGAGGGAAAGGGAAAATTATGTGTCCCTTCCCAACGTCTTTGACATATCCAAAGTTCTAATTTGTACATTTAAATTTGGTGTTACCAAAATTTTTGGCCTCATATTTGATATCTCTTCCCCAAAATCACAAACCCTTGAGAACAGAGGAATGGCTTCCTTAGGAATGGAAAATTGGAACTTATTAACTAAAGATTCCACAAAAAATTGGAGACAAATATGTCTCTTCTTAATAGCATACAAATTATCTAAAACAATATGAAAAGAAACTCAACCTTATTTGAGAACATCACACATATCATCATGGAGGAGAAAGGAACTTGTAGTAGTGGAAATAATGTCTACACATGATGGAGACTAAGCAACATCGATGAATTTCCATTGCTCTCTTGTATACCCTGGGTCCAATAGTAGCTTTTCCATGACTTCATAAATGCACAAACCAAGAGACTTGTCCATCCCCTTCGCTAACTCTCAAATTTGAACCACCTAATTTTGCAACATAGGGTCTTTAATTTCTTGGTTAAGATATATCATAAAGCTTAGCATAGCCTCCTCACTAGACAACTTCTTCCTCTACTTGGACACACACATACATCATGTTTCCTTTTGTCATATCAATTTCCCACCATTTTACCACCTTTAAAGTAATAACTAGAAGTAGGATCCATCAAAAACAGCCACCCATACTTTTGACACAAATAAACAATGAAGAAATAGAGACCCAAACACCAAATATATAATTCAGAACTAACACCACCCCATCTCATAATTAATTCTCACACTTTGTTTGATACTAGTTGTCTAGTCAGTTGTCAGTCCATCCCATTATTTAGAACTTATATATATATATATATACATGTATATAAATATATTCACAATAGAAAATTAAATAAATGAGTTTGTAGATTAAATTTATACTAATTTTAATTAATGAAATTTCTTCTTTGTGAGAAGATTCATTCCATAGGTTTAATAATAATAATTAAATGAAAATCCTATTGAGGTTTGAAACAATAAGGTCAATTCAAATTCCTATGGTTGATTCATTACGTCAAAACAATGAATCCTATAAGTTTTAATCAATTTCTTTTGATTCTAAGAATCTAAATTTTGCTATATTAAATAATAATTTAAGAGATCTAGATTTGAATTTAAAGCATATAGTTTTCATATCCAAAATTCATTTGTTTACACATAAACAAAATATAATAATTGATGAGGGCTCATGGAGACCTCATATATTTTCTAAGTTTCACATTTGATACTTTATTTTTGGATTAAAAACTTATGATACTATCTTTTATATGCTTCATTTATGGACTTAATTATGCATAAAGACTTAGAATATGAATACTATTATATAAATGCATATTTTCTTTGAATGCATGATTAAATGATATATAATGTGAATGTTTCATGGATATGTGTTTAACTCATGACTGGAAGAAGTAATTATGGATCAAAAGAAGTGCTAACTATTTTATTATTCAAAATGAAACTAGAAGCCTACTGTTCATGACTCAATAGCCTCAATCAAATTACTTGTCAGCCAAACAACTGTTCTATCCAGCATACAATCCACCTTTGCAGTTCTGTTCAACGTTAACTGAAGATGGCCACAAATATCTCCATGATTGTTATTCAAGATCTCCAAAATATCTTTATTAATTTGGAGCTAATTAGATTTCCCAATTTTCCTTGTTTTCAAATAAGAGAAGGATATACACATCCAATCTCAAGTTAGTTAGCGAGTAGAAGCTATAGATTGTATTAGTTTTTTGTTTTCAAGTAGATTTCATTTTTCAATTCCTAGTTGAAAAAATTTGTACTTCGCCCCTCCTTGGGCCAATTTTATGGTATAAAGAAGAGAAGTTGATCTAATTTTATGTTAGATCCCTCCAGAGAAAAAGTAGGGCCCGCTCTATCGAAGGAAGGTGATCCTATTAATTATTAGCTCATCTTCATTCTTGTTTTCAGTCAGAATTCTTTCAGGAGTATAATGTTAGAATAGATCTTGAATGCATAATTATATTGTTGTGATATTAATTCATTATTGTGTTGATAAAATAGAATCTTTTATGTTTAACTTAGTTTAAATTCTAGTGAATTAGATTGAAGATAGAATAGTTCATTCATCATTGATAAGTAGTTATGTTCTTAATGTTCTTGATGGATTATGCATAGAGAAAGACTTGTTACTTGATAGATTGGATGTATATGGAATGGAATAGATTGTTTATGAATTAGTTAGATTTCAATTATGTTTCTTAATTAGATTTTGAATTCAAGTTAAAATAGATTCTCGTTTTTATGCAAATAGATTAATTTTAGAATCCATTCCTAATGATATGATCTAGCTCAAGACACATCTGATCTTTGCACATTTTCTGTTCTAAAATATTTTATTTCATTTAGAAGTTTTAGAATAAGTTTAAGTAAAGAAGAACTTAGGAGAATAGCGTAGAAATACTTTTGATAACCAAGGAACAAAATCGAACTGCTCCTGACAAAGTGGAACAACAACAAACCCCCCCAAAACTAGTCCAAATCTTACTGCAAATAGATTTAGACATCCTGGGTTGACAACTAAAAGATTAAATGATTAGGAATTATGACAATAACGACCCCTACCAATAATTTTTGGCATCGTTTTAGGGGAATGATCTGGCCTTAGAGGAAAATTGAAGCCTTAAGTGTTGGTAAGAATCTTTTTGTCAGTTGATGAACAAGCAAAGAGACCAATTTGGAAGATTCATCATAAGAGAACTAATACCTTCTCTAGAAGGATCTCCCCACACTCTACAAGTTCATCATCATCCACTAGAACAATCTCCAACCACTTAGAAGATATGGGGGACATAGGAGGAGGAGGAAGGGATGAAGAGGAAGAGGTTCCTAATAGAAAATTCTCTTTCCCTATTGCCAGTAATAGGCAGGCTAATGGTCTTTCTATGAAAAATATTTCACCCTCTATTTTACCTACATTACATGGGAAAACTTTGGAGGACCCTGACTAATTCTTGTTTGAATTCAAGGTATTGTGTCAAACTTATGATTATACATCCAATAATCAAAAGTTGAAACTATTTCCATCTACTCTAAAGGAATCAACCTTGTATTGGTTCATGGGATTGAATGATAATTCCATAAACACTTCGGAAGAAATGGAAATAGTTTTTTTGGATAAATAGTAAGATTATTGTCGGGTTAGGGATGAGAAAGAAGAATTGTTTAAAATAAAACAATTAGAGGAGGAGATTTTAGAGGATTATGTGGATAGATACCAATTTATTTTGAAAGGATTTGGGAATGGGTTGGATGAAGAAATCAATAAGTCCATTTTCCTAAAAGGAATTGATGATGATTCAAGAGATGCTTTGAACTTGATAGGGAAAGGAGACACCAATAAACTCACTTTTGAAGATAGTTGAGATTTGTAGGAACTATTCAAGGACAAGACCAAGTTATAGGAAGAAGAATAGGGGTTCCTCTTTTGATGTTTCTAAGGTCATGGAGGAAATAGAAAATTTAAAAATTGATCTCCATATCCACCTCAATTCTCAACCTGATAAAAGGATAGTAGAACCATTGGCCATATATTGTCCTAAGTGTAGAGACAAACATCCATTAAGGGAATGTCCTCTCAATCAGGTAGATTTGTGTGATATTTGTGAGAAGAAATATTCAACTGGTAAATGTAATCTCCTTCCAGAGATTAAAATTCATTTGAAGAAACCTTCTCAATCTGCACTTGTATAAGAAGAACTCAACTATGTAGGATAGAGGCAATTTAACCCTACTTTTGGAGGAGAATATAATCCTAGGAATAATTCCAATTGGGGTTCAAATAAATGGAATCTTCTTGGTCAGTGGAGTCCATAGTCTCATTGGAATTCTCAACAAATTCCAATTCCACCTCCTTCTATAGCAACACCTTGGGTACCACCTTGGGGACAACCCGAATGGGATAATACTCAGTGGAGCCAACCATAGTGGTAGCCTAATCAATATCAGTGGCAACCTAATCAACCACAATGGAAACCTAACCAAGGTAATCAATGGTAGAATCAGGGACCAAGAAGACCTTGGAATAGAAATCAATCATTTTTACCTGGTCCCACACAACCTACAAATTTTGAAGCTGTAAATCAACCTCAAATTCCAGCTCAGCCAGTTCCAAATCCTAAAAATGTTAAACCCCAATAGCCAGCTCACAATGTTGATCCTAATACAGTTGGTTTAAATAATATTGATTTGAAAGATATTCAGTTGAGGACTCATTTGGTACCATCAAAACTTGATGTGACTAAAGGTAAACAACAATCAAATTTGGTAAAGGACATACTACAAAAGAATGAAGAAATTTCTTCCGATAAACAAGCACCATTCCCTAAATGAATTCAACAAGAAACAATAGTTGAGAAACAAATTGAGGATAAAAAAAATGATTTGGAAGATTCCCACATTATCAAAGAGGTCAAGAAAATTAACATTGAAATTCCACTCTCGAGAGCTATCCGAGATATACTAGAAATTAACCAGGTTGTTAAATCTCCATGTGTTAAAACTCTTGGCAGGAAAAAGAAGTTACCTCCTACCATTCAAGTTGGAGGAATTTTTTTTGATGTTTTGTCAGGGAAGTTGATCCATCAGAGGTATGGTGATCCTAGAAGTCCAGTAATCACCCTTAACATTAATGGCATTGAGGTTCCAAATGTTCTTATTGACTTAGGTGGTGCCATAAATATTATTACAACTGAAACAACTGATAAATTAGGGATCATAAATGTACAACTAGCAACCACAATTTTATAATTAGCAGATCAATCCATTACAAAACTAGAGGGAATTCTTGAGGATGTCATTGTTACCATCAATACATGGGAATATCCAGTAGATTTCCTTGTTTTAAAAAGCAAGCAAAGAAAGTTAGGCTATCCAATAATTTTCTGGAGACCTTGGTTGGCAACAACCGCTTCCCTTATTGATTATAGGTCTGAAAGAATGACTATTTCTAATGGCATCCGATAGAAAGAAATATTCATTTACCCTCAACAAAACCCTCTTTGTCATCTGAAAACCAAAGCTGGGTTGATGATTTTAATTCAGAAGATGAGGTCAGAGAACTTGCAATGGTAACATTGATTGAACATGTGGAAGACTATCAAGAATGTATGGATGAGGAAGAAGGAAATATTGAAGTTCAAGTTGTTATTGATGATCAAGATCACTATCCTTTAACTAATATCACAAATTCTGACTCAAATCATAACCAATTCCTCCATCAACTTTTTCCACATCCTTGTCCCTTAAATACTTTTATTGGAGAACCCTCTACTCTTCAAGATAAGATGAAGAGAATATTAGTACAAACAGATAGACCTTTTGTGGTGATCTTGGGATCAGGGATATAACCAACACTAACAAGGATTTGATGGCCAAGGTGGGATGGGATCAAATAAGGAACACTAAGGATTGGTGCAAAATCATGAATTCTAAATATCGTCAAAACAAGCCTTTGGTCAGCTGCATTTGCAACACGCAGAGTCTTCTTAGAAGTGGGATAAAATGGAAGATAGGAAATGGTAATAAGATTAGGTTTTGGGAAGATCCTTGGTTACTTGACACCCCTTTGGAAAGTTCTGGTTTTAGGAATCTCAAGAGGTTGGCCCAAAGGTTCTTTGGTATCTACATTAGGGACTATGTTCTTGGGCCTCCTGGGGCTAGGTGTGGAAGGATTTAGCCCTTTGCTGCCCCTTTTCCCAAGATCTTTTTTGCTTGGCTAGGTCTCTTCAGGATTTAATTTCTCTTACTAGGCTTCCCTCATCCTACTTGGGAGATGAATTTTTTTGGACCTTTGACAAATAGGGTGATCTGTTTGTCAAATCGACGTAGTGTTGCGTTTGATCCTTGGAAGAAGGTTTGGAACCGCCATATGATCCAAAAAGTCAATTTCTTTTGGTGGAATTCCTATCATAAGAGGATCCTTACTCAGGATAATTTGAGGAAAAGAGGATTTCATATCCCCAATAGATGTTTGTTATGTAAATGTTGTGAGGAAACTGTTGACCACTTACTGTTACACTGCCTGTTTGCTACTAAAGTTTGGGGACTGGCTTTTGAAATATTGGGTATTCTTTGGAACATTTGTAAGGATATCAAATCTTTTATTTTGGGTTGGTGTGGTCCTTATATTCACCCCTTGCCTAGAGAAATTTGGAACCAGGTCCCTCCCATTATTTGCTGGTGTTTATGGAAGGAAAGGAACAACATGATATTCAGGAATACTGAGATGAGTTCTAGGGAGGTCTTTGGTATTGGTGCCCACCTTATTGAGGAAAACATCTCCATCTTCAATGGGAAACTTCCGTAGAATAGACCCACTGAATGTGAAATTAGAATGGTGAAGGCTTGGCATAAGAAGTTGGATGCAAGCTCTTTTGACAACTCCAAATCCCTGGCTAGGAGTAACACCATTTGGGAAACTCCGAATAGAGGATGGTTTAAACTCAATTTTGATGGGGCTGCAAAAGGCAACCTGAGCAGGGCAAGTATAGGAGGTGTGATCAGAGATTCCAGAGGTAATCTTGTGGCAGGTTATGTTGGGGGAATTAGCTTCCAATCTTCTTTGATTGCAGAAGCACGTGCACTGCTCAAGGACCTTCAAATTGCTGCTTCTCTGGGGATAGAGAACCTTCACATTGAAGGTGACTCTAAGTCCATTACCGATGTCGTGAACTTTGGTAGACTGCTTGGATGGAGTACAAAGGATATTCTCCTAGATATAAGGCTCTTTTTATCTAAGCTAAGGTTAAGGAAAATTACCCATATTTATAGGGAGGGTAATCAAGTGGTAGATGCCTTAGCTAACTTTGGAACCTTTTGGAATTTCTATAAATGTTGGAGAAATCTGGGGAACTTACCGCTAACAATTCAAGACCTGATCTTGAAAGAACAAAACCATCATTTGTTATGATGACTTCAAATTTCTTGATTATGGGGGTTGTTTGGGGGGTCCACATGGTTGTACTTTGGGATTGGTGGATGGGCATAAAAGCTGAGGTGGCCTAGGAGTGGAAAAATTCAAAATTTTGGGCTAATCCCGCGCTAAATGAAGGTGGATTTACAAGGAAGTATGACACGTACTTCATAATTATGAATCTGAAGGGTCGTACCTTGCGATATCTCCTTATGGGGAGTTTGTTAAATTATCATTTCATCCTCAAGCCCGTGGATTTAAAATTTGATGTGACGACTCATTATGAGGGTAAGCTCCCTTTTGGCTCTTCCATTTTTGCTAATTTAAATCGGCATCTCAAACCCGCTTAGCTTGTTATTAGTAAATTTGGCCTAGTGGCCATTTTGACTAGCTTTTTATGCAAAGACAATGTGGCTAATGAACCTCGCTCTTCCATCATATCTTGCTTATCTAGCTGTAATCACCTTAAGATCCCCATTTATGATATTTCTAAACTTATGATAGGTGATTTTCATTTTCATGCATGTGACCTACAGACTGCCTTGATTAACCAACGTAGCTTTATTCGCCCAAATATCCATTATGTGAAGAAAGCCCTTCACTTAGTCAATATCTCTAACATTTTTCTTTTACAAGTTCTCTGGTTTTTTTTGTGTAGGTTGAAATCATCGGTGGCGATCATGTACGGATTGAGCCTGATAACTGCGGGGAATTTTGAAAAAATCCTTTGGTTTGGCACATCTATGTCAAGGGTGACTTAGCTCCCCTTATGGAGAATCTCGTGGGTCACAACCCTAACTTGTCAGCATAATTTTCCAATTCCTGGAAGGACTGGAGAGTGACGCTGGGAGTAATATCATTTGAAGTTAGTGAAGATCTGATTGCACAGGCTACTGGGATGCAGAGCACCAGAAAAAAGTATCTAAAACATACTAGGACCCAGGATAATGATAGCATGAAAGTGTTCTTTGTGGGGAGTGAGGATCCGGTCCACAACCAGTCGGGGTTCGAACGGGAGGCCCTTCCACAACCTTGGGACCAAGTTTGTTTGGCCCTCATGAAATACGCGACGCTCGAAGGTAGATTTAAAACCTACTTTTTCTACCACTTCCCTTTGTTGAATCATCTTAGGCACAAAGTTATTTTAAGTTTTTCGTTCTTTCTACCTATGGATTTGAAAATTTCGGTGGAAAAATGCAAGGAAACTACTAGCCTTAACTCGGAAGATATCCCTCCTCTGCCTCTCCACTAGGGGCTTATCATGAGACTCTATCATTTCCACCTCGCTTTATGCCCACCTAAACCCATTTTTGTTGTTCCTGTGGAGGAAGTCGAACCCCTCGCTATTGCTAACATCTCCCCTGTTGAGTCTAAAAGCCCCATTTGAGTGCTACTGATAATCCTAAACCAAGCATGCTACTAAAAAATTTGAAAGTAATGTAGGTAATTCTTATATGAGTGTTGCGACCAGTCTGTGTGAGATCAAGGCTACTTCGGCCAAAAATGCTTACAAAGCCACACTGAAGAAAAAGGGAAAAGATGACAAAAAGGGCTTAATGGAGCCTATGGTGAAAGAAGGCAGAGGAAAAAATGTTGTGGGGAAGGATTCCAAGGGTGACATAGTGGTGGAGCCGATGACTATGACTGGTGGAGAGACCACTATTCAGAGGTTTGGGAGATTGGAAGAAAATAACAAAAAAAGATAGGTGGTGGTGGACTCAGAGGAGGAGCAGTTAGACAATAAATACTACAAGGAGGAGGAGATGTCTGAGGAGGAAGAGGAGGAAAATGTGAAAGGACCCCACACCATCCCTGACAATAGCAAAGAGATGAAAGAGAACTCAACCTCTCAGTCTTTGCACCCACTGGATGTCGAGCATGTTGAGAACCCAAAGGTCGCTGATGAGGGAGAGGAGCATCGTATGCTTGAAGAAAGAATGGACAAGATGGATAAGAGATTCAAGGGCCTGACCCACTTCACTGTGAAGCTATTTCATTTCGTCACCAACACTCTGTCTACGGTGATTAAAGATGAGTTGGAGGGAAAGAATACAGATGAGAATCAAGAGTGGGTCGGGGATGATGTCATGGACCTGCTGTCTAAAAATTGGGATAATGCCAGTTAGTTGTTAGTTGGTATGTGTTTTTCTGCTTCTGTTGTTAGTCCATGGTCTATGAACTATTTTTTTCTGTTTCTATTTTTTGGCTAACTTTTTTTGATAACTTGGACCTTGGGGCTTGATGTGTAAAGGGTACAACACCCTGTAAATGATGCTTACCGTATCAAAAACTAAGGAAGAGGATGATCTGAAAGAAAATTTAGAGCAGAAAACTTAAGCATTTTCTTGGGATTATAAGGATATGAGAGGAATCCATCCCGATATCTATACACATCACATTTACATAGAGAATGTTAAACCTGTAAGACAAGCTCAATGAAGGATTAACCTTGCACTAAGAGATTTTGTGAAGATGGAAATATAGAAACTGCTCTAAGTTGGATTCATTTATCCTATTTTAGAGAGTCAATGGGTTTCTCCACTTGTCATAGTACCAAAGAAGAATGGTAAATGGAGAGTTTGTGTGGATTACAGAGAATTGAATAAAGCTACTAAGAGAGATTATTTTTCACTACCTTTTATAGATGAAGTGTTGGATAACTTATCAGGAAGTAGTTACTTCTCTTTTCTTGATATTTTTAATGGGTATAACCAGATCCAAGTAGCTCTGGAAGATCAAGATAAAATAATGTTTACTTGCCCATGGGGTACCTATGCTTATGGAGTCTTTCCTTTTGGATTGTGTAATATACCTACAACTTTTCAACATGTTGTTCCTTCCATTTTTCTAGATTTAATAGCAAAATGTGTGGAGGTATACATGAATGATTTTACAGTCTATGGTAAAACTTATGAGAAATCTTTGAATAATTTGAATAAAGTTTTGAATAGGTGTAAAGACAATAGGTTATCATTAAACCATGAGAAGAGTCTGTTAATGATAAAAAAAGGAATTGTGTTAGGACATCATGTGTCAAGAGAAGGAATCAAGGTAGATCCTAAAAATATTGAAGTTATTTTGCAAATACCAATATCTCGAAACTAGACTGAGGTAAGAAGCTTTTTAGGACATGTTGGTAATTACAAAAGGTTTATAGAAGGGTTTAGTAAGATTACAAGTCCTCTGTTGAATTTATTAAAGAAAGATTCAGAATTTCTTTGGACTACAATGTGTCAATAATATTTTGATGATATAAAACATGCCTTAACAACCTCACATGTCATAGCTAGGTTAGTTTGGGGGGAACCTTTTCATATAAATGCAGATGCATCTAATTTTGTGATCGAAGCAGTTCTTGGGAAGAAGGATGAATCGGGAGAAATGCATGCCATTTATTACATAAGCAAATATCTTAATCCAACTGAGCAAAATTATACCACTATTGAAAAGGAATTATTAACAGTTGTTTATGCCATTAATAAATTTAGACATTATATTACTAGTTATAAAACTTTTGTGCATACAAACCTTGCAAATATTCAATACTTGATGAATAAAGATGTGGTGGGAGGACACATCATTCGATTGCTATTGTTATTATAGGAATTTGATATAACAATAGTTGATAAACTAGGTAAAGATAATTTATTGGCTGAATTTTTGTCTAGAATGGTTTTACAAGGAAATAATGAACCGGTGGAAGATGCATTTTTTGATGAACACCTATTTTCCATATCCGTTCAAAAAACTTGGTTTGCTGATATTGCGAATTATTTAGTAACTGGGAAATGTCCTTATTTTTCATCCAATCAACAAAAGAGATTAATTAGAGAAAGTTATGGGTTTGAATGGATTAATGGTTTTTTATTTAAAATATGTCTAGATCATGTCATGCAAAGATGTGTACAAGAGATAGATGTTTATGATATTATTAGAGCATGTCATGGTGATCTAAGTGTAGGACATTATTTGACAGTAAGAACAGTGCATAAGATTCTTGGAGTGGGATGACAAAGGATGCAGCTCAGTACATCAGAAATTATGATAAATGTCAAAGGATGGGAAGGCCCACATGCTCTACAAAAATTCCACTACAAACACAAGTTTCCTTAGAACCATTTGAGAAATAGGGAATCGACTTTGTTGGTCCCATAGATTCACCATCAAAAGGAAATCATTACATACTTGTATGTATTGATTATGTCACTAAGTGGATAGAAGTCAAGGTGTTGCTAGATGCTAAGGAAGAAAGAGTTGCAGATTTCCTATATAAGAACATTCTACAGAGGTATAGAGCACCTAGAACACTCATATCGGATCAAGGACCACAATTTATGTCCTTGATGCTTCATGAATTTATACAAAGATATCAAGTGCAACACAGGAAGTCATCACCATACCATCCTCAAGTAAATGGGAAGGTTGAGGTGACTAATAGAGAGTTGGATAACATACTCATCAAGACAGTTTCATCTCGAAATAGTGACTGGTCTAATAGATTGATAGAAGTTGTTTGGGCATACAACACAACATGGAAAACAACCACAGTGTTTTCTCCATATGAGTTAGTTTATGGGAAGATGCATGTTCTTCCTATAGAATTTAAACTGGAAACACTTAAAAGAACTATAAATGTGGGTATAGACCTAACCGAAGCACACAAAAAAAAATGTTGCAATTAAAGAGATTGGATAAAATGAGGATGGAAGCTTTGCATCAAACATAGATTATTCAGAATCAAAGGAAGCAATGACATGATAAGAATATCCATAGTAAGCAATTTACTATAAGTGATTGGGCATTACTATTTGATTCACAATTTCAAGAATTTAAAGGGAAGTTACATACCACATGGATTGGATTGTATCATATTAATCAGGTTTTGGATAATGGAGTTGTCCAATTGATACCTATTGATGGAGAGAAGAAGAAAATGGTGGTAAATGGACACAAACTTAGATTATATTATAAGCCAACATTGAAGGTAGAATTTAAAATTGAACTTTAGTCGAGGATAAAACATTTTACCAAGGGAGATTTTTCCTCTTTAGGTGAAGTGTCTTGTCCTTAGTACTTTTTAGTTGTTCTGAATAAAGAAGGTAGATTAAAAACCAGAAATGGCAGTTTACCTTCTGAATAAAGAAAGTAAATTGAAAACCACCAATGGTAGTTTATTATCCAAAAAAAAGAGATTTTTCTAATCTTCTTGTCTTTTGTAGGTACATGTTTGGAAATATTTTGATGTCTCCTTACAGAATTAGAAAGATCTCGATGGCTTTTGATCGAATCAGAAATCAATTTATTGATGAAGCTTTGATTTGATGTGTTCAACTTAATACAAATTTTGTTGAATCTTGATTACTCCTAATTGGTTGTTCTCAATATTCAAAGAAGATCTTGAGAGAAAGACTTCTGATATCTATGAAATGTTGATAATTAGCTAGAGTAGAGGAATTAATGCACCATTTGAAGCTTTTAGCTTCATTTTTTTGCTAACTTGTTTGTTGATTGTGCAGGTATAGGTTCATTTATTGCATATTTTCATGGTTTGACATAGCATGTGGAGAAAAGTGTGCTCTTACAAGGGTTGAGCCCAAAATGCTACTTTCTTATTTTGAGAAGGGATTAATTGAAAATCATTATATTTATCAACTGTGATAGTGCATAATATACCATATGATGAACTCCCACAAATTCTGATCAATGTATAAAATTGTGAAGATTATTCCAACTGATTCTGCAATCCAAGTACACCTTATGTCATATCAATATCATTTCACATGAGGTAGGTGTTTATATGATGAATTTATTTCTAAAATTTTAAATGCATTAATTACTTTTCATAAATTTGTTAAAAAGGTCATACCATCATGTTTAAACACTAAATGTAATTTATTAAGTGGTGAAATATGAGGTGGCATTACTTGTTGTTTTCAAGGTAATAATTATGAAGTGATAGTTTTTAAAGAGAAAGTAGTTTATACATCAACATTAATGAATGTATCGCTGCCACATATCGTCAAAAAATTTCAAAAATTTGATTGATGGGAGGTTTCATGCATGTGAAGTGCACTATGAGAAAAATAAACATTATGGTAGATGAAATGCATTTAATTTCTAGGTATAGAAGCAATCATGAGCTGCTTCATCTTTATTTTTCAAGAAAAGAAACCCGCTATCATTTCTATAATATCTCTATTTCTGCATATTCCCTAATTTGTTTCAAAGTTTTTGAATTCTCTGTTTGTGAAAATGGGTTACAAGAGAATGGATGAACCAAAGGAAGCCATTATTGATAGTGAGACAAGAAGATGGTTGCAGAGAGTAGGCTGGCTAGACCTAATCCTCAAATATGAAGGGTATGAATGGGATGTGATACAAGAATTTATAAGAAATTTTCATATCAACTTCATAGTAGTGAGGGGTGAGGCTATTGAAGTTTCCACAATAGTCATCAGTGCACTCTTTGGAATTCTAGCTGAGGGAGAAATTGTAAAGTGAGGCCAATATGATTTAAAGGAGCTTCTAGAAATGTTTCATGTTGACTTAGAACCTTTACCTACATTTCAGATTCATAAATGGAAAAACAAAGGCATTGATCGAGGGAGTCTCTAGGATCCCTGGGCATCAATTGTCCATTATTTAATGAAGTATTTGACATGTGAGGGCCAATTATCTATAGTCTTGGGACTAGCTCTTCAGTTGTTGATTCACATTCACCATGGTGAAGAAAAACCAGAGGCAAGGGTAAATTGACCTACGTTCTTGTTTTCTCAAATTAGTGATATGGCTATGAGATGCAAAGAAAAAGAAAGTAAAATCATTCATCATGGTTTAATGCATTTGATTATTAAGCATCGTTTTGTGTAAAAAGAAAATGGTAAAGAAAAATGGAGGGAATTCTTAATGCATTCTGAGGGAGAGGGTTTTGGAAAGTATAAAACCCCATAAGCAAAACCTTGAAAGTAGAAAAGGAAAAGGGATCAAATAAAATTAGGGAAAAACTTGTAGGAGACCTAGGAAACAAGACTCTGAGGAAGCTGAACCCCCTAGAAAAAGAAAAGCAAAACAAATGGAAACCTCAAAGGAAGATGATCCTGAAGAAGGAAGCAGTAAAAATAAGAAAGGGGTTGAGAAGAGAGAAAAACTAAAGAAAAGAAAACAAGATGAGAAAATTGAAAAAACTGAGGAGAAGAAATTGAAAAGAGGAAGGAAGCATAAAACTCAAACATCTCCTCCTGTTATTCAAGTGGAGGAGTAAAAAACTGAGGAAATTGAAAAATAAGAAAGACCCCAATCTCCAAGAAATAATTCCCCAAAATTATTTTCATCTTCCACTATTAGAGAAACTCCTATTCTAAGCCCTGATTTTTGAGAAGAAGAATGTACTATTCCAAAATTCCTCATTGAAAAAGAAGTTCCTAAATGCTTATCACCAATGTTCGAAGAAAATATTGAAAGACCAGAATTCCATTTATTTGAGGAAACCCAGATTCATGATGTTACCCCTGATTCTCTAAATCAGTCAAAGGCACAAACTGAAGAAAAAATTGTCCATAGAGAAGGAAAGCAACCCTTAGAGCAATAGGAAGAGCCTAGAGATAATATGGATCAAAGGGGGGAAGAAGAGAGATGGATTCAATTTGTACTCAGATTATCTAAGTTAGAGAGAGAAATACAAGAATACAAAATACATAATATGATATTGGAGATGAAATTAAAATAAAGTGATGAAGAAATCTCAAATTTTGAAACAGAGGCATAAAATTTGAAATCATAGTTGCAACAAGATACAAACTATTTGTTAACACAACTAGAATGTGTAAAAGAAACCCTAGGGAAAGTAATAGAGCAATGTGAGAAGAAAGATAATGAGATTTAGAAGTTGAAGGAAGAAATAAAAAGAAAGCAGTGGTTAGCTCCTAAAAAGAAAGAACCAAAGCAGACTGCACCTTCATCTTTTGGATTTTTTTGTTTACCTCCACCAAAGGAAAAGAAAAAGACCACAAAACTAAGGTATTTTTCCCTTGCTGCAATAAAATACAAACAACTCAATAAACAACTTCAAAATAAGAGAAGAAATTACTAAAGAAGAGGATGAAGTAGAAAAGAGGGTAATTGAAGTAGCGGATATAACATTTGCACTTATAGCAACAAGAAAACCTTCAGGGATGTATGCTTTATTTATTAGAGAGTTTTTTTTAAAATGGAAATTAAATCAACTAGTGTTACAAAGGCCTGTTGATTTTTGGACTGATAATGACTTTCTGCAATCTTATTTTAAAATTCATCTGAGTATTCAAAATCAGATGTGTGAGCTCTTTCAACATGGTTTCATTATGAGAGATATAAATGATTCTCTCCTCAACATCTATATCGAAGAACTCCAAATTAGGTCATTTGTCTCTTTACTATAGAATCAAATCGAATGGAGGAAGAGGATGGGAGAACATAGGGAAGCAAAAAAGAAATGTGGATTGCCAATGAGAGGAGAGATATGTGATGCAATTGACTACATTAAGAAATTTAGATATTTGCCAGACTAAATGATGTTTCTCCCATTTATGTGTCTAACCTACTAAAGAGTATTGCATGTTATCAGGATATAGAAGGCACATTAACCCCATTGACTCATGATGCATGTAAAGAAAGATTTAATTCCATTCCTGATCAGTTAAAAAGGAGAGAGCCTATCAGTCCAAACAACATCAGATGGAGCTTCACAAGGATCAAACATGTTATCAATTTAATATAGAAACAAAAAGAGTTGCGGATTGGTATGAGATTTAGAGTTCCCATTATTATTATGCCAACCCCAAAATTTAATGCACCAGAAATGATACCTGTAGAAGTATTGAAATCATAGTATGAGAAACTAGAACATAACCAAGGTTTTTCCAACAAATGCAAGACAACAACAGAATACAAGTAGGTGTCTTTGACTGTGCCTTGTGGATCGAAAATATGAACAAGGACATCCTTGATGTTATCAATATGTAACCATGAGGACATGGTTAAGAGCAGGAGGGGGAGGATGATGAGGGCTCATGGAGACCTCATATATTTTCTAAGTTTCACACTTGATACTTTATTTTTGGCTTAAAAACTTATGATATTATCTTTTATATGCTTCATTTATGGATTTAATTGTGCATAAAGACTTAAAATATTAATACTATTATATAAATGCTTATTTTATTTGAATGCATGATTAAATGATATTTAATGTGTGAATATTTTGTGGACATGTGTTTGACTCATGACTGGAAGAAGTAATTATGGATCAGAAAAAGTGCTAACTGTTTTGTTATTCAAAATGAAATTGGCAACCTACTATTCATGACTCAGCAACCTCGATCAACTTACTTGTTAGCCAAACAACTATTTTATCCAACATACAATCCACCTCTGTAGTTCTATTTAACATTAACTAAAGATGGCCACTAATATTTCCATGATTATTATTCAAGCGCTCCAAAATATCTGTATTAATCTAGAGTTGATTATATTTCCTGCTTTTCCCTGTTTTCAAATAAGAGAAGGATACATGTATCAAGTCTCAAGTTAGTTAGTGAGTAGAAGGACTAGATCGTATTAGTTTTTTGTTTTCAAGTAGATTTCATGTTTCAATTTCTAGTTGAAAAAAATTGTACTTCGCCCCTCCTTGGGCCAATTTGATGGAATAAAGAATTGAAGTTGATCCAATTCTATGTCAGATCCCTCTAGAGGTAGAGCAGGGCCCGCTCTATCGAAGGAAGGTGATCTTGTTAATTATTAGATTATCTTCATTCTTGTTTTTAGTCAAAATTATTTCAGGAGTATAATGTTAAAATAGATCTTGAATGCAAAATTTTACTGTTGTGATCTTAATTCATTGTTGTGTTGATAAAATAGAATCTTTTCAGTTTAACTTAGTTTAAAATTTCAGTTAATTAAATTGAAGACAAAATAGTTCATTCATCATTGATAAGTAGTTATGTTCTTAATTTTATTGATGGATTATGCACAAAGAAAGACTTGTTACTTGATAGATTGGATGTATATGGAATGTAATAGATTGCTTCTGAATTAGTTAGATCTCAATTCTGTTGCTTAATTAGATTTTGAATTCAAGTTAAAATAGATTCTTGTTTTTATGCAAATAGATTATGTTTAGAATCCATTCCTAATGATTTGATCCAGCTCGAGACACATCTTATCTTTGCACATTTTATGTTATAAAATATTTTGTTTCATTTAGAAGTTTTAGAAAAAATTTAAGTAAAGAAGAACTTAGGAGAATAGCATAGAAATGCTTCTAATAAACAAGGAACAAAATTGAACCACTCCTAACAAAGTGGAACAACAACAAAACCCCCCCATAACCAGTCCAACTCTTACTGCAAATAGCTTTAGACACACTCCCGGGTTGACAATTAAAAGATTAAATAATTAGGGAATTATGACAACAACAACCCCTACCCATCAATAATTATGAAGGAACAATTTCCTACTTGGAAATCAAAAATCCACTTTGTTGGAGCCTTGTTTTTCCTTTGTTCCTACTTTCTCTAGTTGTCTGCTCTTGATCTCCTTCCCACAATAATATATTTGTTATCCACTAACCTTTTCATTTTCCCACCCCTTCTATTTATAACTTTATTTTTCTCATTTTTTCAATAAATTTTTTTAATCAAGAATATTAAGTTGAATAGTTTTCTCCCCTAATTATGTCCTTCAACTGGTAGAAAACAAACAAATTTAAAAATAATAAAAAATGGTTTCTCCACATAACTATTCAATCAAGGGAGTTATCTTAAGAATTAACTAAGATAAAGGAGTTATCTTCATCCTTGTTTCCTTATTGGTGGAGAAAATAAAGAATAAATATTTTCATGCAACTCATTTGTTAATTTTTAGTTAACAATAAACTAAGATAATTCAAATTTTATTTAACTATTACTTTTTCATGCAAACTCCTTAATTAAATCTAATTAACAAATCAATCAAGTCAAAGAAATTAAATATATCATGCAATTTTTAGTTAGCTATTGTAGACATGTAAAAATGACCTAACACATATCACACATCTTGAGTGACATTTTTCCATTATCAATATCAATATCATTAATCTAATCACATTTCACATCATTTTATATCATTAAACCCTATTTTCCTCCATTAATTGGATAATCTTAAATTATTTAATCAATTCATTCTTTCATCATTAATCTAACTTTATTCCTCTTGATTAATTAAATAAACATCAATTATTTAATTATGTCTCTTATATACCCTATTCATCTAAATAAATTAAATTATTATCATTAATAATTTAAATTAAAACACTTTTCCCTCTCTAAACCTGAATAATTAAATCAATTATTGGAAATCACAGAACATGGTCAACAAACAAATACAACTTTTATTTGTTAATGTCAAAGATGACTTGCATGTTAATCTCCAAATATTAATTAATTAATTATCCTCACCCCTTTTGTGATTGAGAAAATCATTACCATTGATTTCTCACTCTAATCGGTTGACTAACTCATCTATTCTTCAATCCCACTAACCAATCAATCTATTCCTTAATCCCACTAACCACTCAACCTGATTTCTTCAATCCCCCAATTAGTCGAATCTTATTCCACTAATCATTCCAATCTATTTCCTCTCAATGGTTCTCAACCATTGATTATGATCTTTTACTACAAAATCTTGATCGTTCATCTCAAAACATGAAATCTATATAACAACCCTCTTCATTCTCAAAAATGATTGGAGAATCTATAGAGTTTATGCAACAAAGTCATGTTGAATTGACATTCGAACTCTTGAGAGCCTTTACACACATATTCAATCACCATGAACACACTTTGAAGCTTTTTCAAACAACAAATGGAGGCTTTGTGCTGATTCAAACATAATCCAACATCAATACGAATACAACTTCAAAATGGTATGGTATGACTTGTTTTGTTTTGGATTCATTTAAGTTTCTTAGTTTCTTATTTGTTTGGATTCATAGCTTTACATTTCGCATTTCATAAGTACGGGTTTGGAATTTTATCTTATTTGAATTGATTTAGTTTAATTGATTTACTTTTTTCCTATGTTATATTTCCCCCTTACATCATTTGGCCCCTGTGGGACCTAGGTCCTTAACATTAATCTTTTGGAAAGTTTTGTGAGCAATTATAGGTTCTAAAATGCTAATGTCTTTTGTAGGAAACACTATCGATAATTGAAATGTGGAAGTTATAGAATTTTTACACAGTTGTTTTCACGATTTTACTGTGGTTGTACATTTTTCAATCGCTATTGTACTAAACAAGCACACTATTGATTTTTTAACTGCTATTATCTATTTTGTATTATAGGTGTCTAACAAATTTGATTTTTGACAAGGCCGCTATTGTCTTAAATAGGTTCGTGATTGTACTTTTTTTACTGCTATCGTCTAACTTGGCCGTTGTTGTTTCAAGGAAAATATATGTTACCATCCTAAATAGATTCGTTATTGTTCTATTTTCTAAACTGATTCAATCTGCAAATTTTCTTTAATTTTTTAATTTTCCTAACCCTAATGTTTAATTATTTGTTGTGTTTGTGAGGTTCTAACATTGTTGGTGCAACCCTTGTAGGATTATGGCACATTTTTTTCATGAGAACCACTAACACTTTGATTGCTAAGTTGGTGAATGGTCTGAGTCCTTCTCAGTTTTAAAATATTTCTTAGTTAGGACACATTTTGCTTTGGTGCTTATAAAATTGAACAAGGAAAATCTCAAATTTCAATTGGTGCTTATAAAATTGAACAAGACAACTCTCACATTTCAATTGGTGCTTATAAAATTGAACAAGGCAACTCTCACATTTCAATCGGTGCTCATAAAATTGAACAAGGAAACTCTCACATTTCAATTGGTGCTTATAAAATTGAACAAGGCAACTCTCACATTTCAATTAGTGCTCATAAAATTGAACAAGAAAAACTCACATTTCAATTGGGGCTTCTAAAACCGAACAAGCAAATCTCACATTTTATTTTTGTGCTCCTAAAATTGATTTTTTTCATTTTGACGTTGTTAAAATGAACGTAGTTTCATTTGTTGGTGTTATTACGATGAACAATGCAACTAGAAAAATTCAATTTGGTGTTATAAAATTGAACAAATCATTCTGATTTGCAAACTGATATATCTTGCTTGAAGTCTAAAACACTTTGAATTTGGTGTACTTACAAATTAAATTGGTATCTTTACACACTTAAAATTTTGGGCTTAAAAAAGAAACTGCTATGAATTGTACATTGTGTTCACCGTGCTTGGCAAACCAAGTGTGTATCCTCTTCCCTCACATCTTTTGATGATATTGGGTGACAAAAAAAACTTTGGGTTTCGTAATAATTTACTTTCAACATCACCTTTAGAATGGGCCTACCTAAGAGACACATCCCAAAAGGAGAACTTGAAGGAAAATCAAAGTGGAATTTCACCAAGCTACTATATAAATGATTTCAGTGAAAGAAAATATTTAATTGGTATTAGCTTCGGTCATGTGCTTCCATTCAAAATGAGGAGGTACCTTTGCGTATAAGTGTCCCTACTAGGAGTGGTTAAAGTATTAAGTGGCTTATTGTGTGCTCATCGAGTATCAGTCCCTTGAGCAGTGACTAAGAGCTTTAATTTAGTTTTACCCACCTTTTAATTGAGATATTCTACTTGGCAACATGGTTCAGTGCAAGATATGCGCATCATACTTTGAATAAATTTAATCACCATATGAACTCCCTTGAGTTGAGACTGAAATCCCTAGCTTAGTATAGGTTAATTGTAGCTTGCTACTTGTATCTTTTTGGGGAGAGGGTGATTGGGTCATCCTTCCATTCCTGGAGGCCCCTATCTGTCCACTCTTGAAAGAATTAAGTGTATACATTTGGAAGGGTGTCCCTACCTTACTTCAAAGGAGATTCCAATTTGTGGGCCTAAAAGTGTCATCATTGGACAATTTGACCTTAGGGATAATATTGCTTGATATGGTTCGATGTTGTTACCAATTTAAACATGGGTTGATTTTGGCCCCTTATCATCAAAACATTATAGTCGGTTTTATACACTTTGATTGATGTAATTTATCACTTGCCAAATCTCAGATAATATTCTCAAAACAATGAGATCAAGCAAATTTTTGAAAATTACAAACGTGTACAAATTATTGTTAAATAAAATTGGAAAAATCTAGAAACAAGGCCGCTATTGACATTCTTGCCACTTTTTTCCTAACTTTTGACCACTATTGTCCTAAGATTTGACCACTGATGTCCTAAATATTACCACTTTTTTAAAATGACTGTTATTGTGCTCATTGGTTCACTAGTCAAAAAAATTGAAACAAAGACTGCTCTTGATAAACCTGTCGTAGTTGTCCTAAAAAATCAATAGCTGCTATCCTAGAAACAACGGATTCTGTCAAAATTGAAACTATTGTATTCTTTGTTTACCAATCACAACTTGAAACATAGACCACTATTGCTCAAAGTTTAACTGTAGTTTTCCTAAATTTTAACCGCTATTGTCCTGAAGATTGTCACCATTGTCCTATTTTTTGTTGAAAATCATAATTTATCAAAATTGGTTAATATTTTATCCTTTGAAACAAAAACAACTAGACCTGCAACAATTCATAACTGCATCTTTCCATATCCATTTGCAAATCAAAAACATCAACCTAGTTTTAGGATACAAAAAAACACAACTTGGATTATCCTCTTGCTCCTATTTTCTAAGATATTAACATTTTCTTGCAAGCTCAAGGATGGTTCAATTAGATTATTAACATATCCTCTAGAAAAAAAAGAAAAATATCGGTCCAAGTCCTATACACTTTTGTGTCCCAAAATTAGCATCATCTCAGAAACATCCACCAAACATCACTTATACTTTAAGGACTTGAGCATCACAATCCATAGAAAACCATCAAAAAACCATTACCAATTTTTTTTCACACATTATCTCCATACTTCATTTTAAAAATAAAAAAATCCTAAAAACAAAACATTGTCCCATTTCATAGTCAGTGATCATGAAAAATTCACCTAGGTCTTGGAATTGTTTATGACAACAAGATCCCAACATAGGAAAAATATGGAAGTCAAAAAGAGTAGCTCAAGTGCACCCAAAATGAACACCATTAATAAGGAGCATCAATAATGGGGTTACAATCCAAATGACCTTACAACTCCTCAAAGATAACCCACTTTAAAGTTAAACAAAACTAACCACCTAGTGATGAGGAAGTAGACAAAAAAACATGATTGATAGTCAAAATAAACTTCCAAATCCTAAGGACATGATCATAGAATAATATAATAGTGATGAGGATCTTACTGAGGAAATAATCTTAGAAAACTCCCAAAATCCTAAGATGCAGAAACTTATGGACAAAATGCTTGGGATAAAAGCAAACCAATATTTTCTCACACTTGCACAAAGTGGTGCTAAACTACCCACATACTTCAACATAGAAATTCTCAAATATCCTAACCTCATTCCATTAGGATATCAAATGATAGGTTAGAAAAATACTGAAACCAACAATAGATCCCAACATACCACCCTTGTTCTCACAAAACAATGATCAATCTAAAACGTAACCTATGGATAACCCATTGTTTAGGAAACCATCAAAAATTGAGCAAGCGGTGGTGGCTCAATAGTATCAAGGAACATCCACTCAAAAATGCCACAATACAACACTATGAAAAACATAGGAACCCTTCAGAAAAATCCACAACAAGGTGTACCCCAAATAAACTGCTAAGGTACCATTCAACAAAATCCACAACAAGGTGTACCCCAAATGAACTATCAAGATACCCTTCAACAAATTCAACCACAACAAGGTGTACCCCAAATGAACTACCAAGGTACCCTTCAACAAAATCCAAAACAAGGCATACCCCAAATGAACTATCAATGCACCCTTCAACAAAATCCACAACAACAAGGCGTACCCAAATGAACTACCAAGGTACCCTTAAAATCCAAAAACAATAAGGTGTACCCCAAAAAAATTACCAAGGTACCCTTCAAAATCCATAACAACATAATGTACCCCAAATGAACTACCAAGGTACACAACATCAAGTTATACCCCCAACACATTATCAAGGTATTCCTCAACATCCACAACAACTTACTGTGCCCCAAATGAGATACCAAGGTACACAACATCAAGGTATTCCTCAACAAAATTCACAACACCAAGGGATACCAAAAATAAATTACCAAGGTAAACTCAAACACAACATCATGGTATTCCCAAAGCCAAACTCAGACTCATATTCCACAATAGCAAGGTATACCTCAAATGCAATATGATGGTATCCCTCAAAATCAATATCAAGTAGTTCAATACAATTAATACCATGGAGCACCTCAAAATCAATATCAAGGTGTGCCACCAGCTTAACATACCTACAACCTGAAACAAGGATCTAATCTTCCATACACACAACATGGTCATCAAGGTCCTATACCTACACAATATCCTATTTATGACCAGATTAATGTCATAGGACAACAAGGCTACAATGCAAAAAATCCTTAAGCAAGTGCGCCGACCAATGGCATAAATGTGAAAATACAAACCATCAACCAAAGAATATTAGACATCCAAATCAGAAAGCTAAAGAAGAGCTATGATATACAAGAAATTTTTCCATATACTTTTGATCAAAACTTATCTATGGTACCTTTCCCCAAAAGCTTTGAAATACCAAAATTTGATAAGTATAGGGGAAGAGGTGATGGGGAGTCCTATACTTAAAGAGAAATATTGCTCTTCCCAAGACCTATTCTTTGGTATTCCTAGGGTATTCAACTCTACCCTACTCAGGGATCTCTCCTAAACCCCTCTCACTTCATAAGACTCTCCACCAATTTGAAATTCTTCACCTTTTCTCTCAATTCACCACTAAGCTTCCCTGGGCTCAATTTTGCCACAAAGCTCCCAAAAATTTTCTTGGGTCTTGGAGTAGGTATTCCAACTATTCATAGGGTGATATTTCTCCACTCTGATCCTTCTTGCAGGTTTCTTTCTTCATTTACCCATCGAATTCAAGAAAAACCCAATTTTAGGCCTTGTAGCCTTTTTGCCCCTTTTAGGCCTCCTAGAATCTGTTTTCTTGGCTTTTCTCAAAACCGGTCTTAACAACCCCAAAATATTTTTTGATATTCTTTCTAGTGGTACCCTAGGATTCAATATTTACTAGGTTTAAGGTCTCCCAAATGTCCGAACATATGACTATCCTCATACCCCCTAAAATCAAGGGTTTCTAGGGTTTTGGCTCCTTTTTCCAGCTTTGAGGGCTTCAATGACCTCCCAAACTCTCCTCCTTTCACAAAAATGTCTAGAATACATGTTTCCACACTCCCATGCTCTTGATTAGCTCAAACCAATCTGTTTACCAGCTTTCTTTACTGTTGTCCTCTCCAAGCCACTAGCCAGAATGCACTTGCACTCGCCTAGTGTTTGATGAATTCAACTCTTCCCCTGCAAACCAAGACTCCAAACACACTATATACACTGTAAATACAGTCGCATACTTGATTCCAAGTGGCCATGGTAGCCTTGCCATAGGAATTCAAGTGGGGATCATTATTTACAAAAACTGGCCTTAACCGGCAGTGTAACCAAGAACACCAAAACTTGCAAAATTACAACCAGTTGAATTAAATGGCTAATCACTTCACACAGTAAGTAAATGAAAAAAAATAAAGACTCAAAGCATCAGATCAGTCCTCTCAATCCATTTTTGAATGGATGAAGGCTCAAACACAAAAATGCACTCAAAAGTTGCTGAATTCCAGTCACAAAATATGCTCTCCAAGTCTCAATTCATGAAAATGAACTTCCAACTTAGGTATTAGGGTTTGGATGACCTTATATACCTTTCTCCCACGTGCTAGGACCATTAGGTTGGGCTTAGAACATCATTAATTCCTTTTTTGCATTTTTAGGCCAAATTCCTAAGGCAACCTTGTCTAGTTTTGCCTAAATTTTATCATTCAGACTTTTCCAAACCTCCAGGCTCTAAACCAACCTAATTTTTCCATAACACACACATCAAAAAAACATTTGGGACTTTACTCCTTATTACCTTGGTGGTTGGCTAGAACCACCTACAAGCCAAAATTGCCAAGATCTTCCAAAAGACCTTCAAGGTGCTCCTGCACCATTCTCCCCTTGCAACAAAGAAGTTAAGGAACCTATGGTGTCAAGAGCTCCTCACTAATTCCATGCTTCTGAAATTCACTCTCTGCTATCCAAGTAGCTTTTGACTCTGGTTGATGTTTCCACTTCACTAGGTGCTCCTTGTATGTCTTGTGCCTAGTCTTCTTCACCCTTGAGTCTAAAATCCTATCCACTTATGGTCTGATCTGATCAGGTACCTTGAGTGCTTCCACATCCTTGTTTATCTGAGCATTGTACTGTTCTTCATCCATTTTTGGTCCTTTATACTTCATTAAGTCTTTCACATTGAAGATAGGAGAAATAGACATCCCCTTGGGTAACTCCACCTTGTAAGCATTGGATCCATACTTAGCCAACACTTTACATGGCCCTATCCTCTTCATATGCAACTTACTTGGTATGCCTTTATGTAACCTTGCTTTGTTCAAGTATACCATCACCATATCACCTATCTCAAATTGTAATTCTCTTCTCCCTTCATCTCTGTTTGCCTTCAAATTTTGATTAGCCTCTATCAATGTGTTCCTTACCTGCTCATGAACCTCTCTCATTGACTGAGCAAAATCATCAGCATGACCACTGATTACTTCATAACCTTTCAGATCTCTAAGCTCAAGTACACCCCTTGGATGTAAACCATAGACTATCTCAAATGGACTCTTACCCGTAGTCCTATTCGTGCTATCATTGTAAGCATATTCTGCTTGTGGAATCACTTGCTCCCATCCTTGTCCATACTCCTCAGTTAAGCATCTCAACAAGTTCCCAAGTACCCTATTGATCACCTATGTCTGTCCATCCATTTGTGGATGATATGCTGAGCTATGAGACAAGTTGGTTCCTAGCCTCTTCCAAAGAGTCTTCCAAAAGTGCCCCATAAACTTCACATCTCTATCTGCAACTATGCTCCTTGGAAACCCATGTATCCTCACTACTTCCTTGAAGAATAGGTGTGCAATCTGACTTGCATCATGTGTTGTCTTGCATGGAATAAAATGGCTCATCTTGCTAAATCTGTCCACTACCACAAACACACTATCAAAACCAGTCTGTGTCCTAGGTAGCCCTACTATGAAGTCCATGCTTATGCATTCCCATGGTCTACTTGGGATAGGTAATGGCTGATAAAGACCTGCATTGCTTGATGTTCCCTTTTCCTTTTGACATACTCCACATTGTTCAACATGTCTTCTTACATCTCTTTGCATCTTAGGCCACCAATAGAACCTCTCCACTAAGTCTAGTGTCTTGTTCAAACCAAAGTGACCACTCAAACTGCCATTATGATTTTCTTGGATTAGATTATCCCTCATGGAACCTCTAGGAACACAAAATTGCTTTCCCCTAAACAATAAACCATTTTTCAAGGTGTAATCAACATACTCACTGTGAAAATGGTTCTCAAAATCAGTACATACCTTGTATATTTCTGAGAAATTAGAATCTCCTTCATATAGATCTTTAAATCCTTCAACCCATGTACTTTTTAGCTATATCTCTTGGACAGTAAGCGACCTCCTACTAAGAGCATTAGCAACCTTGTTGTTCACCCCCTTCTTATGCTTGATGGTAAAGGTGTATGACTGCAAAAACTCCATCCACTTGATATGCCTCAAACTGAGCTTCTCTTGGGTGTTGATGTAACTTAAGGCTTGATTATTAGTGTATACCAAAAATTATTTTGGCAATAGATAGTGCCTCCACTTCTTAAGAGCTTGCACCAAAGCATACAATTCCAAGTCATAGGAAGAGTACCTAGACTTTGCTTCATTCAGCCTTTCACTAAAGAATGCTATTGTCCTGCCTTCTTGGCTTAGAACAACCCCGATTGCTATGTTACTTGCATCACATTCCACTATGAATGGTTTGTCAAAGCTTGGTAGAACTAGGATAGGTTGGGTAGCTATCTCCCTCTTCAACCTTTCAAATCCTTCATTGGCTTCTTTGGTCCACAAAAACTTAGTTTTTAGTCCTCCTTTGATGGTGTCAAGAACCGGTACACAAATTTCACTAAACCTTCTCACAAAATTCCTATAGAACTGAGCTAATCCATGGAAACTCCTAACTTCTGTCCCTGTCTTGGGAGTAGGCCAACTAAGAATGGCTTCAACCTTGCTCTTGTCCATCTTCAAGTTCCCTTGAGACACTACAAATCCTAGGTAAACTAACTCTTGCTTCATGAACTCACTTTTCTCAAGATTTATGGTGAGCTTCTCCTCTTGAAGTTTCCTCAACACAAGTTCTAGGTGCTTCATATGTTCTTCTTTTGTTTTATTGAAGATGAGGATATCATCTAGGTAGACAACCACAAAAACTCCTATAAAGTCCTTCAAGACCTCATTCATCACCCTCATAAAAGTGCTAGGTGCATTTGTAAGCCCAAATGGCATCACTAACCATTCATATAACCCTTCTGTAGTTTTAAAAGCTAACTTCCATTCATCTCCCTCTTTCATTCTAATCTGATAATAACCACTTTTCAAAATCAAATTTGGAATAGTACTTAGCACCCCCTAAACAGTCCATTAAATCTTCTATCCTAGGAATAGGAAACCTATATCTAATGGTTATCCTATTTATTGCCCTAGAATCATTACACATTCTCCACTTATCTCCCTTTTTAGGTGCCAACACAACTAGAACAACACATGGACTTATGCTCTTTCTGATCAGCCCTTGATCTAAAAGTTCTTGAACTTGCCTTGCTATCTCTTTGTTTTGCTCCGGTGTCATCTTGTATGTAGCTTTGTTAGGTAGTGTTGCTCCTGGTATAAAGTCTATTTGATGACTAATTGCTCTCTTGGGTGGTAGTGTAGCCGGTGGACCTTCACAAATGATGTCCCTAAATTGATCCAATAGTTGTTTCACTTCTGCTGTCATAGGTAGCTGATTAGGTGACTCTTCTTCCTTTGGCTTTAACATGATTGCATAGACAACTCCTTCTTCCTCCTTGAGGTCTTTTAGAAATTCCTTTCCACTCATCAAAAGGACACTGGTTTCTGCCTTTTCAACTGTGTTTTCTTCTAACAAAGACTAAATTTTATAAGTCACTCCATCCTTCTTGAATGAGTACTTATTCTCCTTGCCACGGTGTACTGCCTCCCTGTCATATTGCCATGGTTTGCAAAGCAGCAAATGGCATGCATCCATTGGTAACACATCACATAGTATCTTGTCTTGATACTTTCCTATAGTAAACTCAACCCAAACTTGTTCATTGACTAGTATATTCTGCCCTTTGTTCAACCAAGTAACCTTGTAAGGGCACACATGGGGTATCTTGATGAGTTTCAACTTTTGTACTGCCTCCTCTGAGATGACATTATCAGTAGACCCTGAATCTATGATGACCTTGAAAACCTTTCCTAATATCTTGCACTTGAATCTAAAAAGAGCTCTCCTTTGTTTGTGTTCATCCTCGGTAGGTGCTTTGATCAAGATCCTTCTTAACATGAGACTTTCACCCTTCTCTGAATCCAAACTTACCTCTGAATGTTTAGAGTAGTCCTCTTCTTGAACATAGTTAATCTTCCTCTCACCTTGTGAAGATGCTGGTTTGTCAGGACACCTATGAGCCAGATGACCCAACTGTCCACAATTGTAGCATTTCATGAAAGCAAAATGTGAACTTCTCCCAAAGCCTCCTGATCCGCCTCTTTCTCCATTGTTACTGCCTCTACCTCTATAACCCCCTCTACTATTTGACTCATGGGATTGTTCTCCAACCTTGGAATCACCTTGCCCTCTATTTTCATGCCTCCTTCCACCAAAACCTCCTCTTTGTCCACCTCTAGAGTCTCTACCTCTTCCTTTACCTCTAGTATTGGAATCTTGTTTCTTTTTTAGTTTCTCTTCCACCTTAATAGCCATTTGATAGCAGCTATGGAGGGTAGTAAGTGTGAAAAGACTCAACTCCTCTTGGATGCTCCATCTAAGACCATTTAGATACCTAGCAACGTTTATGCTTTCAACTTCTTGTACTCTAGATATAAGGCTTAGTTTTTGGAACTCCTCTATGTATGCAGCTACATCTAGGTCTCTTTGTCTAAGATTTTGTCTCTTCTTGTGCATATGAATGTCATAGTCCTTAGGTAGATAGTTCTCCTTCACTTTAGCCACCATAGTTTTCCAAATTCCTATGGGTTTCTTTCCTTCCATATCTCTTTCTTCTTGTAGAAACTTCCACCAAGTTAGTGCTTGTCCTCTTAACCTTGATCGGCTATCTTCACCTTTTGTGCCTTAGTAACTCCATCACATTCAAAGTGATTCTCCATTCCCTCTATCCATTCCATAACTAACTCTGCATCCATTCTTCCTATGAACACAGGGACACCTTCTAGTGCCTTTCCACTCAATGCATTCAATGCTTTGAGGAAGGGTTCCTCTACTATTGGAGGGTCAGATTCTGGTTCTATGTCCTCCTCCACTTGGTATTTACCCTTGTCTTTTTCCTTTGACAACTGCACTTTCATCTTGCTTGCCAATTCAACAACTTCTTCCAATTTTAGCTTCATCTCTTCCATAGCCTCTTCAAGATGCCTATTCTTATCTTTCTGCTCTATCAAGTCTCTAGCTATCTCTGCATTGGTCACCATGGTATTCTCTCCTATAGATTCACTTCTCTCTGACATTCACTAGTTTCAATTCCCAAGCCTTTATTGGCTCTGATACCAATTTGATGGGGAGTCCTATCCTTCAAGAGAAATCTTGCTCTTCCCAAGACCTATTCTTTGGTATTCCTAGGTTATTCCACTCTACCCTACTCAGGGATCTCTCCTAAACCCCTCTCACTTCATAAGACTCTCCACCAATTTTAAATTCTTCACCTTTTCTCTCAATTCACCACTAAGCTTCCCTGGGCTCAATTTTTCCACAAAGCTCCCAAACCTTTTCTTGGGTCTTGGAGTAGGTATTAAAAATATTCCTAGGGTGATATTGCTCCACTCTGATCCTTCTTGCAGGTTTCTTTCTTCATTTACCCATCGAATTCAAGAAAAACCCAATTTTAGGCCTTGTAGCCTTTTTGCCCCTTTTAGGCCTCCTAGAATCCGTTTTCTTGGCTTTTCTCAAAAACGGTCTTAACAACCCCAAAATATTTTTTGATATTATTTCTAGTGGTACCCTAGGATTCAATATTTACCAGGTGTAAGGTCTCCCAAATGTCCGAACATATGACTGTCCTCATACCCCCTAAAATCATGGGTTTCTAGGGTTTTGGCTCCTTTTTCTAGCTTTGAGGGCTTCAATGACCTCAAAAAATCTCCTCCTTTCACACACATGTCTGGAATACATGTTTCCACACTACCATGCTCTTGATTGTCTCAAACCAATCCGTTTACCAGCTTTCTTTATTGCTGTCCTCTCCAAATGCACTTGCACTCGCCTAGTGTTTGATGAATTCAACTCTTCCCCTGCAAACCAAGAATCAAAAAAAACTATATACACTATAAATATAGTCCCCTAATTGATTCCAAGTGGCCATGGTAGCCTTGCCACAGGAATTCAAGTGGGGATCATTATTTACAAAAAATGGCCTTAACCGACAGTATAACCAATAACACCAAAACTTGCAAAATTACAACCAGTTGAATTAAATGGCTAATCTAATGCTTCAAACAGTAATTAAATGACAAAAAAGAAAGACTAAAAGCATCAGATCAGTCCTCTCAATCCATTCTTGATTGGATGAAGGCTCAAACACAAAAATGCACTCAAAAGTTGTTGAATTCCAATCACAAAATATGCTCTCCAAGTCTCAATTCGTGAAAATAAACTTCCAACTCAGGTATTAGGGTTTGGATGACCTTATATACCTTTCTCCCACGTTCTAGGACCCTTAGGTCGGGCTTAGAACATCATTAATTCCTTTTTTGCATTTTTAGGCCAAATTCCTAAGGCAACCTTGTCTAGTTTTGCCTAATTTTATCATTCAGACTTTTCCAAACCTCTAGGCTCTAAACCAACCTAAGTTTTCCATAACACACACATAAAAAACACATTTGGGACTTTACAATTAGTCTTTATTACCTTGGTGGTTGGCTAGAACCACCTACAAGCCAAAATTGCCAAGATCTTCCAAAAGACCTTCAAGGTGCTCCTGCACCAAGAGGAGATCTAATAGAGGGTGTGCATGAGTTTTTAGTATCTTTCATGGATCTACAACAAAATGATACCTATCTAATGAGGCTTTTCCAATGAAGTATCGATAGGGTCAATATAGACTGGTTCTCTCATCTACCACCTGGTATCAAAATATTTGATGAGTTGTCAGATAAATTTATAAACCATTTCTTGTACAACATAGAACAGTGTATGACAATCACTGATATCCAAAAAATCAAACAAAGTAAAAGAAAATAATTTGCTTCATATCTACAGAGATGGAGACACAAAGCAAGAAAATGTAAATGACATGTTTTGAAGAACAAACTTATAGACATCTGTATCTCTAACATACACACAAACATCAATTTCCAACTCACTTTGTTATGCCATAGCAACTTTGAGGAAACTATTGAAATTTTTTTTCTAATTGAAAGAGATCTCATCACACAGGGAGTAATTAAAATCTACAACCCTAAAGATCAACCTTCTACCTCAAATAAAAAACCAAAGATATGATCTAAAAAAAATATAACCAATGATGACGTAGTTGATGCTAAGGTTGTATGAAACATAAAACCTTCCAATGGTTCGTAGAATCATGTTCAAACAACACAATAGAGCTACACTCCAAAAAACACACCAAACAACCAACCTAATTATCCTTAGAAAAACCAACCCAATAACCAACATCAAAATCAAGGACAAGATAATGAAAGGAGACCACCATGACAATATGGACAACCTAGAAGGAAATACACCCCATTGGGAGAACCCCTTGAGGAAATCATACATAGATTGGTCTAAACAAACCTCATCAAGATTAATTCCAACAAAATTTATTTGGAACCCAAATTCAAACCCCTTGGTATAATGAGAATGATAAATGTGAATTTTGCAAGATCAAGAGACATACCATCAACAATTTCATGAGACTCAAAAACATCGTGCAAGACTTAATAAAAAAGGGGGAGGTTGATATAGAAACTCATCCTAGAAGTAAAGACCTAAAGATCTATAATGATCTAATCCTCGACTATTGTAGGGGAAATGACAAGGGCAAAGGTCAATATTACTGTAAAGAAAACTTTTCCTATGACAAACTCATAGGAAACATCTCTCACAATGATCATACCATCCATGTTGCAACCATAATAGGCGGAGATATCAAGTGTAATGTAACTACATGAAGGGGGAGAGTTAAAATGAAAAAAGCACCAACCCAAATAAAATCCATAGTTAAGCCATCAAGTGACTACAACATTATGGAAAATCTAAAGAAAATTCCTTCTTTAATCTCCATCCTCAAGCTTTTAAAATTGTTTCTAGCTTATAAGGAAATCTTGGAGAAAGCTCTTATTGAAACCTTCATCCCTAACAACCTCAACCCTGATCAGTTTCAATCCATGGTTGGAAATATCACCTTGACTCATCATTTGGTATTTTTGAGAAAGGCCTTCCACAATTCTCTTTTTACAATCAAGCTCTCTATCTAGAAGTGTGTGTCCATAAACACAAAGTCAAGAGAGTACTGATAGATATTAGTGCAGGTTTAAATATTTGTACCCTAAAATTAGTGAAACAACTGGGATATTCTAATGATGTAATAGATAAAAATAAAAGTATCACTGTCAGAGCTTATGATGATATGAAAATAAATTCAGAAGGAACAATAAGACTTCTCATTCAGGTAGGACAAGAAATAGTAGAGACATGTTGTCAAGTACTAGATCTTGAGCTTCTATACAACCTTCTCTTGGGACGACCATGGATACATGCCTTAAAAGTAGTCCCTTCAATATTACATCAGTGCTTAAAATTTACTTAGAATAATAAGGAGGTTAACATATATGCTGACCCTAAACCTTTTCATTACTCTGCCAAATTGGAGGAAAAGTATAAAGAGATTCTTCAAATTCCTAGCAACAATATATATTTCCACTCTTTTTCATATGTGGACCCATCATCACTACCTTTGTCCTCCACTACATCTCCATCAATAGAGCAACCAAAATACAATCTCAAGATCCAAGTGCTTGACAAGGGCTATGTGGAATACCACTTTAACCAATCCTTTTGCATTAGAATGCTTCCCCCAACACCAAAAACTTATGGAGGACCAAAAGAGATCAAACATGTTCAAACTGTTAAAATGATAGTTAAACCCACCATTTTCACCTAGTGGGGAGACATGCAAGATGAAGAAGTGTTTGAAGAAGACCTATCATCAGGGATTTACAAAGAAGAAGGATGGGAGAAATCACTACCTCCCCTTCCTATTGATCAAAATAATAAAAGGTATGAGATAGTAAAAATCATGGGGTTCACTGGACAAGGTAGAAGAGAAATAGTTATTATAGAAATTTTCCTAAAGAATCTTGGACTGGGTTATGGTTCATCTAACGTGATTACCCCAAGTGCCAAAATCACCTCTTATGAGGAATGAGCTACTTCTACCACTATTAATACATCAGATAATTGCAAAATGTCTAGACAACTACTTGTATATCCAAAACATGTTTGAAAAACTCAACATAAATACCATCACTACTGAATCTACATTTGATGATGACCATATCAAAATAGATTCCAATGAATACAAATGGGATTCTTGTGAATATAATGAGTATAACCTAGATATTTTATGGAGCCTTGATAAAAACCAATATCCATACCTTACAACCTCCATAATCTATGTTGATACCAATGAAAAAATACCCCTGATATATCCACAGTTAGTAGATTGGGACCAACAACATCATACACTTGCTTTGGACTCATTCTAGAATGATGAGGCTATTGCGGAGTTCATGAGACTTCAAACTGATATAACAAGAGGAGATCATAAGGTAGGATTTGTGATGGAGCTTGATCAAATGTCATATTTTGGAGGGGATATTGTGTCCTTCAGTTGCAAAAATAAACTAGAAAATTTAAAAATAAAAAATACCCCCCCTAAGGAAAACCTCAATGTGGCTTTACCAGATCAAGAAAAGAGAAAAATAAATGATGCATTTGAGGGTGAAAAGCTCTCCGAGGCACCTAAAGGTGGAGGATTCAATATTCCCACCACAAGATATCAAGAAAAATCAGTGCTCTTAGTTGAAGACTCCAAACCTATTAATGTTGGCACAACGAAGACACCAAAACTAACATATCATGCAACATCACTTTATTCTAAGGGAAAGGTAAACTTTGCAACATTCATCAATGAATGAAAAATAAACTTGGAAAGGACATATGCAGACATGCTAGGGATGGATCTAGCATTAGTAGTACATCACCTAGCAGTGTTCCCTAGAGCTAAACCTATCAAAAAAAAGGTAAGAAAGATGCATCCATAAATAGCTTTCTTGGTTAAAGTTGAACTTCAAAAATTGCTAGATGTGGGCTTCATCAGACCCATCAACTATCTTGAATGGGTATCTAATCTTGTACCACTATCAAAGCCCACTGGGGCCATAAGTATTGCATAAAATTTAGGGATCTAAACAAGGCTTTCCCAAAGGATGACTTCCCTCTACCCAACATTGACATGATTGTAGATCTAACTATGGGGCATGCAATGTTGTCATTGATGGATAGTTTCTCTGGATATAATCAAATCAAGATATCCCCTAAGGACCAACATAAAAGAGCTTTCACTTGTGCATGGGGAACCTTTTTCTATAACGTCATGCCATTCAGTCTGAAGAATTCAAGGGCAACCTACCAACGAGAAATAAACACCATTTTGCATGATATGTTGCATATCAATATGGAGGATTATGTGGATGACATACTAGCAAAATCAATCAAAATAAAGGATCATATGGCTAACCTAGCAAAGGTATTTGAAAAGCTCGAAGAATAGAACCTACGCCTCAACCTAAAGAAGTGAGTATTCGACATGACTTCTGGAAAACTATTGGGTTACATAGTACCAAGAAGAGGCATCGAGGTAGATCTCGCCAAGGTAAAAACTATATTAGAAAATTCCTCCTCCAAAAACATTGAAATAGTTGAGAAGTCTACAAGGTAAGCTACAGTCTATCACGAGATTCATCACATACTTAGTAGACAAGTGCCATCCATTCACCCATTTTTTACATAGAGACATAACATTCAAATGGGACGGTAGATGTGATAAGGCTTTCCAAAATTTCAAGGATTATTTTCTGACTCCTCTAGTGCTAATGCCTCCAATTCAAGGTAAGACAATGATCCTAAATGTACCTACTGTTGGTATGTGATTTTTTTGATTGTTGTCATTAATGGTTGTCATTGATGTCAACATATCTTGGTTGATTGTTTAAGGTTTAGTTTTGATGCTTTGGTGATCTAGATTGGTGTTCCCCAGGTGTTGTGTTGTGATGATCTATCTTTGGTCATGCTTGTCCTGGTCCCATTCATTTTGAAACATAATGAGATACACTCTTATGGGTTTAGACTGATCTGGAAATTGGTTAACATGTCCTAGAACATTGTTTGAATTGTAACGTGTATTATTTTCCTTGGTTTTAGATATCATGCTTAATATGTAGCTTGTTTATTTGAGCGAGGAGGTTCTATATGGTCCACGTTTCATTCCTTTCCACTGCGGGAATATTTTGTGGTGACCTAATTTAAATTGTGTTTGGCTGACTTAGGAGATTATGAAGGCATGTAATGGTATAAGTAAAAGTTGATTCTATTCGATGAAAGTAAGTGTGGTGAATGTGAATCTAAAAATCTAGATATTGTGAAGTATGTGAAAGTATATGACCGGAGGTAGCAGACAATGAGGTTGTTTCGGTGTGACTATTGGTGACAATCATCTTCAGCGGTGGATTATATTTCATCATTCTTCTGGTAGTGAGCCTTTTTAGTTTTGGTTGTAATAGCTGGGCAGTGAGCCCACCGACAGTAAGCCTTACCGGTAGTGAGCATTTTGGTAGTGAGCTCTTGTAAAAATCATCTTAACCAATGTTTTATAATTGAGAATCAATATTCTTCATGGTTTTTCCCATCTTAGGTTTCCACGCAAATTCTGGTGTTCATTGTGCATGGTGTTGTTATGTGCTTTCATGTTCATATCTATTTTAATTATTATCCGATTGATTTAAGATTGCACAGAGTTAATTAAGGTCAAGAAAATTGTTTTATGATAACTTATTCACCCCCTCTCAATTATCTAGACTATTCAACAATTGGTATCATACCTCTGGTTCTTTGAAGAAGAGCTTAATTGCTTGAGGTAGATTCGATGGCACACAAACTGATAATCCTTGTATTTGATGGATCTGACTACAATTTCTAGAAAGTGAAGATGAGAGGTTACTTGATTTCTCTAGGCTACAATACTTGGAAATCTGTTGAGGCAAAATATGTTGTACCGACAAATGGCCCTAATACTACGGATGAGATTTCAACCTATGAAGAAAATGAAAATCAAGGTATGAAATCTATAGTGCTTTTTCTAAGACTGAGTTGAAAAAAGTTATTTCATTGAGCAACGCTTATGAAGTTTGGGAAAAATTGAAAGAAATCTATGAAATAAATGATAAAGTTAAATTATCAAAGAAGTTGATAGCTAAGCATAGATATGAAAACTTGAGGATGGAAGAAGGTGAAGATATAGCAAGCTACTTTCAGAGAGTTGACAATGTAGTAAATGAAGTGAAAAATCAATGAGGCACTCTGACAGATGAAGATGTTATGGAGAAGATTTTGATGACCCTCCTAGGCAGCTATAGTGACAAGATCTCAGCTATTGAGGAAGTTTATGATCTGAAGAAATTCACCAAAGAGAAATTATTTGGCACCTTGACCACATTTGAGATGAGGAAATTTGGAAAAGAAAAGGAGAAATTTGTATCAACCTTCAAAGCCAAGAAAATAGAAGAAGATCCAAATAGTGAAAGTTCAGATGAGTTGGAAGAAAACTTCACAAGAAAACTAAAAAAAGGTACCGGTAAGTACAAAGTTATGTTACCTCTTAAATGTTTTAGATGTGGAAAGATTGGTCATTTAGCAACTAGGTGTCCAGAAAAAGGAAAAAGACAAAAGTTTAAAAGAATCAATAAGAAGGCCTATTATGTTAATGAAATTGCTAGTATTTCGGATGATGAATCTGATCAAGAGGATTGTTTATTTTTGGTGGAAAAGGATGAACCTATATTTGATATCTCTAATATTTGTTTGGAATCTAATGATAACATTGAAGCTACATTATATTTTAAAAGAAACAGAGATGAATGTTTGATTGATAGTAGATGTTTGAATCATATGACTAGTAATAAAAGTAAGTTTTTGAAGCTTGAGAAATATGATGGAGGTTTTGTTAGATTTGGAGATGATAAAATGAAGCAAATTATTAGAATTGGTTCTATTACCTTTGATGGAAAATATAACACTGAAAATGTTTATTATGTGAATGGTTTATATCATAATATTTTGAGTGTTGGACAAATGTGTGAAAATGGCTATAATGTTGTATTTCAAGACAATGGTTGTGAGATCCAGAAGAGTTATAGAACTATTATTATAGTAGGAAAAATAACACATGGAAATATGTATCAACTAGAAAGAGCTACAAAGAGATGCTTATTATCTCAGTGCAATGATACTTGGATTTGGTATCAGAGGATGTGTCACATCAATTTCAACAATTTGGTAAGGATAAGTTCAACAAGAGTAGTCAAAGACTTGCCAAGACTGACCAAACCAGACAACATTATATGCAAAGGATATCAAGAAGGAAAAAAAACCAGAGGAACATTCTGAGGAAAAGAAGAATCATCTACCGAATTTCTAGACCTAGTACACATTGACCTGTGTGGTCCAACCAGAATAATAAGCTTACAAGGTGAGAGATATTTAATGCTTTTAATAGATGATTATTCTAGACTAACTTGGGCTACATTTTTAAGAGAAAAATCAAAGACTAGAAAAATTCAATATTTCAAGGCAAGAGTTGAGAACGAAGTTGATGGGAGAATCAAGTGTTTAAGATTTGATAGAGAAGGAGAGTTTAATTCTGATCAATTCAACATTTTAATATGAAAAAACAACATTAAAAGACAACTATCTGCCCCTAGAACACCACGGTAGAATGGTGTAGTGGAAAGAATGAACTAGAAAGTTCAAGAAGTAGCTAGAACAATGATCAAGGAAGTAGGTTTACTAGAGGTCTACTAGAGAGAAGCAATACATACAACAATTTACACTCTCAACAAAGTATTATTTCAGAGGAGGTATGGAAAGACATCATATGAGTTATGGCATGGAATAGATCTCATAGTAAAGTACTTCAAAAAAATTGAAAGTAAATGCTACATCTGGAGAGATGAGAACAATCTTGGAAAGTTTGACAGTAGAGATGATGAAGGCATATTTTTGGGTTACTCTACAAGAAGCAAAGTGTACTGATGTTACAACAAGAGACTAAACAAGATAGTTGAAAGTGCGAATGTGAAAGTGGATGAAGATGTTCAAAGAAATCCTGACATGTATATTGAATATCAATTAGATGACTCAAATGACAAAGGAAAGAAGGATAGAAAGAAGAAGAGATAAAGGAGGCTCTGACATCTACAACTAAAACCCCAAGGAATGTATAGAGAAACCAATTAGAAAATCAAATTATTGGAGATAAGAATAAAGGAATCATCACAAGAAGAAAAGAAGCTCAAGGATAAGTATTATTGTGTTTACTCTTGGAAAATGAGCCAAAGACTATGGAAGATGCATGCAATGATTAGAATTGGGTGAAGGCAATGAAAGAAGAGCTTGACTAGATAGAGAAAAATCAAACTTGGGAACTTGTGCCTAGACCGGAAAATAAAAATGTAGTTGGAACAAAGTGGGTATTCCGAAACAAGCTGGACGAAAATGGAAAATTAATAAGAAACAAGGCAAGGTTAGTTTTTAAAGGTTACACTTAGATTGAAGGTATTGATTTTGAAGAGACATATACCCCTATTGTCCGGATGGAAGTGATCCGGATATTCCTAGCTTTTTCAGCTTTAAAGGATTTCAAAGTCTATCAAATGGATGTAAAATCAGATTTCTTAAATGGAGAACTGAAGGAAGAAGTCTACTTTGAGCAACTAGAGGGCTTTGAGTTTGGAAATGACCCGGATGTTATTTTCAGGTTGAAGAAAGCTTTATATGGATTAAAGTAGGCACCTAGAGCCTGGCATGGTAGATTAGAAAAGTATTTGATTGGACAAGGATTTCAAAATGAATCTACTGACAATAACTTATACTATAGAATTTACTCAGATCAATATTGATTGTTGTGGTTTATGTGGATGACATAATCTTTGGAGGAAATGATGATTTGTGCAAGAACATTGAAAATGAAATGCTAAAGGAATTTGAAATATCTATGATAGATGAGTTAAATTTCTTCCTTGGATTACAAGTAAATCAGAACAATAAAGGAATTTTCATCTCTTAGTCCAAGTATACCAAATAATTATTGAAGAAGTTTGGATTGGAGAACTCCAAACCAGTTTGTACACCTATTGTTACCAGATGTAAGTTGAAAAAAGAAGATGATTCACTTAAAGCTAATGCAAGTATGTACAGGTCAATGATTGCATGATTGTTATATTTGACTGCTACTAGACTAGACATTATGTATGTTGTTTGTTTAGTAGCTAGATTTCAGCAAGAACCAAAGGATTCAGATTTCACTTTGACAACTTATACTAATGTTGATTGGGCTAGGTGTGTTGATAACAAGAGAAGCACAAGTTGTTGAGCTTATTTCCTTGGCTCCTGATTGGTTGCTTGGTCAAGAAATAAACAAGATTTTGTATCTTTATCTATTACTGAAGCTGAATACATTGCAACATCCTCATGTTACACTCAAGTAATGTGGATGAAACAAACACTGAAAGATATCGACATATCATTTGATGAACCGATCTCAATTATGTGTGATAATACTAGTGCAATAAACATTTCCAAGAATCTGGTACAACACTCTAAAATGAAACATATATCCATTAGATATCACTTCTTGAGAGAGAAGGTATTGACAATGAGGTAAGACTTGAATATATACCTACAAAAGAGTAGATTGCAAATATTTTCACAAAACCATTGAGCAAAGATACTTTTGAGTATCTCAGGTAGAAGTTAGGGGTTTTGGCCCCTCCTAGTCTACAATAATTTACACCGAGGTGTGCATTGGTCCAACGTATTATATGCTCACTCTTATTTTAATCAATGCTTGGTGGATTCCTCATGGGGGGAGCAGAGTAAGTTTTTCAATGGAAGTTTTTTCCCTTTGTCTTTGATGTCAAAGGAGAGAAGAAAATAAGGTCTTTGATGTTGTTGATGCTGAAATTGAGTTGTTTGGTTTGTTGTTGATGAATGTTGCCATCAATGAAAAAGGGGGAGATTTTTGGTATGTAATTTTGTTGATTGTTGTCATTAATGGTTGTCATTGATGTCAACATATCTTGGTTGATCATTTAAGGTTCAGTTTTGATGCTTTGGTGATCTGGATTGGCATGCTCTAGGTGTTGTGTCGTGATGATCTATCTTTGGTCATGCTTTTCCTGGTCCCATTCATTTTGCAACATAATGAGATACACTCTTATGGGTCCAGACCAATCTAGAAATTGGTTAACGTGCCCCAGAAAATTGTTTGCATTGTAACGTGTATATTCTTTTCTTTGGTTTCAGATATCATGGTTAATATGTAGCATGTTGATTTGAGCGAGGAGGTTTATATTGTCTACATTTCATTCCTTTCCATTGCGGGAATGTTTTGTGGTGACCTAATTCAAATTGTGTTTGTCCAACTTAGGAGATTATGAAGGCATGAAATGGTATAAGTAAAATTGATTATGTTCGATGAAAGTAAGTGTGGCGAATGTGAATCTAAAAATATAAATATTATGAATTATGTGAAAGTATATGATAGGAGGTAGTAGATAGTGAGGTTCTTCTAGTGTGACTGTTGGTGACAGTCATCTTTAGCAATGGATTCCCTTTCATCATTCTTCTGGCAGTGAGCCTTTTTCTTTTGGCAGTGAGCCTTTTTACTTTTGGCTGTAATAACCGAATAGTGAGCCCACTAGTAGTGAGCCTTATCAGTAATGAGCATTTTGGCAATGAGTCCTTGTAAAAATCACCTTAATATGTTTCACCTTAACTGGTGTTTTATAATTGAGAATTAACATTCCTTATGGTTTTCCCCATCTTGGGTTTCCACGTAAATTCTAGTGTTCATTGTACATGGTGTTGTTATGTGATTTCATGTTCATATTTGTTTTAATCATTATTTGATTGATTTAAGATTGTACCAGATTAATTAAGGTCAAGAAAATTGTTTTATGATAATTGATTCAACCCCCCTCTCAGTTATCCAAATTGTTCAACATCTACAACATCAGCAGCATTAGGAGCCCTGTTAGTGCAACTAGATGATAATAACAAGGAAAGAGCGGTATATTATATCAATCAAACACTAGTGGGCTATGAAATACAATATTTAACCATAGAAAGAGCATGTATATATGTCATCTTAGTGGCACAAAAGCTAAGACACTACATATTAAATAGATAAGTAAAGCTGATATAAAAAGTGGATCCTTTAAAGTATCTATTAGAAAAGGAATCTCTAATAGGGAGGATCACTAAGTGGGTAATGATACTTAGTGAGTTTGACTAAGAGTACATTGACAAAAAATCCATAAAGGGACAAATAATAGTAGATCAACTAGCAAATGCACCAATGGAAAATCATCAACCTCTAGTAATAGAATTTTTAGATGAAAGAATACTTCTAATCGATCAGTCAAGTCATTGGACCTTGTACTTTGATGAGTCCCACATTCAACACAACTCAAGGGTTGGTATCCTATTTCTCACACCATAGGGAGATAGTATACCTAAATCTTATAGGAGCGCTTTTCCATGCACTAACAACATTTCTTAATATGAAGCACTCATCACTGGACTCAAGATGGTCATAGAATGGAGGATAAAGGAACCATAGGTTGTGGAGACTCCCAACTAGTAATAAGGTAGGTAAATGATGAGCACCAAACAAAGGATGAGAAGCTAATGTCATATAAAATAATGATAGACAATTTCAAGCAGTACTTTATCTTCATCACCTTTGAATAGGCCCCTAGAATTAAAAAAAAAGCAACTAATGCTATGGAAACAATAGGATCAATCAACATTCCCTAAAACATTCCCAAATACAAATTCCTTGTGGATCAGCTACTTATACCAAAATTAGAACTTTTTTGTGATGTTTTTGGCCCTAACTCACCTTGGTACTAAGATATGTTTACCTATATCCAACATGGGATCATACCCCCTGACTTAACAAAAAACCAAAAGAGAGTATTTATCTACAAAACATCTTGATTAACCATCTTAGGAGATACCCTATATAGACGAAGTCTAGACAATACATTACTTTGATGTCTCAACATGGACGAAGGACAAATCACTTTACAAGAAGTGCACAAAGGTATTTATGGGTCTCACAGTAGTGGACCTAATCTATTACAGAAGTTACTAAGAATATGGTATTACTGGTCAATGGAGCATGAATCCATTCATTGCTCAAGGAAATTTTTCTAATGTCAATAGCACAGTGATCTTGTTCATACATCAACACAGGAGATATGACCTATAGCTACACCATGGATTTTTTCATAGTGGGGACTAGACTTGATAGGTAAGATATCTTCGGCTTCATCCAATGGGCACAATTTCATTATCATCGCAACTAAATACTTCACAAAGTGGATAGAAGCCATTCCATTAACTTACATCATAGGGAAGCAAATATCCAAGTTCATCTTGAATTATTTTTCTATCGATATGGAATTCCCTAAACTATCATAATGGACAACGAAACCCCATTCAAGAACCAAGATGTTTGTAAGCTTTGTTCAATTTTTTTATATCAAAAACAGATTCTCAATGCCATACTATCCCTAAGGAAATGGTCAGGCTGAAGCATCCAATAAAACCATTCTAAAAATATTGAATAAGACTCTTAATGATGTTAGTCGTGATTGGCATTTGTAGCTAAACCTAGCCTTATGGGCTTATTGAACTAGTATTCGTACACCTACAGAAGCCACACCTTTTTCCCTGGTCTATGAATCCAAAGCAATCCTACCTATCAAAGTCAAAATCCAATCACTACAAGTATCCCTAAAAGGAATGGTCAACAATGAGGAATATCGCATGTCCAAACTAAATGAGCTAGAGCTTCTAGATGAAAGACATCTGAGTGTGTTAAACCATCTCTAGGTTAATCAAAATCAGCTCAAGCAAACCTATAATAAGAAGATCAAGAATAAAATATTTCAATTTGGTGACCTAATGCTGAAATAGAATTGGAAGATCCAATTAAATTAGGAGGGGAAGGGGAAGTTTGAACCAAACTGGTTAGTTCCCTTCATCATAAAAACAAGCTATGGCTCTAGAGCTTATCAGCTGGCTACTCCTAAAGGGGAACCTTTAGTTGAACCTATGAATAACATCAATCTCAAAAGGTTTTATACTTAAGTGCATTAGAGTATCACAGGCGAAAAATCTAAAAAAGAAAAAACTCTAAAATCAAGAAAAAAATAAAGAGAAATAAAATGTCCCTTAAGTGAAAACCACCTTGTGGGGCTTCTAGGGCAAGTACCATAGTGAAAACCTCATAAATAGGTGCTACATTTGAATAAAACCTGCATCCCTATCTATCAACACTATCTAAAGAATCCACCCTGGTGGAGATTTTAATTTCTTCCCCTTTTTGTGTGGTACCTTTTTATTTTATCCTTGGCTCTAGTTGGGTGTGTTTTCTTTTCGAACGTTGACTTATCATTAATGGTGGCCTGTTGTTTAAGTGTGGTTTTAACCCCTTTGAGGTCGTGACTTTACCGGCCCCTCTTTACCTGTCCTCTCGGTCTCTTGCATCTGACTATTTTCTATTTGCCTTAGTGTCGGGTTGAAAAATGTTTTAGATTAATTTCTAAAATATATTTTGGCCTTGAGGGTCTTTTCCCCATCCACCTAGTCAGTCCCCCTTTTATAAATAACCTTTTCACATGTGTAGATTACGTAGCCATCAGATGAAGTGGCCTACATCGTAGCCATTTATCGCAGACCTCGCAGGGTCTCCTGCTAACATTATCAAAGTTATGTGAGGCATGCAAGATACCGCCACCTATCGCATATGATTATGGGGACCACTTTTGTTCACTGACTGATGATGGATGCTAGTGCTGATAGCTGTTTTCTTACCAACGCATCATGGTCGTTCCTCGCTGACCTCTCACAATTAACACTTCAATTTTAATAATGCTGTGAGGTGTGCAAATTTTTGACGTGTGGAAACCAATGTTGTACGATGAACGATCAAGGTGGGGCCCATTCCATGCTAATGTGGTGCCCGGTAGGTGAATTTCCTATTTGCTTAAAGACTGGAGAATGGACGTGGCATTTTAAAACTGTTTTGGATTAATTTGAGCCGTTCTCTTGGCCAACATTGCTTTTGATCAACGGTTCACATTTAAAATAAACTGGTGTTGTACTATAGCCATTTTATCTTGCATGAGTGAATAGTAATGGTCGAGTTCAACTTTGCTCCTAGAATTAAATGCCAAAAGATCAACAAATTTCTATTTTCTTGCTGTATCTCTACGCTGAGGAAGAATTGCCTGGTATCGAGTGAAGCAAGCCGTTGTTGGGATTTTCCAATCTCACTGCCCTTAACGTTCTACAAGTGAAACCGTAAGTAGCATGTATGCCATTTCTTGTGATTTCAGAAGATTTTATGGCTGCTTTATTTTCAATTAGTGATTGTTTCCCATTCTGTTCCTGAAGAATTGTTTGAATAGATTTGCTTTTAGAGCTTGTCTAGATAATTGCTGGGGATTCTAGAATCGTGAGGTTTTTTCTGTTTAAGGTTATAGGGAGAAAATTGTAATTGCTTGCCATTTGAAAATAAGAAAACCCTAGCTTGAATTATCATCTGTCTTATATAAATGACAACCAAGGCCTGAAGTTCTAGTTCTAAAACCACTACCAGATCTCTCTCCTAGGATGTTATTGATTTGTTAAAGCCCTCTACTAATAAGAAGAAGGAGGGAAAAGTTTTGTTCTATAGGCCCTTACTCTTGGAAGGGTTAACAAACAAGCAGTGTGCAATTCGAGATGTCGAGTTACCATATACCAGGTGGCAATTGTTCTGCAACTAGTTTGGGAACAAGAATTTGTTGGTCCCTTTGTGTAACCCATGGAGGTTGGACTTGGGTAAGTTGGTGGTACCTAATGTATACTTGAATGTAGATATTTTAAAGGATGTTGTTGCGAGATATGACCCTATGACCCGAGTTTTCAGAACTCACGTTGGTGTACAAATGACTAAGATAACCAGAGAAGAAATCACAAAGATTTTTAGTTTGCACGAATGGAGTCGAGATATGGTTCCTTTCAACCTCGAGGTTTTTAGACAAGAGTATATAAATACTAAGGGTTTGTTTAGAACATCCCTTTTGATACTTCATTTGGCTGTTTCAGGAAGAGGAAAGAATCAGAAGAAGGTAGTGATCGACAGGAATGAGCCGAAACCTTTTCGAGTGGACTATTTCTCTAGTTATTTCAAGAAGACTGTTTGTGCTTTATGCCAAGTTTTGGGAGTCACTTTAAAGACAACTTTGCCTACCGATATTATGTATATGCCTGTAAATCTCTAGCACTCGGGTTTCAACGTGGTGTATGATTTTTCCACTTACCTAACAGAGAAAATGCACTCGGGTTTGGTGGCCTTAAAGGAGGGGAGGAATTGGGTTGGATTCAAGTGGTTTTCCCTGTTAATCCACATATTTCTTTATAGGGGTCAGGTTGTATTTGAAAAGGATATGGAATTAAAGAAGAAGGAAGGTAGTATTGAAATGCCTATCCAATATTGGACTAGGATCCTTGACATGCATGATCACAAGTTTGATTATGTAACATTCCATAATGTCTTTGGATCCAAGTTAAGAATGGCTCTTATTCGTGATCCCCCAAGGATTCTAAAGGAAATCCATGATTTCTTGAGGCCGATGGAGAGGAGACCTAAATTGAACTTAATGCACAATTGGGGAGACATTATCCCCTATCATAACTCAACGGTTTTTAGGGTTTTTGACACCAATGTCAACCCAAAGGTTCTGCCAAGGTTGGTGCCCCTTAGAATTGGATTTCTGGAAATCATGAGGTAGTTGGGAGGCGCTCAAGAGCTCCACTTGCCAATTGAATAGAAGAAGGGATATTTTTTCCCTAAGTATACAACATTTGCCAATTTTGTAATGGAAAAGGGAGGATGGAAGGAGTTACACATATTACTTAGGCCTTATAGGCTAAAGACTGTGTGCCCCAAGAATCATGATCCTGAGGGTTTTATCTCTCAAATGAAGGCAAAGCATTGGACAAGAGCCTTTGTCCATAATTTCTACTTTCCTGAGGACATCATCAAGAATATTTTTGATTTGGATCTACAAGAGGAGAGAAAGGCAATGCACATTTCCTACTCTAAAATGGTAAAAAGTAAGCAGGAGAGAATACCTGGTTTCAATCCCATACCTGATGCCAAAGATGAATTAAGCAGGGCGATGTATGCCATTGATAATTTTGAGAGTTTGGCAGGGGTTTTGAAAGATGAAAGGGTTGTGGAAGAAAGGGGAAAATCACAAACTATCGAGGATTACCCTGAAGTAAGATTGGAGGAGAGGCCTACTTATCAGCCCCAAAAGAAGATAAAGGTTTTTTCTAGAAGAAGGGGAAGTAGGGTTGAAGATGTTGCTAAAAATATTGCACCATCTTCTTTATGGCAGTCAGTGCCAAATATTGTTGATCTAGATTCTCCTCTGAGGTTTTTAGAGTAGGCTTGCCCACCATCACCAAAGAGGTAGAAGGTTGAAAGAACAAGGATGGTTGATTGTGATGGTGATGAGGATGACGACATTATTGTGACTCCAGATGAAATGCATTAGGAGATGCCATCAGACCCAGTTGACACTGCAACAAGTTTAGGGGTAGTTACTTTGAGGTTAGGAAAAGATGAAATCAAAGGAATAACAAGTAATGATGATTTAAGGATAAAAGAATACAAAGAGTTCATGATGGATGACTCTTTTATTCAAACTAACACTTTTATAGACTTTGTATGGAGGGAACATCTCTCACTATATTCTGAAAAGGTGGCACATGAGAGAAGTCTACACCCAGAGCTCCCAGAGAAGGTAATTCAATCTAAGGTCAAAGAACATATGAAAGAAAAATTCAAAGAATTAACATCAAAGTAGGGCCAAGCATTGGTACAAAAAAGTGGAGTATTGCTACTTCCTAAATGGGATATCGTTGATGCTGTGGTGTTCGACACAATAAGAAGGGACAATAGGCCACTTCTTGCAACTGATGAGGAGACTACATTAGCACTCAAAGGATCAACCTTTAGTGAGGAATGAGATGCTTTGGAAATTTGGTCTCTATCCACTAGGTCTAAAAAACCAATTGTTGCAGAACCATCAGAATTCAGTGGTCACTTGGTTGTGAAAAGAGTTGCTGACACCCCAACATTGGAAGCTGCTGATATGGTCGTGAATGTTGCCAAATTCACCAAGGAAACTATTGAAGATTTGACCAAGGACCGGGATACTCTGAGAGGCCAATATAATGACATTATTATTGAATATAATAAGAGTCAACAAAAGATAGCAAATTTAGAAATTGAATTGGCTTTATTGAAGCAAAAAATGGATACCATGAGGTCTCAAAGGCTAGCTAGTTCTAGCCACACTATTTCTGACCCACTAGTAGAGCAGTCTCAACCTTCTGCACAAGAAAAGTCTTTGGCTATTGTTCCATATAATATGGGACAAGTGCCTATTGCAATTGAGAGGGCTAGTAGCCCTAGAGGGGGACTCTCTAGGGAGAAATTGATTCATACGATTGAGGAGTATAAGGAGATGGTACGAAAAAATCTGGGTTGCACCAAGGCGAAGCAATTCGGTGATAGTGGACACTATTTTGAAACATCTAAACAAAAGGTCTAGAGTAAGATAAATAGTGTAATTGCAAATTATGTCCTAATGTTGCAAGCACTGAAAATGTTTCCAAGGGATAGAGAATTGGCCATCCCATTGTTGAACAGATGGAGCCCCAGAATGGAGAAGTTGAAATTCATGGCAGTAGGGGCAAAACAACACGGGGATAAATATCCTACTATTATAGCAACATATCAATTTGTCAAGGGAATTTTTAAGCAGAAGTTTTAGGGATTTTCCGCCCCTATGGAGTCCAAGATTAAGTTGTTAAAAGATGTATATGATGGAAAGGACTTGACCCCATTGCCACATATTTTTCACAGTCAAGATGAAGTCAAGCCCCTACAAGTTTGGAAGGATCAGATGAACAATATAATAATGGCTCAAACACATGAGATATGCAAGAATGCTGACATCCACATACTGGAGAGTACATTGGAAAAGTTGTCTTTTGTCATTAGTTTCTTAGAAAACTTTGATAAAAAGGCCACATCGATAATGGTGAAGTATGCACCCTATCGAAACAAGGTTGATCAGGTTGTGGCTTTCAAGTGGCCCTCCGAGGAGGATTTTGAATTATGGAAAAAGGTGTTCACTGATGAACTTGAATTATGAATGTTATAGTTGAGAATTGCAACTTGGTCATGTATAATACAGGTCTAGCCTTAGAAGTTATATTTGAAAAATGCATTCTCCTTTCAACTTCAAGTACAGGATGTCAAGGTGGAATAAGTACTATAACAATTAAGCATGCCTTTGGTGTAAAGTGAGTGGCCTTTGGTGCGATGGTTTCTTTCATCCATATCAACTAATGATGATTCTTGTCTTATGCTTTCCACTCGCATATTAGAATTGTAACTGAATTAGGAATTAGCGGTCCAATTACAAATGGACATGTGTACTCTCCGACCTAAAGCTTGTTGGCTCCCTTTTTTTATAAAAGGGATTTCTGGGCCGAGAGAGAGGTCTGTTGAAATATCCAAAATATGAGAAATAAGAGTCTAGTGATACAAAGAGTATGAATTGTAAGTCCAGGTTTTAAAGTTTTGAGTCAGATTTGAGAACTTAGTTAATCATGGGGTTCTTGAGCATGTTTGTATCAAGCTTGTAAATATTTGGAGTTTGTTGTCTCTCCTAATTTGATATTTTGCATGGATTATTAATGGAATATTAGTCCAAGATGATTTTCATTGATCTTCATTTGTTCTTTACTATGAATTATGTTTAACTATAGCTTTGGTTCAAAGGATCGATTAAATGCTTCAATTAACCAGTAAGTTCATGCAATATAACAAATAGGATTCATAAAGAAGTAATAAACTCAGGTATAGATCTATGGATTGCAATGCGATTTATATAGATCATAAGTGCTTAAGATGAAATTTTCCTTGTAGTTCAGTTTTCCTTTTGATTCCTGTGCATTGGGATATGGCACTGGAATTATGATCATGTTTTATTCTCTCATGTTTTGTGTTATGGCCTCAGGATATTCTATTCAATCATTTCCTATTAGTTTACTTTAGTTGTATTTGCGATTCTTTGTTAATTGGACTTGATCATTTTTGAGGAATAGCCAATTTATAAAAGGTTTTCATCCTTTTAGCATTATGGAGAATCTATTTGTAGCTTATCCAAGTGCAAATGAATCGTTTAATGTTGTAGGGTAAGAGCACATTTTAGGGAATACCCTCCTGGATGTTACAGAGTCCAAAGTGCTAGAGAATTAGCCTTATCGTTGTTCTCATCAAGTTGGCCATACGTTTCCTAGACTTTAATCATTGGATGTGGCAAGTTCATAGAAGCTTTCAGGAAATACGTTTGGGTTGCAGTAAAAAATGCCAACACACCCTATCCATCCCATAATAAAACATTTATCCAACCATGGCTCGATAATTGATCATGTATTGAACCCTATTACACCATCTTCATCCATCTACCCTAATGAATGTAATCTTGTACCAAACTAGGGGAAAATTCCTAAAAATGGTAGAGGATTGGATCCTTGTACATCCAATCACTGTCGAAAACTATCAAAAATAAAAAAATCCAAAAAATAAGCAAAATAAAAACAAATTCAAAAACATCAAAATCCCAAAAACATTTTATGCTTTAAGTCAACACCAGTCAAACTACGTGGTCTTTGTGTGTATAACGTAGGCAAGGCTAATATTTGATCAACCCTCGAGGCCTTAGGTCAGTCCCCTTAGGTGTTTGTCATGGCCTTTAAATGTAATACAAAATCCAAAAAATATTCAAATAATTTAGAAAACCTCAAAAGTCCTACCTTCATTTTCACCTGTCCATAATAAATTTTCCATTCATAATAAATAAATCATCACCTTCAACCTTTGATAAAGCAAACAATGGACAAAAAAAACATCAAAATCAAGACTTCCAAAATTAAAATTAAAATGACTAGATCAATAACTGACTATAACAAATGCCTAAGTATTAACTACCTACCTATCGATAATTCATCATCAACATCCTAACGCATGTCTTTATGGATAAAAATTTCCTACAATAGACATCACTAAAGGATAACATCTTGAAACATCAAACAAATATGGCAAGTGATACTACATTATTTATCTTTTTATGATATTATCTTTTTAATTTATCTTAAAATCACATTCTCGAGATCTCTCAAGGATGTCCATTAAGGATTTAGATAGGAATGAATGGAGATATTGATCGTCGATTTTTTTTAATTCTATTTTTGTGATACTACCATGGTGAATACTTGCTTTTTACTATATGTGGAGGTTGTTTTGAGGCAATTTTTTGTAGTAGTTGCATGTTAGGTACTCCATACCTATTTGTGTAACTGGTTTGAAATGTTTTTAAAAACTTCTCACCCATACACCCTAATAGGGTTTCCATATGTCTGGTATGAGAAATAATATTCTTTTTATAGAGTCAAAGTCCATGAAATAGATATAAAGCCACCTTGGTCATTAATACCCTAGTGCATTGTGTTTGTTTGCTACATCAATAAAGATTGCTAAAGATACGAAGCCTCTATGAAATAAAAAATGAAACTCATCAGTAACTAACAACATCAATTTTCTATCCATCTATAAATCATACACAAACTTCTTCTAACTAACATGTCCACTTGAATCACAATATCATTAGTACCACATGCATCCTACATCCACAAAATTCATCAGTATATATCATTATCCAAAATAAAATCACATATATCATCATTTGTTGCATACATAATATATCACCATCCATCGTATACATCATATATCATCATCCATCACCTAGATATATAAATCATCCCTCCATACATGTCATATAAATGCATCAGAAAAGGTACAAAATCATGAGCATATATACAAATAATCAACACCTATAAGCATCCAAAATCATCCATAAGCATCTCATATCACATAATAAATCTGAATTGAAACATGGTATAACTCATTATCATAAAAAATGGGAATGTTTATACATCATCAAGTATCATGTGTGATATCAAAATATAAAAATAAAATATATATATATATATACGAGGCCTCAACTGGGCTGATGTATGTATATGTAGAATATCATGTCTACATAAGTCTTTGATACAACAATAAACAACTATTAGATTAAATAGAACTCAACCCTGTTGGTCATCTTGTGGTGGGGATCCATGTGGTTGTTGGCTCTGATGAGGAGAGAGTTGTGGAATAATTGGAGAATGATGAAGCTACCTCACTTACTGACCACTAGACTCTACCCCTGTCACTATGCTAGTCTCTTTGAAATGATGTCATCTTTAAGCCCTCGAAATAAGCCTCATATAGTGTCTAATAATATGTACATCCCTGCAAAAGTTGATCTCACTCGGCTTGATACTGAGTAAGGGGAACAAAGGAGGCTAATGAAATATTTCCAACTAATCTCGATTGATGCTCCATAGTTAGCTCCTACTTGAGGGAATCTTGCTCCTGGTGAAATCCATCTCACTCTACAGTAAGAACAACCACGTGAACCTCAACAAACTACCTCCATGCAATCTCCTCATCCCTCTTGATAACCTGAGCATCCTTTTCCATGGTCATACGGGCTATCTGTGTTGTTGTTGTTGCTGCATCTGTCTGCGGGGGATGACCTTGTGGTGTAGAATGATCTTGTCATATTTGATTATGTTGTTTTCCATCATGCCCATCATGCCCATCATGTTGACCCTTTTTCCCATCGTGTTGTGCTCTATCTAGTTTCTCAACAAAAATATGTAGCCTTTTCTTGTCACCCCTCCTTCCTGTAATGTCAAAAACCCTCTATACCTATCCCATGATTGGCCCAGATCCAGTAGGATCTATAAACTATAAGGGAGTATGATGGGCCCGCCACTAATTATAGTCCCGAGTAGTCCCTAGATCTACCAGAAACACTTCCTAGTCCCATCCAAATGTGGCAAGTCATAGAAACTCTGTGACAACATTAGTAGAAGAGGCATGTGGCCCCTACACCCTAACCTCTCGGGCTCTCTACCCAAACTATGCATGATAGTCATCACCGAAACAAGTTTGGCACTCTCTAAACTGACAAAGGACCCTATTAGGAAGATAATCCTCTAGCAAATTATCCATACAACCTATTAGACATCATGTTTGATGATAATATTAGTTGCTCCATATCATCATGCCAAGACTCACAACCTAGCCACAACCTCCAAAAAAATGCATGCATATCATTAAAATTGCCTCTCCAATAAGGTAACCTTCCAGGCCAGGTGTAATGCATGAAATATGAATATTTATAAGAAAATGGATCCTCTGGATCTCAATCCATAATGCCATTTGGCCTCATCACTGGGATATTCTCTAAGGCCCATACATGTAGAAGTGTCAACCCTGTAAAAAATGAAAATACCATCGCAATAATAAGCCTCGTGCATGTCCCTCTACAAGTGCGCCAAAAGAAATGGTCCCCAGAAAAATCTTGTACCATGATCCATCATTTGCTCAATGTAGATTCCCCAACCAATAGGAAAATGTCTACCTATATGATCGAGAACCACTAGCCCCATGATCAATCCAGCTAAGACCATCGATATAGGGTATGCACCATCAATTATTGGAGATAAGTCTATCTCCAAATTCACCATCTAAAGTCATCGAACACTAAGTACTCACTGCACGGTGAGGGTACCCTATCGAACATCATACATGACAAGCTCATTGTGAATAGGGATGCGAAGAATCCTCCAAACATCCTCCAGTGTGATCATCACGTCACTGATAGGTAGGTGAAAGGATGATGACTCTGAATTCCATCTCTCTACAAGGGCGATTATCATTGCCCTACGAAATCAAATCTCATGCATGTAACATATGTAATGCAGACTCACAACATCCAAGAAATCTCTCTCCACCTCGAAGAAACCAATGATTAAGTTGAACAGCTATCGCGATCGTCGCTCTCTAGAATAGAGTGGTTTGAGAACCACCTGCAAACATTCAACCCACAACATAACCAATTGGATAGAAAATCAAATCATGAACCTAAGACCACAAGAAAACTAGCTAAATCATTAAAATTTGACAAAAGCGACCACTTTTTTGACAATAACGGTCAAGAAAAATAATAGCGACCACTTTTTTGACAACAGTGGTCAAGAAAAACAATAGCGGCTAAATTAAATTTAAACAATAGTGCACAAGATTTACAAATGTGGTCACTTTACAAGCAAAAAAACAAAAGAGAACATTTTAAACAATAGCGATAAACAATAGCGAGTAGATTTTACAATAGCGCACAAGAAAAATGATAGCAAACAAATTTAACGAAATTGATAGAAACACATAAAATAATAGCAGTAAAATTGAGACAAAAGTGGTAAATTCATAAAATCACCGCTATTTTTATAAAAGTTTCCTAGCATTAATTACACAGACGAGAAAAAGACATAAATAGGAATGAAAGTGATACATATTGTGATGCCTATGCCAGCTGGCCTCTCAAAGTCACTAACTTCCTCTACATGGTGTGGGGCACCCAGAATCCTCGACATTGCAACTCAAAAATCATAAAAGCAATATCTCCAGAGGAGTAAAGGCTAAGAGTGCAAATGAAGAAACAATGAAGCCTAATTTCCTATTTTTACCCCCCAAACCCTAATTTTTTACCTTGAAAACCCTCCTAGGTTAAAATTAGGAGCACCCTGGAACATCTAAAACCATAAACAAGGGTCCTATAGCCTAACTTTTTTTCCTCTACACATTTGAACTGCAACGAAATATTGTTGTGAGCCTGATCTGAAAAGTAAATTTTCTAGCCAATCTCTTAAGGGGGCAGCCCAATGTCATACTATCTTTTTAGTGACTGTTGGGGAATAATAGGGCATATAAAAAATTTCAAATCTTGATTTGAACATCGATTTCTTTGAAACAAAGCATCCAATACTTTGTCTCAAAGAGGGGCAAAATGTAGACATGTAAAAATGACCTAACACATATCACACATCTTGAATGACATTTTTGTTGAACTTCTCTTTTGGTATTTGTCCTTGATGTCAAAATTGAGTTTCAGATTGGCATCTTGGTGATTGATTACCAGTTGCACAATTTACATTTAGATGGTTGGCACTCTTGTTTATATTCTGTCTTGGCATACCTGGTTTTGGCTTCGACATTATGATGATGGTTTTGATGGTACTGATCTCTTGACTCCATGTGTAGATTACAAGGCATGTTGTTTACAGGATTATGATTCTATGTTCAGATGGTATAGTTCTAGTTTGATAGGTTTGACATTTTGAGCTTTTTTGTGCTAAGGTGATCTACAGGTTTATATGGTATTGGCATGTTCAGATTTCTATGGATACATGGCATTGATAAGGTTTTGAACAACATCATAGTTATGTCCTCTTTTCAGCCTCATATAGGTAATCCTTATAGGTAACTTGGTTTTGGAATCATAATTGAAGTTGGCATTTAATATTAAGAAAACCCTATCGGGTTTCCTTAAACATTTGATAATTTTGATATTCTTTGCATGGGAATATGATAAGTTGATATCAATTGGCATCTTTTTAGGAAAAAGGTATTAACATGGAAATTGATATAATGTCTTTGAACATGACTTAGAAAGAAGTATTTCTTGGATCGGGTCTTATATTTGTTGATTCATTAGGCCTTAAGGCTAACAACAGGAATGAGGAATTGATTTTTTAAAAAGCCACTATGAAAGTGACATGGCTTTGAATTCTTGGTAACAATGATTGATAAGGTGGTCAGAATTTGTTTTAAGACCTATCATGACAAATTATTAAAGGTATAATGGTGTCGGTATTTTCTTTGTTTGATAATCGGTCATCGATTAAAGTTATGCCATGATGAGGTTGATCGACGGTTTGTATGCATTCCGAAGGTAATGAGATTGTCGACATACATGGCATTTGCTTGACCGCAGATTTTAGAATGCATTATGATGTATTTACTTATGTCTTCAGTCCTTTCAAACTTCAAACATGATTATGTTTTGGCTTGGGGCATCAAATGTCTTGAAGAAAGACTAGGTCTTTCCTTATTGATTTTTTCATTTCGCTAAGGGTGTAAACCCTAGCCACGTCGCCACCATGAAAGGATTTGTAACTGTTGCTAAATGTCTCCTCTCTGTTGTGAATCTGTTCATTGCTCTTTTGATATCATGATTGGCATTTCACAGTGTATGGAAAGCTGCTATTAGGTGGGAATTGTTAAGGTTGGAATAAGGCAAGTTGAGACCCGGGCATATATAAAATCTCACTGGTATTTACCTAATTCGCTTGCTGGTTGACCAGGTATTATCATTCCCTATTTGCAGAAAGCTTTCAGTTTAAAAACATAAGGCAATTACTATTTTATGTTTCGAAATTAAAATGCTTGATTGGTTTCATGCAAAGCATGACAATTTTTTGGTTACCTAAGTTGAAATTGATACCCCTGATAGAATAACATATCGATTTGGTTCTGCTATGAGGAGTTGGTGTTTTTTGGTTGGTGGGTAATCATGCATTTTTGTGAAATTTGTCCTTATAATCATGGATTCAAAGTATTAGTTGTTCTAGGTCACTTGATGCACAATAATGAGGGTTCAATTACATTCTGTAGTACTGGTATTCAAGGATAATTTTATTCCATTGGAATCCTTCATATTTGAATATGTTTATTGGTACACTCATTATATTAACTCTTTTTTCAGATAATGTTGATGGTGCAAATTCCTTGTGTGATCAGGGTTCAGAGTCCTCTTTCCCCAAATACATTTTCTTGACCTTTCTGTCAGAAGCAATCTTCTATTTTTGGATACTTCTCTGAATCTCTAATTATACCTAGCACAAAAAATTTGACAGTAGTTTTTCATATTGAAAATACCTCATTTGATAAAATATACACACATGTTTTAGTTGTATGGCTGGTAATTTTCAGTCATATCAGTTAGAAGAAAAAAAAGAGAGTTTAATGACTGTTTTTGTAGTGTGAGAAATGACCGAGAAAAAGTAAGAGTGAAACCTATCCATTGTATTGTCTACTGGAAAACATGTACTATTTTGAGATTGTATACCTGAAACAAAAAAAGGAGATCAATACAAGTTGTCTTAAGATGAGACAATGAATAGAATTCTGAAGGATCAAATCTGAACCTTGAGGATTGTAGGTATTGTCTATTGAGAGGCACTTGTGAGAAAAGAGAAACAAAGAGACCCTCTGTATCATTGTAATTTCAGCAAACAAAAAATGGGTTGGTGCTCCTTCAAATTGGTGTTTCAAAATGAGGGGTTGGTGCTCAAAAATCAGTCTATAAGGCATTGTTAAAAGTGGTTGTTTTAATATAAGCCTAAAAAGGCAACAGTTTAGGAGTGGTTTTTCTACCCCAGGAGGGTTTTCCACTCGACATATCTTGTGTCACTTTGCTCATTTGTGGTTCCTCTAATTTACTGTGTGAATTCTTTATTATGCAATGTTCCACTGACATACTTATCATTTTAGTTATATGTGATTGCATTCAATATATGGATGAGTTAATCCTTGATAAATGAGAGCATAAATCTATTCTGTTTCAATTTTAGTAAAATTTTTTAAATCAGTTCATGACACTGATTCACCCCCCGTGTCAGTGTCTTTTTCACTCCAACAATTGGTATCAGAGCATAGGGTCCTCTAATAGGTCTATCCAACCTAGGATTGATTATGGTCTTGGAGTCTGTTTAAATGTCTCAAGCTCATGAAGGAACATCTATGACTAGAGCTCCATTATTTGATGGAATGGGTTATGTATTATGGAAAATTAGAATGGAGACTTATCTAACTTCTATTGATCTCGATGTGTGGAGCATAGTGTTAATCGGGTACACTGTACCAACTACATTGTCCACAAATTCTGATGAAAAGAAAAGATATGAAACCAATGCTAGAGAAAAACATGCTCTCTTGTGTGCATTGACTAAATATGTCTTTATCAAAGTCATGCATTACAGTTCTGCTAGGGAAATCTGGGTTAAACTTGAAACCATCTATCAAGGAAATGAAAAAGTTAAACAGTCAAAAGTCCTTAATCTAAAACCTCAGTTTGAGGAAATAAAAATGAGGGACGATGAAAAAGTAGCTGATTACTTCTTGAGAGTTGATGAAATTGTTAATGCTATGAAAGGTCTGGGAGAAGAAGTAAAAGAATTCAATGTTGTAACTAAGGTCATCAGAACCTTACCGACTAAATTTGAAGCTAAGGTCTCTACTCTAGAAGAGAAGAAACACTTTGACCAGCTTACCCTAGACAACCTACAAGGCACTCTGACTACCTATGAAATGAGAATCAGTAAAAACACTTCCTTTGCAAAAGAAACTTCCTTTAATACTGAAAGGAAAGAAAAAGATGAGGCTACTGAATCAGAATTTTCTGATTCTAAAGAATCCCACTTTGTTAGAAATCTCAAAAAGGGGTCTGGAAAATATAAGGGAAAAATTCCCTTCAAATGTTTTAACTATGGAAAAATAGGCCACTTTGTTGCAAAGTGCCCCTATGGTGATCTGAATAGTGACAATGAGAAATCTGAAAAATTGCCTAAGAAAAAGGCCTATAGACCTAAACAAAAATTCAACTTCAAAAATAAGAAGAGTTTGTTCAGCAAAAATGAAATAGACACCGAATTTGAAGATTATTTAGATGAAGAAGATTAAAACCTATTCATGTTTGAAATCATTTAGCAAGAAGATACTAAAAACAATGATGCTGAAGATGGCGAATTAGATCTAGAGGGTGAACTGAAATGTGCTTTAAAAGAGCTTAGAAAACTCAAAAAACAAATGCTTGCTTAAGAACAAAATTCTGCTCAAGATCTTGCTCAAGAGGAACTCACAAATCAAGAAATAGTCTCCTTGAAGACTCAACTTGAAGAAGCCAAGAGAGTTGAGGATTGTCTATGTATTGGTATAAATCGTAAAGATAAAGAGATTCAAAAACTTGAACATGAAATTGTTGATCTTAGGAAGACCATTGAGAAGTATGAGAGTACTCTAAAATTGAATGACATGCTCAGTAAGCAAAAATTGAACAAGGACAAAACTGGTATTGGGTTCGTGAAGGGTGAATGTTCAAATGATGGTGCAAAGCAAAATGATATTGCTGCAAACAATTTTTTTGAATCTAATCATCTTGATTCTGATAAGAATCATGTTTATTCTTTTAGGAATAATAGAACATTATATAATCTCAACCCTTTCTTTTATGGGTATTATTATTTCTGCAAAATATTTGGCCACCAAGTGAGCTCTTGTAGGTTTATGAATCCTAGAACACCTAGATTTGGTCATAAGAAACACCTTGGTTCTGCTAGACAGATCAGATGCTTTAAATGTAATACCGTGGGTCATTTTGCTAAGCAGTGCAAAGCTGATCTGCAAATTAAACAACAAAAAACCAAAAAGGTTTGGAAACCTAAAAATGTCAAAAACATAGAGCAAACTATGTTAGTTCAAACAAATTTTCATTCAAAGAAAAATGACTTTATGGGTCCTAGACAATGGTTGTTCTAACCACATGATTGGTGACAAAGAAAAATTCATAAATCTTGAAAATTATGTAGGCGAGTATGTGAAGTTTGGTGACAATTCTGGTATACAAATCAAAGGTAGAGGTTCACTTCTTCTGAATAAGGACACTCCTATCTGCAATGTGTATTACGTAGAAGGTCTAAAGCAAAATATTGTAAGTGTCACTCAAATTTGTGACAGTGGCTATCATGTTTTGTTCACTTCATAGGGATGTGAGATTAAAAATAATCTTGGAAAGGCTATTGCTACTGGAAGAAGGACGAAGGGAAATGTTTACAATCTTCTTGACACATTTGGTAATGAAAATAATCAAGGTATGTGTTTAATGAGTCAAGTTGAAGAAAGTTGGTTGTGGCACAAGAGACTAGGTCACATTAACTTTGACAATATGGTTAGGATCAACGAAAACCAGAATGGAAGAGGTCTGCCTATCTTAAGAAACCTGAAAACGCAGTTTGTAAAGAATGTCTCAAAGGCAAGCAAACAAAGGTGAGCTTTAAATCTAAAGAACATTATTCTACTAGGCCTCTGCAACTTGTTCATACATATCTATGTGGTCCTACAAGGACTAGATCTATCAATAGTGATAAATATTTCATGTTATTTGTTGATGATTACTCCCGTATGTTATGGGTTACTTTTATCAAGCATAAATCTGAAGCTTTTGAACATTTTAAAGACTTTAGAAAAATGGTTGAAAGGGAGTCAGATTTAAAATTGAAATGTATGAGATCTGACAAAGGTGGTGAATTCACCTCACAAAAATTCATTGAATATTGTGAAAGACATGGCATAAAAAGACAGTATGTTGCTACCAGAACACCTCAATAGAATGGGGTTGTTGAGAGAAAGAACATAATAGTAAAAGAGATGGAACTTGGACTATGTTGGGTGAAGCAAAACTGCCAAACATGTACTGGAAAGAAGATTTTCATACAACTGTTTACATCTTCAACATAGTACAAATCAGAGTGAAATCCAATTTCACTCCATATGAACTGTGATATGGTAAATCTGCCTCAATTAAATACTTCAAAATATTTGGCTGTAAGTGTTTTATCAAGAGAGATGATGATAATTTAGGCACATTTCAATCTAAATCTGATGAAGGTATCTTTTTAGGATAATCCACTCATAGAAAAGCCTATAAATGCTTTAATAATAGGTTGAATAAGATTATTGAATCTGTCAATGTCAAATTTGATGAAAATAGGCTTTTAGATGCCGAACCTATGCAGGAAGATGAGGAAGAAAAATTTGAATTTGAAATAAATTCAGAAGGCTTTGAAACAACAAAGCCTGAAGGTGAATCAACAATTCCTAAACTAGTTGAAGAAAATTCTAAGAATGCTAAAACAAGTCTTGGAAAATGTGTAACAAAAACCCCTTCAAAGTCTCTTGCTAGAAACTATCCTAAAGATCTGATTATTGGAGATAAATCTATAGGATTTCAAACAAGAAGAAGAACTGTTAAATCTGATGAAAAATCTCACATAGCTAAGCTTACTACTTTCTATTTGGTTACACAGTTTGAGTCAATTTTTTTTGATGAAGCTCTAACTGATGAATGTTGGCTTAATGCAATGTAGGAAGAAATTGATCAAATTGAGAAAAAACATACTTGGGAGTTAGTCCCAAGACCAGATGACAAAAATGTCATAGGGGGTAAGTAGATATTTAGAAATAAACATGATGAAAATGGCCATGTTATTCACAACAAGGCTAGGTATGTCTGCAAAGGATATGCTCAGCAAGAAGGTATTGACTTTGGTGAAACCTTTACACCTGTAGCTAGAATTGAATCTATTAGAATATTCTTGGCTTATTTTGTTTTCAAGAACTTTACTGTATATCAAATGGATGTCAAAACTAATTTTCTGAATGGTTATTTAGATGGATAATTTTATATAGAACAACTTGAAGGGTTCATTTGCAAAAACAAGCCTAATCATGTTTACAGGCTGAAAAAGGCTCTATATGGCCTAAAACAAGCTCCTAAAGCTTGGTACTCTAGACTGGATAATCATCTGATTTCAAAAGGTTTTATTAGAGGAGGTGTAGACAATAATCTTTATGTTAAAATTGAAGGTTTTGATATTCTGGTTGGTGAAATCTATGTAGATGATACTATCTTTGGCTGCAACAATACTACCTTGAGTAAAAAATTCTCTCAGATTATGGAATCAGAGTTTGAAATGTCAATGTCGGGAGAATTAACTTTCTTTTTAGGGCTTCAAGTTTCTCAACTTGAAACTGGTATTTCTCTCTCAAACAAAGTATGCAAGAGAGATGCTCAAGAAATTTCAAATGGATGAATGCCATCCAGTTAGCACTCTAATTGTTACAAGCTGCAAACTTAGCAAAGTTGATGATTCTCCTGATGTAAATCCAACTGACTATAGGTCAATGATTGGAAGCTTGTTATATCTAACAACTTCTAGACATGACATAATGCAGACAACTTCCATGGTTGCAAGATTTCAGTCATCTCCTAAGGAATCTCATATTAATGTTGTTAGAAGGATTCTTAAATATGTTCAAGGCACTCTTGATTATGGTCTTTGGTATCCTAGAAGCAATGATTTTTCATTAATTACATATACTGATGCTGATTAGGCTGGTTGTCTGGATGATAGGAAAAGCACCAGTGGTGCTGTTTTCTTTCTTGGTGATTGATTTGTGGCATGGTACAACAAAAAACAAGAATCCATTTCACTCTTCGCTGCTGAAGTAGAATATATTGCTGCCACCTCTTGCTATACTCAAGTAATCTAGATGTCAAAAAATCTATCTGACATGGGTATTGAAGTTCCTAAACCTATTTCTATTATGTGTGATAATACTAGTGCAATTAATACCTCCAAAAATCCTATTATGCACTCTCACACTAAACACATTGCTATTAAATTTCACTTTCTTCGTGAAAAGGTGTTGGATAATGAGGTTTATATGCAATATGTTCCTACACAAGCATAGGTAGTTGACATATTCACTAAGCCTTTGGATAAAGAGGCATTTGAAAGACTTCGGTCTAGATTGGGAGTTGTCTCTTAATCTTTTCTCTCTTAATTCTTCATCTTGGTGTTAGGGGGAGCTTATTAGCTCTCTTAGCAGCTTATTGCTGCTTCATATGGTTTTCTTTTTGCTGCCCCATTGCTATATCTGCAACTTTTTCTATTTAGCTTCTTGGCATTTCACTGTCCTTGTCCCTTTGTCCTTGTGACAAAAAGGGGGAGTATTATGAGCTCTTAGTTCTGGTTTAGTTTTTCGGTTTGATGGCTCAGTTTTTTTTTTGCCATCAAGGACAAAGGGGGAGTTTATTGAACTTATCTTTTGGTATTTTTCCTTGATGTCAAAATTGTGTTTCAGATTGGCATCTTGGTGATTGATTATCAGTTGCATAGTTTACATTCAGATGGTTGGCATTCTTGTTTATATTCTATCTTGACATACTTGGTTTTGGCTTCAGCATTGTGATGATGGTTTTGATGATACTGATCTCTTGACTCCATGTGCAACTTACAAGGCATCTTGTTTATAGGATTATGATTCTATGTTCAGAGGGTATAATTCTAGTTTGACAGGTTTGAAATTTTGAGCTATTCTATGCTAAGGTGATCTACAGGTTTATATGGTATTGGCATGTTCAGATTTTTGTGGATACATGGCATTGATAAGGTTTTAAACAACATCATAGCTATGTCCTATTTTCAGCCTCATACAAGTAATGCTTATAGGCAACTTGGTTTTGGAATCATAATTGGAGTTGGCATTTAATATTAAGAAAACCCTATCGGGTTTCCTTAAACATTTGATAATTTTGATATTCTTTGCATGAGAATATGATAAGTTGATATCAATTGGCATCTTTTTAGGAAAAGGTATTAACATGGCAATTGTTATAATGTCTTTGAACATGACTTAGAAAGAAGTATTTCTTGGATCGGGTCTTATATTTGTTGATTCATTAGGCCTTAAGGCCGACAACAAGAATGAGGAATTAATTTTTTTAAAAGCCACTATGAAAGTGACATGGCTTTGAATTATTGGTACCAATGATTGATAAGGTTGTCGACATTTGTTTTAAGAGGTCATGAAAAATTATTAAAGGTATAATGGTGTCGACATTTTCTTTGTTTGATAATCGATCATCGATTAAAGTTATGCCATGATGAGGTTGATTGACGATTTGTATGCATTCCGGAGGTAATGAGATTGTCAGCATACTTTGCATTTGCTTGACTGTGGATTTTAGAATGGATTATGATGTCTTTACTTATGTCTCCAGTCCTTTCGGACTTCAAACATGATTATGTTTTGGCTTAGGGCATCGAATGTCTTGAAGAAAGACTAGGGCTTTCCTTATTGATTTTTTCATTTTGCTAAGGGTGTAAACCCTAGCCACGTCACCGCCATGAAAGGATTTGTAATTGCTGCTAAATGTCTCCTCTTTGTTGTGAATCTATTCATTGCTCTTTTGATATCATGATTGGTGTTTCACAATGTATGGAAAGCTATTGTTAGGTGGGCATTGCCAAGGTTGGAATAAGGCAAGTTGAGACCCAGGCATATATAAAATCTCACTGGTATTTACCTAATTCGCTTGCTGCTCAACCAGGTATTATCATTCCCTATTTGCAGAAAGCTTTCAGTTTAAAAATGTAAGGCAGTTACTATTTTATTTTTCAAAATTAAAATGCTTGATTGGTTTCATGCAAAGCATGACAAGTTTTCGATTACCTAAGTTGAAATTGATACCCCTGATAGAATAACATATCAATTTGGTTTTGCTATGAGGAGTTGTGTTTTTTGGTTGGTGGGTAATCATGCATTTTTGTGAAATTTGTCCTTATAATCATGAATTTAAAGTATTAGTTGTTCTTGGTCACTTGATGCACAATAATTAGGGTTTGGTTACATTTTGTAGTAGTGGTATTCAAGGATAATTTTATTCCATTGAAATCCTTCAGATCTGAATATGTTTATTGGTGCACTCATTATATTGACTCCTTTTTCAGATAGTGTTAATGGTGCAGATTCCTTGTGTGGTCAGGGTTTAGAGTCCTCTTTCTCAAAATATATTTTCTTGACCTTTTTGTCCAAAGCAATCTTCTATTTTTGGATACTTCTCTGAATCTTTGATTATACCTGGCAAAAAAAAATTGATAGCAGTTTGTCATATTGAAAATACCTCATTTGATAAAATATACACACATGTTTTAGTTGTATGGATGGTAATTTTCAGTTATATTAGTTAGAAGAAAAAAAGAGAGTTTAATGATTGTTTTTGTAGTGTGAGAAATGATTGAGAAAAAGTAAGAGTGAAACACAACCATTGTATTGTCTACTGGAAAACATGGACTATTCTGAGATTGTATACCCGAAACAAAAAAAAAGATCAATACAAGTTGTCTTAAGATGAGACAATGACTAGAATTTTGAAGGCTCAACTCTGAACCTTGAGGATTGTAGGTATTGTCTGTTGAGAGGCACTTGTCAGAAAAGAGAAACATAGAGACCCTCTGTATCATTGTAATTTCAGAAAACAAAAAAAGGGTTGGTGCTCCTTGAAATTGGTGTTTCAAAATGAGGGGTTGGTGCTCCTTGAGTTGGTGCTAAGAAATCAGCCTATAAGGCATTGTTAAAAGTGGTTGTTTTAATATAAGCCTAAAAAGGCAGTAGTTTAGGAGTGGTTTTTCTATCCCAGGAGGGTTTTCCACTCGGCATATCTTGTGTCACTTTGCTTATCTGGGGTTCCTCTAATTTATTGTGTGAATTCTTTATTATGCAATGTTTCATTGACATACTTCTCATTTCAGTTATATGTGATTGCATTCAATATATGGATGAGTTAATCCTTGATAAATGAGAGCATAAATCTGTTTTGTTTCAGTTTTAGTAAAATTTGTCAAATTGGTTCATGACACTGATTCACCCCCCCCTCTCAGTGTCTTTTTCACTCCAACAATTTTTCCATTATCAATATCTGTAAGATGGGGAAAATCAAATAGAATAGATAAAGTGACAACCAACACTTCTAAACTAAAATCCCAATCTAAACAAGAGCAAACAATGAAAGCATAAGGAAAATAAAAACATTAAATCAAAACACTCCCCATGCTTGATCTTGAATCACTTCTCTTGTCTCTCCTTCTTCTTCTTATGCAATCTTTTCCCTCAGATTTGTTGATGAAGTTGTGCAAATACCTGCAAATAATAAGCAAGAAAGTTGGAGATAATGAATGTTCCCTTGAAAATGGAGGGGAAGGGTTGCTTTTATAGACAACCATTCAAATGGATGGACAAGATTGATCTTCTAGAAAGATTCTAAGATCAACGGATGAGGATTCATGAGAGGGAAGTTACGAAATGGATGGCCAAGATCGAGTTTCAAGAAAGATGCCAAGATCTACGGTTGAGAATTGATGCAACCAGAATATGCCATGCATGGAAAAGATATGATGCCGACGGCTATGATGCCTGACGGCTATGACAGACAAGCAGGACATGCAGACTATGACATGAAATAATGACAGGGGATCTTTGACCAAAATAGAGGGATAAATTATTAATTCGAAAATGGAAGAGGATGACAAGTAGCAAATAAATAATTTATTTGGAGGAAATGAAAAAGGAGATTTAATTAAATTCATAAATTTAATTAAAGGAAGGAATAGAAATTGAATATGGATAATTGATTTGGATCAATTATTTAAAGGAGAAGAAAGACAATAAATAAATAATTTCATCAATTATTTAATTTTTAGAAGAATAAAAGGTCAAATAATAATTATTATCTGACTATGGACATGTGATGAAATATAAATAATTAAATAAATAATGATTTATCTAATTATTGAAGGGAGGGGTATTAGTGACACAATTAATTTATTTTAATTGATCAGGATAGAATAAATATTAGAAAGTGAACTAATTAAATAATTAAAAAATTATTTAATTAATAAAGGAATATGATAAAGAATAATTAAATAATTAAAATTATTTAATTGTTAGAGGATGATGACTAAGGAAAAATGTTGCTTGTAGACTTTAGGACATTTTTCAGTGTCTACATTTTTCCCCTCTTTGACATAATGCAGTTCATTGCGTTGTTTCAAAGAAATTTAATTCTGAAATATGCCCCAATGTAAAGAGAAAGGGGAAGGGTGACCAAGAGAGTCGCGGTATGCCCCCTCGAGAGGACATGCGGGTTCAAAGAATATGAATGTGCTCTCGAAATGGAAGAGAAGACTAGAGGATGAAAGATGGAAGAAATGTTAGCATGAAGGAGATGGATGTTAGCATGGAAAAAAATAAGGGAGATGGGATGTTAGCATGAAAAGGGGAAAGAAGATAGACATGAAATGATAAGGGAACCAGCTTTCATGCTTACATGGTTATATTTATCATCATTGGGCATCAAAAATGTCACAAATGGACCACAAACACCATGGTATGACATAAACCAAGGTGTGCAAGGTGACCATTTGGGAGAGACAAACAATCAAAAAAGACAAGGAATGCCCCAACTCATACTAGGGACCCGATTGTCCCAGTCTTTTTGCCAAGACAAACCACAGGCAACAAACAAAGAAAAGAGGCCATGATCCATCATCATCCCTCTAAATCCATTGATAGGACATCCTCGAGGAGACTAGTAACATGACCCAAAACCAATCAAAAAGATAAGAAAATCCAGACCAACAAAGTGTTTGCCAAGAGAGTGTTTTCTAGTGATAATGATGATTGTTTGGTTGGTTGATTAGGTTGACCAAGATGACCGAGTTGATTGATAGGTTGATAAGGATCGATAAAATGATTTAATTGACCATGCCTAGCCTCAGGAAGGACACATCCTGATGAAGGAAGATTGATTGACCAAGCTGATAAGATTGAGTGGTGTGACAAAGTTGATTGATAATGATAATGCTTCTTTCAGGAAGGACACATCCTGATTAAGGAAAGATTGATTGACAAAGTTGACAAGATTGTTTGATTGTTTGACAAAGATTTGATGAATATGACCAAGCGATGTGATGATACCCAACCACAGGAAGGACACATCCTGTTTAGGTAGAGGACACATCTGATAAAGTTGACCAAGTGACAAGTGTTGACATGACACCTAACTGCAAGGACACATCCTGCTTAAGGTAAATGACAAGGTTGAGAAAGTCTAATCCCAGGAAGGACGTATCCTGATAAAAGACAAGAGATAAGACCGAATGAGACAAACGACATAATGCCCCATTCCGATATAAGACTAGTGACCCTGATTGAGTTGATGATAAGATAATTGATTGATGAAAGATTTAATTTGTTTGTTGTTTCTTGAAGTAGTTTGAATGATGATTGCTTTCAGATCAAGGACATGACCCAACTCGATGAACCCTAAAGGACTTGACCTAGGGGGCCTCGGGGGCTCATCAATAGATGGCCTTGCCTACGTAGTAGTGCATAGAGACCTCGTAGTTCGACACGACTTGACTTTGTCTTATTCGACAAAATACTGGTCATGATTTATTTGGACAACCTAAAGGGACTGACCTAATGCCTCGGGGGCTCATTTAAGATGAGCCTTGCCTATGTAGCAAACGCGCAGAGGCAACATAGTTCGACCACTCTAACAAAACTGATTCAGACTCAGACCTAGATCAGACTCTTTTTTTTTGGGAGTTTTGATTTTTTCTGATGTTTTTGGATTTTGAGGATTTTATGATTTTTGGATTTTGAAATTTTTGATTTTTTTGGATTTTTTTTTTTTTCAGGACATTTTATGGTTTTTGGGATTTTTTCAGGACATTTTATGGTTTTTATTGATTTTTTCAAAGGAGTGATACCATGTATTATTTCCCATGAAGATGCAAGTCAAGGAATTACCCCCAGTCAAGTATAGGACCAATTTATTATGCACGAGGGGAAGTGGCGAATGCGATGGGTGGATATGAAAGTGAAGGATGCTAAATGTTGGTGGTCTTTAGGCCGTGGAAGAATGATGAAGCTTTATTATGGATGATAACTATAGCGATCATGAAAAATGCATGTGAAAGATACCCACAATCAACCAGGAAGGCATGCACACGAATCCAAGGACAAACATGATCTTGCCCCTAGTCAAGCTGAAAACCAATTGATAGGTGATGATGATGATGACAATGTTGTTTGATAGGGGAAGGACACATCCCGAAACAACATGAGGATGATGATTATGTGACTAAAGGATCAAAGTTTGCAGCAAGGCTAGGAACAAATCCGAGGAATGTTTTGGATGATGTGCTAGGTTGCATAGCAAGATTGTATGGATTAGACTCATTGCATTTGGAATGACTAACCCTAGGACCAGATGGGATTATGGAGGGCACTTGGATAAGTGAGTTTGAATCCTTAAACCAATAACAAGGGAAACCAAGTCCAACAATAGGTATGAAAAGATAATGGATTGCTTTTGGCAAAGGATAAGAGACATGAGGATTATTGGATGGAGGAATTAGGATATGATCTCCAAGGACTATTTTGCATAGGAACAATTTGTTTTCTCCAAGATATGGGTTTGGATAAATTCTATGAAGGAAATGACATGATATTTCATGGGTAGTGTATGACCAAAGGATAGACATGTCCAAATTTTTTCCAAAGCATGATTTATGTTTGTACCCCATTTCTTATCAAGATCAAGGTAGGTGGGAAAATGGATGGAAATGATATGGATTGGATAGATAGATGAAAATTCTATGAGAAAGGCATGGGAGATGAGACAACTTTCCCCCAAGTGTAATAATCCACATAGATAATTTCTCTTACACATGACGCCTTGTTTGCCAGGTTTTCATCATGGTACTTATCCAAAGTGCCATAAAAATGGTTTTCACTATTGGACGAAATTTTTCTCTTTACTATTTTTTTTTTCTTTCATTTTGATGATGTCACACAAGACGCCTGCTTGCCAGGTTTTCATCAAGGTGACATATTTTTTGACTTTTTATAGGATTTGATAGTTTGGATGACTGTTGATTGTTCTGAATCTTTTGATGGTGTTGATGTAGATACTAGTGTCATGATATGCCAATAGTGAAATTTATGGAGTAATTGTCTTGTCAAGATCATAGCACTTGCATACAACTGATCGATGTCATTGTGATCCTCTCTGATACTAGTGTTGGCCTTATCAAAATACGCACATCGTGATAGAGTACCATGGGAGTCCTTATGATAAAGGGTTGCTACCAAGATGCGATGGATTTGTGAAGTAGGACTTTTAGACTTTAGGCGAGATGCAAGATTATGATGGATGATGGTAGGTGTGGATGGAAAATTTGGTGTTTCCGATGTAGCAATTTTTATTTTCCAAACTTGGGATGGTGGATGATGGAGTTTGGAATTTTGATTAGGATAGTGTTTGGAACCAACATTTTTGTATGCCTTTCTTGATGACCAACATTAGGAATGGGGTTTTGATCAAGGATAGGTGCATTTTGGATACCATGATTATCTAGAAGGACTTCTTGGATGGACTTAAGGATTGGATCATGAGATGGACTACTTCGATCTTGATATGAAAGTGAAGTTGTGATGTCATGCTTTGGACTTTCTTTTTGACATGTATCCTCAAGTTTAGGCAATGGAATTTTATTTCGCTCAAGGATATGATTTTCTTTGATAGATCCAAGATTTTGACATGGCAATAATGAAGCTTCAATAACAAGATGTTTTTCGGTATTGGTAGGCAATGGAGGACATGATGGTGACAAATGGTTGGGTGGTGTAGGATTGACAATGTGATTGGATTTCCTAAGTGTGTTTTCATTTAGGAGTTGAACAAGTTCCTTTGCTAGTTTTTCTTGGAGAGTATTAATTAATGTGATTTTATTGGATGGTATTATAGTTTGGGATGGAGTGGATGACAATGGGTTAGTGGATGATGGATTAGAATAAGATGTGGAGGATTGGAATGGACTAGTGGATGATGGATTATGATAGGATGTGGAGGATTGGAATGGACTAGTGGAAGGTTGGTTTCCCTTGTCAAGGCTAGGATAAGGATGATTAATGGACATTTTTGGGGATTAATGGTATGTATTGTGTCAAGTGACTCTTGATAGTGAGGGTAGATGGATGAAGGATTGAAGCTTATGGATTTTGGTAAGAAGGGTATGTAAGTGGTTGGTATTGACAATTGAGGATTGATTGGTATTCAGCTTGACTATGAAGAAGATCAAGGTAAAGTGAAGACATGGTCATGAATTTGGATTATGATGGATAAGAAAAATTTAGTGAGGACCATAAAAAAAACTTGTGACCTTTGGATGGCAATGCAAGGTTCTAATGCAAAATGGATATGAAACTATGCTATTTTTTTTTTAATTTTTTTTTTAGAGATTTTCAAGGATATAAGGATGTAAATTGCCAATGTACCTAAGACAAAGATTAAGGAATGGTGGAATGATAATGACCCTATTACCAAGGATATGATATGAAAGGATGAACCTATGGGTGAATGCAAACTAAATATGTCACTAATGGAATATTTGAGCAATTTTTTATTTTTTTTGGTTTTCGATAGAGGTTGTTTGATATCAAATCAGACAAGTTTGGTCTTGGGTTTTAGACTGCAAAATTTGGAATTGTTTCAAGTTGAATGTGTGTGTTTCCAAGTCTATGAAAGGTGTTTATTTGTCTCAATGTATTAGAAAAACACTTCGCAAACACAATATTTTGTCTTTGAAAAATTGAAAACATGCACAATGAAGACAAGCACAACCCTAGGTTAAGCAAGGACAATATTCACTAGATTCCATGTGGGTTTCCCCAACTGCACTTATTCTTAGCGTGTGAATCCAGAAGCTTGGCTGCACGGGCTCCCCCTTACATTGCACTCACTTCTTAGGCCAACCAAGCTTCCAACCCCCATAAAACTCCCATGGCAGGTTGGTCACCTCTACTAAGAACTACAAGAATGTGGATGCCTTCACAACGACCGTTGCTGTGCTAGCAAATAGAAGGATTTTGACAACTACACAAAGGTTTTTAGTTCGGGACCCCCGTTCGAGTGGCCATACATGGGGGACAAGATTAAGCTCCATTTAGGAGGCACTCCAGCTTGAAGAGGTTATGCTCAACAAGGTTTTGGGGAGTACTACTTGGTCCGTATGACACATCCGCACTCATAATCCTAGGCTTTCCCTTAGGATTCACATTTATATACCGGTCAGGGGTAGCTTTGCCAAAAAGCTTTGTTGTCGGTCTGAATCGCCTTGGGGTGAGTACTTTTTTCCACCAAGGAAGGCCCAAGTTCTAGAGGTAATAACCATTTCTCTTACACCCAGGATTGTATAAATGCGCAAGGGGAGAGGATACTTCGATTATTGCATCAAAGGGTAACACAAAATTGAAGACACTTATAAATTTTAATTACCAAATGATAATGTGAGGAGGACACACAAGACACTTTGTTCATTTTAAAAGTTTAACTTGATGTGAAACAAACAAAGTTCATTTTAAACCAACGACATGAAATGCATGTTCATTTTAACCCATGAGTGTGCATGCAATTTGTGTTCATTTTAATCCCATGACATGAAATGGATGTTCATTTTAACTAATGATTGTGAATGCAATTTGCATTCATTTTAAACCCATGACATGAAATGCTTGTTTATTTTAACCAATGAGTGTGAATGCAAATTGTGTTCATTTTAATCCCATGAAATGAAATGCATGTTCATTTTAACCAATGAGTGTGCATGCAATTTGTTGTAGTTGTTGAAAACAAATAAAATTAATTATGCCTAAATAAATGAAAAGTTCAATTTTTGTTTCTAAAGAAACAATTTTTAGACTCCCTCCAAACTGTGCCACATGCTAAAAACAAGAGATTTGTAACTCAAAAGAAATGAAAGCAACAAATTAAAACAACCACAACTTTTTCAAAATTTAACGAAATTTCAAATCGTTTATATCTATGGAAAGCTAAAACTCAAACTTTCAAAACTCGAAAATTATTTTTCCAAGATTCTGCATGAAAAAATGTTATAGGCAAAAGAAAACGCGAGTTTTAATAGCTAAACTAAAAAAATAGCAAATACTAAAATAGTCATAACTTTCTCAAATCTTAATGAAATTTTAAACCGTTTGAAGTTTCAGAAAGCTAAAAACGAGGGCTACAAAACCCAAATGATCATTTTTAAAGAATTTATGCACCCATTTTTCTGTGCTCAAAAGAAAATGACGGGATTTTGTATGAATTCTTGGCTGTAACCTGCAAAACAACCAAACAAACAAGAAAACAAACGATTTTTTTCTTTTTTGCAATATTATTCAATTCACGTCGGGTTCACCAATGTAAGATGGGGAAAATCAAATAGAATAGATAAAGTGACAGCCAACACTTCTAAACTAAAATCCCAATCTAAACAAGAGAAAACAATGAAAGCATAAGGAAAATAAAAACATTAAATCAAAACACTCCCCATGCTTGATCTTGAATCACTTCTCTTGTCTCTCCTTCTTCTTCTTATGCAATCTTTTCCCTCAGATTTGTTGATGAATTTGTGCAAATACCTGCAAATAATAAGCAAGAAAGTTGGAGATAATGACTGTTCCCTTGAAAATGGAGGGGAAGGGTTGCTTTTATAGACAACCATTCGAATGGACGAACAAGATTGATCTTCTAGAAAGATTCTAAGATCAACGGATGAGGATTCATGAGAGGGAAGTTACGAAATGGATGGCCAAGATCGAGTTTCAAGAAAGATGCCAAGATCTACGGTTGAGAATTGATGCAACCAGAATATGCCATGCATGGAAAAGATATGATGCCGATGGCTATGACAGACATGCAGGACATGCAAACTATAACATGAAATAATGACAAGGGATCTTTGACCAAAATAGAGGTATAAATTATTTATTCAAAAATGGAAGAGGATGACAAGTGGCAAATAAATAATTTATTTAGAGGAAATGAAAAAAGAGATTTAATTAAATTCATAAATTTAATTAAAGGAAGAAATAGAAATAGAATATGGATAATTGATTTGGATCAATTATTTAAAGGAGAAGAAAGACATATAAATAAATAATTTCGTCAATTATTTAATTATAGAAGAATAAAAGGTCAAATAATAATAATTATTTGACTATGGATATGTGATGAAATATAAATAATTAAATAAATAATGATTTATCTAATTATTGAAGAAAGGGGTATTAGTGACGCAATTAATTTATTTTAATTGATCAGGATAGAATAAATATTAGAAAGTGAATTAATTAAATAATTAAAATTATTTAATTATTAGAAGATGATGACTAAGGAAAAATGTTGCTTGTAGACTTTAGGACATTTTTCAGTGTCTACAATATCATTATCATTAATCTAATCTCATTTCACATGATTTTATATCATTAAACCCTATTTCTTCCATTAATTGGATAATCTAAAATTAATTAATTAATTAATTATTCCATCATTAATCTAACTTTATTCCTCTTGATTAATTAAATAAACATCAATTATTTAATTATGTCACTAATAATACCCTATTCATCTAAATCAATTTAAATTATTATCATTAATAATTTAAATTAAATCACTTTTCCCTCTCTAAACCTGAATAATTAAATCAATTATTCGAAATCACACAACATGGTCAACAAAAAATTTTAGCTTTTATTTGTTAAAGTCAAACACGACTTGCACGTTCATCTCCAAATATTAATCAATTATTCAATTAATTAATTATCTTCACCCCTTTTGTGATTGAGAAAATCATTACCATTGATTCCTCACTCTAATTGATTGACTAACTCATTTATTCTTCAATCCCACTAACCACTTAATCTATTCCTCAATCACACTAACCACTCAACTTGATTTTTTGAATCCCCCCAATCAGTTCAATCTAATTCCACTAATCATTCCAATCTATTTCCTCTCAATGGTTCTCAACCGTTGATTAGGATATTTTACTATGAAATCTCGATCATTCATCTTAGAACATGAAATCTATATAATAACCCTCTTCATTCTAAAAAATGATAAGATAAACTATAGATTTTATGCAACAAAGTCATGCCGAATTGACATTTGAATTCTTGAGAGATTGTACACACATCTTCGATCACCATTGACACACTTTGAAGCTTTTGCAAACAATAAATGGAGGATTTGTGTTGATTCAAATGCAATCCAACATCAATACGAATATAACTTCGACATGGTATGGTAAGACTTGTTTTGTTTTGGATTCATTTAAGTTTCTTAGTTGCTTATTTGTTTGGATTCATCACTTTACATTTCGCATTTCATGAGTATGGGTTTGAGATTTTATCTTGTTTGAATTAATTTAGTTTAATTCATTTACAATTTTCCTATGCTATATTTCCCCCTTACATAAGCTATTATTAAATTAAAAATAATAATTACTAGACAAACTAATCAACTATTGTTCAACTCATCTTATTTGTGAGGCAACTATCTTTTAATTTTTTACTTATCACTTAACTAGCCATTTAACTATTTTGTTAATTATTTAATTAATTTTTATTTTGCATATTTTATTTTTAATTTAATTTATAATAAAAATAATTTGTTTATTATTATAATATAATTTTATAATATTTAGTTAATTTATATTTTTTTAATCTATTTTATTTCTGTTATTTCTAATTATCTTTATTAAATTAATTATATAATACAAATCTTTACTTAGTTTTTATCATAATTTAATCATTCTCCTAGCTTAATGAATAGATTTTTAATGTGCCAAGGAGGGGGTCATGACATCCTTGACTCTATAGAGAGGATGAGGAAAATTCTTATCCTCAAGTGTATTTGTTATTGGTAATGAAGAAGTTGTGAGTAGCAACCAAAGGGATGTAGCATACGAGGTGAGTAGAACATTATATTAGTCTGAGGGGTGAAGACTATGACCTTACTATTTTTGGTAGTGAAATGGACAAAGAGGAAGAGGTTTACAAAAGTGAGTAGTAAAATGAATTAGCTCTTGAAGCTAATTATGTGGAATGTGTAAATATTTATAATATCAAGGATGAAAAAGAAAGTAGTTTCTTGATTGATTTATTTCCCTCCTTTGCCTTTTTTATTGATAATGAAGTTGCTAGATTTTTTTCATGAGAATGAATTAGATCTGTGAATCTAGTTGGTGATAATTTTTTTGAGACAAATGTTAGTGAAATGAGTGATTTTTAGTTTGAAGACATTTCCCTTGACAATTGTGAATATGGTGATCATATGAACACATATGATAACCTATTTCTTTGGTACAATACTTTTTGTCTTTTCCATGCATATTGTGATTTATTTGGGTCACAAGGAAATATTTTTATAATGATTGAGGAATAATTAAATTTATCTCGTTGGTATGATTTTAGTGGTATATATGGCACAATAAGCTGCTAAGGTGAACATAAAATAGAGAGATAATTTGAAGAACTTGATTTTTCACTTGAGACATCTCATAATAGTAATTTTTACGTTGATTTTATGAATCAAATCTTGAACCATGGTTATTATTTAGATATTGAAGAGTACATCATCATGTATGCAAGTGGTGTATGCTATATCCACAAGTTTCTTAACCGAGAGCTTGATGAAGATACTATTGATGTAAATATTTCAATGTTTCAATGTTGTTTATAATCATTGATGTCTTGGGTGAGAGCTTACCTAATATTAGGGAAAAATTATGGTGAATAATAGTAAGAAGATAAAATAAGGCATACAATCATTGAAGATGAATGAGATAGACTATCCCTTTGATGGGTTAGCTATCTAATGTAGAGAGCTCATAATCCCTAGAACTGTAAACAAAGGAATTAACATAGGGTACCAACTAGTTAGGGAGAATTCTACCTTTGCTATAGCTAGGACATTTACGTTTATTATTTTTCATACAAACACGATTAGCAACTTGGAAAGAATGATGGAGAAATAGTTGCTAATAACTATGTTAAAGTTTCTTTTGGTAAGATTTTAAATAATTTAGAGAATTAATGTGACACTCATCAAGCATTTATTATCCTTGTAGGTGATGATCATGATAGGTAGTATCATCAATAATCCCTTAGAGTGAGACACAAAGAGAAGGGATCTCATAAAAATCATGGTGTCTTTGACACCATGAACAAGAAAATATAAAAGAGCGTCAATGAGAGTAAAAATTCCCATAAAGCAAAGGAAGTTGAGAGTGTCAATCTATGTCTTGCTTGTTGATATTTTTACATAAAATTTATTTAATTATTTTATTAGAAGTTTCAACTTGTCCATTAGATTGGGTTTAATATGGAATAGATAAATAATATAAACTATAAAAGTTGTCAAGAAATTTATTTACATCTTTATTCTTAAATGATGATCCGTTGTCCAAAAAAAGGAAGAAGGAATGTTGAAGTGAGAAATGATATAATTGAGGAAGAATCAATGTATGACATCAACATTTATAGAATAAAAAGGAATGATCTCTACCCACTTAGTGAAGTAATCTATAGTGACTAATTATCACATGATATTGAGACAAAGTTGGAGATTTTTTTCCATTTAAATTGAGGCTCTAAATAGAAGGGGAAAGGAGAAGTATAAGACAATAATTTTTGTGCACGAGCACAAATGAGATGACTATGTTGCTAATATCAGGGATATATCTTAGCAAAGTCATGGGAATCATGCTCCATATTTTTTTAATAGTATCCTATTGAAATACTTTTTTGACTAATGTTTTACCATTAGAATGGATTAAATAAGCATTAGAGTGTACCTCTTAGAGATAAATAAGTTTTTCAATGTTAATCAAACATAATAAAAGGTTATTATAACTTTGATGGTACACAACATGAGAAAGAATAATATAGTGCATAACAATTTTATGAATGAAACATGTATTCTTAGAAGAATAAGGGGGAAGGTACCATTATTTAATTAAGCATAGATGTGTGCATACCACTCACTCAAATAAATATCATAGTAAGAGACTATATTAGAAGAAGAATAATCATCTACAGTAACAAGAGTGGTAAGAGTATGGATGAAGAATCATAAATCTTTGGTGGAATCACCAAGATAAATGAGTGAGGATATATTAACCATTGTGCCAACATGATAACTATATTTACAAGAAATAGTTTCAACAATCTAAGAAGAGAAATGGAGGAGAGATAGAATAAGATCATGATACTAAGAGATATTTTCTAGGTTATCTTGGTATGTGATTGTAACTTCTCATACAATCAATTAGGAATTTATAAATTTGCACAAACAAAATTGACACTAAGATACAAGAAAAAGTGAAATTTAGTAATGAAAGACTCATATTTAATAATAATGTTGGTACATAAAAAATTTAGATGAAAAGAAACAGGGATAGTTTTCCCTAAAGGAGGGTTCAAGATGATGCCTACTCCTAAACTAGGTTGAAATTTTGAAACATCAAAAATAATTTCTCATGGACAATTTACATCCATAGTAAGAAAGTGATCATTGGGAAAGGTATCAAAACTAGGTCGATACAATGGGGAATGGGCATCAACCAAGTGGTTGACCAAATATTGTTCTTTACCCATTTTTGAGAGACAAACTTGAGGTCAAAATAAATTAGAAGAATAGCCCACTTATTAAGGTGACCCAATAGATTATTTTTAAAAATAAGGTGCTTAAGGGGATTGAATTTAATTATGGCATGAGTTTTAGTGTGAATAAGGTAATGGAAAATATTTTGTGTGGAAAACACCAAAGCCAAACATTATTTCTCAAGCACAATGTAGTAAGTTTCATAATATACCAATGATCACTAATTTAATAGAAAAATCACATATTAACTTCATCATCAAGTGAGGCTAAAAGGGTGGTCAACACATGAGACAAAGTAGAATTAAAAAAAATTAAAGGACACCCATGATTAGTGGGAATAACAACAAGTGAGCTAACCAATTTTTAATGTCATCAAAATTCTTTTAGAATATTGCATTCCAAGATAATCTAGTAGTCTTCTTAATTAAATTGGTGAAAGGAAGGTTATAATATGGTAATTGTGTAATAAATTGGTGAATAAATTAAATTTTACCTTGTAGACTTTGAAGTTGAGAAATATTACAAGGGGTGACATGTTTATAGTAGCATCAATATTCTTGGTATCAACCTTGATTCCACCATGATAAATGATAAATCCAAGAATCTTGTCACTATCCACACCAAAGATGCATTTTGTAGGGTTTAAACACATCTTGCACAATTGAATATATTTTAACATAAGATGGATATTATGTGTATAATCTTGAAAAAGAATGGATTTATCCAAGATTTCATCAACATAATCTTATAAAATATCATGATGCAGGAGCATTTGGGTGCATAGGAAATCATGTACACCTTTAATATTTCAATTTTTTCCTTTTGATTTTTTGTTTTGGTTTGATTGGTGGTGTCTTGAAGGAAATAATTGTGGATGTGGTAGTAGACGCAAGTGGGAGAAGGGGTAGTGGAGTTGAATTGTATGTGGTATATTTTTGGAAAAAGGAATTAATGTTGCTAGAAGAACTTGCAAGAGAGGTTTCCCAATGCCTAAGAAGAGGAAATGATCTAAAAAATATAGCTTTGTGAGAGAGAAAAACTAATACTCAGGTTGAAGGAGAAGTCCAGAGGTTGAAAAATCAGAAAAATGAAAGAAATTTGAAATGAAAAAATTGCCTAAAAGTCAAGGGGTCATGCAAGTGTGAAGTTGGAGAATTTAGAGTTGATTTTTGTTGCTATAGTATTGTTCTGGAGTGGTCTTATTGCTGCAATTTTGTTTTTGAAGGCAATCAGCTTGATTTTAGGTGAATTCTTGTGTTTGGCTTGTCTCAAAAATCTCCCATTTCAATTCTTTGAGAGTGTAGTGAATGTAATAAAAAAATGTTTTGTGAATTTCATATTAATACCAGTGTTGGAGAATTGGTTTTGAGTTTCCCATGATTTGATTTTTCTCTTTGTTATCAGGTTTATTAGTTATGAGAGTAAAAGAGATACAATAACTAACAATCCCATAAGATTCTTGGTTATTGTTTTGTATCAATTGGTATCAAGGTGGGTAGTTTGGAGAGGATATGGCATATAGAGGATGGGTTATAGGAAGAGCTCCAAGATGAGAAGAAAATCTAGCAATGATGGAGATGCTAAGGGGAATCACTACAAGGTTGGAAGTCATAGACACATCCCAATGAAGATGGGTTCCTATTGAAGATGTCAGTGAAGAGGAAGAGGAAGCACCAAAAGTTGCAGAGGTAGGAGGAGAAGATGCGCAGGAGGATAGATTCTTGTAAGTGTTATCCAAGCTTGGAAGTAAGCCAAGGATGGATCCACAAAGCTACAGTGGGATTTTGAATCTAGAAGAGCTCATTGACTAGATTATAGAAATGGTTTTTAACTTAAAATCAATTGAGGATGAAAAGAAAGTGAAGTATGCTTGCAAAATATTGAAGGGACATGCATCCCTGTAGACACAAATTCAAAAACAAAGAAAGATAAAGGATAAGATAAAATCATGGGATAAGATGGTCTCAAAGTTGAAGGCCAAAATTTCACCTTTGGATTACCATATTAATTTGTTCAAAAGGTTGAAAAATTTGAAACAAAAGGATTTGAGTGTTATGGATTATACAAAGGAGTTCTACAAACTAGGCATTCATATTGGGAATGTTGAAGATGATAAAGAACAGGTTGCAAGATATGTGAATGTGCTATGGATTTCTATTCAAAATGAACTTAGAATGGTCAATATAAGGATTGTAGAAGAAGTTTATTAGTATGCGCTTAAAGATGAAGAAAATTTGGAAAGAATATCTCAAGGAAATTTTAGAGGAAGCGGAAAGCCTTCATGGGGTAGAGGATAAGTAAATAGTGGAAGAGGACAACCACTTAAAGAAGAAGAAACAAGTTGGAATCAAACAAATTATGGATCAAATGCAATGGGGAGAAGAGATTCTAGTAGAGGAAGAGTTGAATCTTCAAGGGGTAGAGTAGAATATGGAAGAGGAAGGGGGTTTTCTGGAGCTTGTTTTAATTATGGAGAAGTAGGCCATCAAGCAATTTAATGCCTTCAGATACAACAAAAAATGGAAAGACTAATGTTAGGAAAACCTTTACTACATAGGTTGAAGATGAAATAGAGCCAATAGATCTGAAAGATGGATAAATTCTCATGTTGAAGAAGGTACTTTTAAAACTAGAGAAGGAGCAACATGAACCGACACAAAGGAAGAGTTCATTCAAAATTATTTGGAAGTATAGAGGAAAGTGCTACACCATAATTGTGAACAATGATAATATAGATAACTTGGTGTGCCAAAAGATGGTGGAGAAGCTAAAGTTGAAGAAAACAATGCACTCGAATCCATATTTGGTTACTTGGTTGCAAAAGGGGCATTAACTCTTGGTAGGTGAGCAATGTTTAGTGAATTTTCAGATTAGAAATTAATAGGATTAAGTTATGTGTGATATGATGTTGATGGATTCTTGCCATCTCCTTTTAGGTAGGTCATGACAATGTGATCAGAAATCTATATATAATGGAGAAAAAAACACTTATTGTTGGCATATGGCTTCTAGTGTTGTCATTGATGGCAACCTAAATTCATTCAGCTAGTCCACAGTCTAGTTTTGGTTCATACCGACACAGCAAAATGAAGAACATGGTATCCGATTAAAAGTAAAGATGTCGATCAATGTGCATTTTCTGCTTATTAGTTTGTGTTGCACATCTTAGGGAGGATAGTTGGGTATATGGAATACCTTATTCCATAGTTTTATGGTAGGCATTCACTGGTGTACGATCTAGGAGATTTGATGCACTAATTTTCTGATTATCTATGCTAGAAGGCCGACTTGGCAAAATTAGTCGTTGTAGATATTTAAGAAGTAATCGATTAAATGTTTTTGTGTTTGAATATATTTATTTGGGTCCTCACTATGCTTTGAACGACTATGGGTGGTGTGCATAAAGAATTAGTGGTGGATTTAAGCTGATAGTTGAAAATTATTTTATGTTTTATGTAAGCCGACATATAAATGATCAAATCTTTGATAGCGGATATATATATGAGATCGGTAGTATCATATTAAAAGTGTGAAAAATTAGTATGTGAAGTATATGAGCATGTGGTGCAAAATTCAGCAGGATAGTGGTCTGAATTCATCTGTGCATGGATTTATGTTGTGAATTACAGAGAAGAGCAAAGCGAAGAGAAGAATCAGACAAAAGGTCCAGAATTTGATCTATGAGCCTAATCGAAACTTTAACTTGGCATAAGTAGATGCTACTAATTCAATTCAACCCTTTAGATGGTTTTAATCTGAACCTTTATAAGGAAGCGAGCCTTTATATTGAGCAGTGAGCTCTAGTTAGTGTGCCTGAATGCAAGTGCATTCCCGTTTTGTAAACCTTATATTTGAGTACTCAAATTGTGGATTAACCTCCACCGTGGTTTTTCCCCTAACAGGGTTTCCATGTAAAATTCCTTGTGTTATGGTGTTGTGGATGATTACTTTGTGTGTTTTCATCTTTCTTTGGTTTAATGCTGAAATGGTTTAATTATCAGATTAATAAAGTGCAGATTTGTAGAACAATGATTCACCTCCCCTCTCAGTGTTCCCTCAAGTCCAACAGTTGGTATCAGAGCATCTAGTTCCTCGAAAGAAGTTTAGCAGCTTGAGATGGATCTCGGAATGTGATGGACTCTTGTAGTCTTCAATAGTAGCTTTTGGTGGCACTTGATGACCTTGATCAGTCTAAAGCAGAAGTCCAGGAATTGAAAGAAAATCTTAGGGATGCTGAGAAATTCATTCAGACATTGAAGGATCAGATTGTTAAATCTAGGGAAAAGAGGAAATATGTATGTGATCAGATTAAGTAGAAAGAAAGTGAAAACATGGATGATTCTTACCTGAATTAAACCTTGAAGGAAATAACTAAAGAATGTGAAAATCTTGCCAGAAACAATGCTACCCTAAAGTATGAAATGGAATCCATGGTGATGAAGCTGAATAAGGAGATTGACGAAAGGAAGAAGAACGAGGAGAGTCTTTCCCAGTCCCTAAAAGAAAGATCTAATGAATGCATAAGAGCAAATGGAGAATTCATTCAGTTGGAAAGTGAATTACAACAATCCAGAAACAATGAAGAAGAACTTGAAAAACAACTTATTATTCTCATATATGAACTTGCTACTACAAATGAAACAAGGAGAAGTTTAAGATTAGTTAAGCTTGATGAGCTAACTCAAGGTCAGAAGGATGCTAAAGACAAGTGAGGTCTTGGATATGAGAAAGGAGAAAGTTCTGGATCTGGACAAAGAAATTTCAGGCAAGGAAATCAGATGAGCAAAGATGGAAGGTATCCGGTAAGACAACCTATTGCTCAAAATTATAATGGATACTATTTTTCTTTCAATAAATTAGGTCATATGGCTGCGCAGTGTAGAAGTAAAATGAAATCAATGAATCCATCATTCTCTGGTCAGTGTTTCAATTATAAAAATTTTGGTCATAAATCAATTGAATGTAGAAATGTGTCAAACTACTCTGTCAATAGAAGGAATGTTGAATGTTATACCTGTGGAAGAATTGGACATATTGCTAATCAATGCAGATCAAGAAGAAATCGATGGAATGACTGGTCTAGACAAGGAACTACTGTGTGTTACAATTGCAACAAATATGGTCATATTGCAAGATTTTGCAGAAACAAAAATGTGGGTAAAAGAGGTCAAGTATACAAAGACAAAAATATTCAAAAAAATGATAAAGAAAAAGGAAAAATGATTGTGGATGAAATAAGAGATTAGATGAAGAATACATGGGTAAGGAAAAATGAATTCGACGCTGGAAATGGCTCTACACTGGAACCTACTTTTGATAATTCCTCTAAAAATTGATCTCAGGCCATTGGCCTAGGGAAGTTTCTCAAGAAAATATTTTTCCCTTGTCCGTAAGATGGTACCATATCATAAGAAGATTGTCAAAAGGTGTATCAATGATCTACAGAGGCTTTGTAAAACACTCACAAGGAAATTCAAAGAGATCATAGGTCCACAGAAGAATTTTTCTCTCATTGTCTGAGAAAATAGAGTATCCAAAAAACCTTGGGCAAAGGAATTTATTACAAGTGTGCAAGCTATAAAAGATAAACTGTAACTCTCATTTGTCACTTTGCATCAAAGAAGAGAAGGAGGAAATTAGTCTTGTTATGCCTTGCATAACCACCCCATCTTTTGCCTTGGTCAAAATGGGTCCCCCTTTGTTATTTTTTGTACTTAGTTGTTTTTGAAACAAAGTTTGGAGTCTAGTTTTGCCAATACTTTGTTTTTCTTTGGTTTCTCTACCAGAATCGAAACCGGAACTGAATCGGGTTCTGAAAGTTCTTTTGAGGCTTGTTTTTGGTTCTATCCTGACGTTCTTTTCTTTGCCTTTAATTTTAGTCTTTAGCGGAAGCAGAGCCGAAGTGGGAATTGGGATGGTTGTTATCAAAATTTGCAAAATGAAGATCGATTTCGATCCCGCCTCCGCTACTTTTTATTTATTTATTTATTTTTGTTTTGTCTTGGTTTTTGTGTTTTGTTTTATTAGGTTGGTCTTTTATTTAACTTTTTGTATTTGTTTTTGTTTTGTTTTTTTTAGTTGACGGAACCGGAACCGGAATGGGAATTGAGTTTAGGAATTTTATGAATTTGAGATTCCGTTTCCATTTTAGTTCCCCCCGCCTTTTTTGTCATTGACTTTTTGACTGAAGCACACTATAGACCAGTGTTCATTCTCTTACAGTTCCGACTCCGCCTTTACTGCGTTTTAATGCATTAATGGTGGTTGCCGATGTAGGTAGAAATTCACATATTTACCTTTATTAAGGGTTAAAGCCGATCATTATTGTTATTATTACAAGTCTAAGAGTGCGAGGAGTAATAACATAGTTCATTTGAGCAAATTGATTGAGATAGAGAAGGGATATTGTGTGCGAATCGATTCAGAAGGATAGCTTGGGTTTGTTTGCGTTTCAGGTAGGTCTTTTATCTTTATTGTTCATTGTTTATTTACAGTTGTGTTTGTTGTGTTTTGCTTTATATCTGCTCGCGTGTTCAATCATTGTGTTCTAAAGCAATTCTATGATCATCGATGTGATTGAATGAGCAGGTTCTTGTTTTGTCTTGTTTGTTTTACTTTAAATCTTTGTTTTCTTGTTTTATCGTGTCGTTTCTTTCTATTTTTAGGGCACCGTCACTTTCACGGCTTAATTGTGATTGCGTTGTGTTTGTTTTTGGTTTGCAGTGAGTTAGATGTAGGTTTTAGGTTTTATATGTTGATTAGTTAGATTAGAAGTTACAGTGAGGTAGATTAGAGATTTTACAGTGAGTTAGGGTAGATTAGATTTATTGCTTAATTAGGGTTTTGTCGTTTGGTAAAATGACAAGGTTTAAACCTGTGCCCTAGTTTTTATCTGGTTTGTTAGATTAGGGTTTCGTTGGTCTCTGTAATTACTTTAATAAGATTTAAATAATGGCCCTAAAATGCAATTGTTCCCCACGGTCATATAAGGGTAGAGTTTTAAAGCTTCTTGGCCATTTTATAGCGACCTAGGTCTATATCATGAAATTGTGTTGAAAATGAATAAAGTATTTGATGACATCATGATAACATAGGCGGAGGCGGGATTGGAATGGATTGTGGACCTAAGAGTTTTGTTTTACGAGGTTATCGATTCCATTTTTATTCCTTTTCTAATTCCGAGTTCTAAAAGGTTTTCCTTGAAATATATGATAACATTGGCGGAGGCAGGATCATAACTGATCTTGAACTTAAGAATTTTGTTTGCAAAAATTATTGATTCTATTCTCATCCCGTTTCTGGCTTCGCATATAATGGAAAGTCTTTCTTCAAAGTAATGATAACCTAATCGGAGGTGGAGGCGGAATGGAAATAGAATATGAAAAGAATGAGAATTCGAAGAAAATCAAATCCCTTTTTCATTCTGATCTTGGTTCTGATAATCTCCCCGACTCTGACTCCGAGCCCGTTTGTTATTAGGTGAAGTTTCTATATCGGTTTTTGCTTCGAGTCCACCAGTTTTGTAAAAGAGATTGTTTTTAGCTTTTGTCTGGTTCCGACTCTGATGTATGTGTAACAGGTATGTTTTAAAAGCATGTTTTATGATGATATCTAAAGATCTAATTAGAGGTTTGCTTGCAGGAAAATTGAAAGATGTCAGGAACGTCAGGAGAGGCTACTCGAAGGAATCAACCGACTGGAACATCAAAGACAACACCAGAAATAAAGAAGGTGAAACCAGAACAACTGCCTTATACATTGAGGTATGATCATAGGAATCCGGTGGTGAAAGTAAGCAAGGTGGAATTAGACTGGTCAGATATCACAGATACTAATATGGGCTAGTATAGATTTGAAGTATTACATGAAGAGACTTTGCAGAACGAGCAAACTTGACAGGGAGAACACAAAGGATTGTTGATTCTGGTCTTGCACATATCACTGTGTTTCCTTTATCAATCCAGTGTACGGAGTTGATATTGACAGTAGCCAGTACCTACAATCTTGCTACAAGATTATGCATGGATTCACAAAATAATGTGATTATAGATCTTACTCCGCAAATTTTCCAAAGCATATTTAATGTTCCTAATCCCAAGAACTTGGTGCAGTTAACTGAAGCAGAGGCGTTGGAGAAATATAGCAAGCATAAAGACTCCAATAAGTCTCACTTAAACAGAAGATGGCATGCCTTTGAGTCAGGTTAGAGAGAAATGGAATGAAAGATTCCAAGGAATCATGCAGGAGAAAGATGATGGAGGAGACTTGGTGATAGATTGGCTTGTAGAAGTCAAAGAAGAAATAAAAGCTGCAGGGAGAGAAATGATAAAGACGAAAAGTGTGAAAGAGTTTGCTGCAATTGAGTTGGATCGGATCAAATTTGAAGATGACTGGATTGATGGGCTAGATATGGATATGCTAAAACAAGTCTTCACCAGTTATGATGAGTTCATGGTGGATCCGGCTTCACATGCATAAAAATCTTGCATGCATGATGTTCTTCTTCCTTGCATGTTGCATGCATGCAGCACTGACAGTCTTGAGGGTGCATGACTTATTTTCTTCTATTTTTAGTTAAGACTGAAAATCTAATGTAAGAACTCAAGATCAAATTGATCTGAGTTTCCAAGAGAGTCTGAATTCCTAAAAAGGTGGAAAGCCTAAAATAGAAGTGAAGTTTGAACTTCTTTTGTATAGCTATAAATACCAGATGGGTATCACATTGTAAGGGTCGGCTAATTGAGAATTGGATTGGCTTGCCTAATGCTAAGAGATAGAATTTTGTAGAGTTTTTGCAGAGATACATTGTACTTAAATCTTTTACAGTTAATAGAATTATAGGTTTACTCGAAAGATGGTGTTTGGAATTAAATTGTTTGTTTGATAAGGCTGATAAAGTTATGATCTATCTGTATGCAGTGATTGTGTTGAACATAAGAGTTTCTTGAATGATGAAAGTCATTTGAAGGAATCAGATTTAAGGATCATCTTATTAGATTGTCATTGAGTTGAAGTTATTAAAAAGTCTGTTGATCTATAATTTTGATGATGAATGAATGTGTGTTGTTTTGAAAATCCTTGAAATATTTGTGAAGAGTAATTGTGAAGTTAATTAAGCACCTAAAATGTATGCAGTGGTATAGATTATGCTACAGACTGTATCATCTTATGGTTTTTTTATGATCTGTTAGGAAACATTCATCGTTGAAGGTATATGTCCAGATACTAGATAAATTCGGTTCATATTTATTGGTTACCCCTTTGTTCTATCTTTTTCTTTTATTTAAAACCCATTGATTTATAGGAACTATTTCGATGAAGAGAGTCATAGCTTGAATCCTTTGTTACCAGCACAGGCTCCTTGAATATTATAGTTGCATGAACCAATTGAGTGACATCAGACAGTTGAGAACCAACTACCAGGACCTTGGGAGTTAGGCTACTACATGTTGTCTTCCTCTTTCAGGAGAGATAGAGTAGAAATATTATGTTTTAATGTTGTTTGTGTCATTTTAACCAGCAACAAGTCTGAAGCAGAATTTTGAAGGAATGAAGTTAATTCGGTGGTGAATCTCGAAATCAATCAGTTGTTTTGGAATTTCCATATATTTTGGTGTGCAGTTGTACGAAAGGGAAAAATGAAACAAATTAAAAGGTCAATCAATTTAGATGAATACAACAGTAAAAGATTAGATTCATAAGAATTTTTTTGTCACCTGACGAATTGAAATGGGTAAAAGAAGTTAAACACAAGAATTTGGACATTTGGAATGAGTTTCCCTATTCCGAGAACACATAACTCGTAAAATTCATTTCGAGTAGATTGAATGATGACACTTTGGTTTTGGACAAACCCTACATCATTTTGAAAGAATTAATTGAAAATCTAACTGGATTATGCAAAGTTGGGGATATACCAAGAAAGAAAGAAATCCGAAATAAAGAAGTTGAAACCCTAACCGGAGTTATTGGAGATCAAAGGTCACTGATAATCTTGACAATCAAAAGCCCTATGACAAGGTACATTGCACATGGTGTATCATATAAAATATTTTTTCAGAAACAAAGAAGGAGCAACTTCAGCTGGTGCAGTCTACATCTCACACAAAATGATAATGGAAGGTCAGGACTTTGACCTGTGTGAACTGCTGAAGGATCAACTGATAGAAAATATACAATTAACGAAGATGACAGATTACCCTTTCAGGTTTGGTACTCTGGTCATATGTTTGGTAATGTATTTTCTAAATTTTTTCCCAATGAACAACAATGTGGTGTGGAAATTAAATGAACAGGTGTGCAAACAAATCTACACTCACTCTAAGAATTTGGCTAACTATGATTAAGAATACAAAAATTTCTTTAAGAGTTTGCTTGGAAATTTTGGCTCAGCTAGTATTTCTCTTCCGATAAGAGCACTTGAAATTGGTTCCTTTTTTGGTAAGATGGAAAGAAAGAAGAACAAAGAAAAATAAATTGTTGTTTGCACTCCTCCAGAATGAAAGATTCCAAAAATTGAAGGAAAAGGAAACAAACAAGAAATTATGGACATACCAGATGAGGAATCCGATGAAGAAATTGAGGACATATAGGGAAAAGAGCAGGATTCAGCTGGATCAGAACAAGAAAAGGAAATAACAAAATCAAGTGAAGAAGAAGATGGCTTGAAAAAGGAGAAGCTACAACAACTTATTCACAAGGAAGGTGGAATACAAAAAATTGCTTAGTTATGGTCTATCAGACCATCATATGATCAGGATATAATTTTAAGTGTATTAAGTGCTCATATTGTACACAGTCAAAACAAAGTGGAGAATTCACAAAATATTTTACCTGAAGAAATGATTGAATGCATTAAGGAAACTTTGGACTCTGAGTTTCAAAACAAAGAAGAAGGAGAAGCAATCTCTCATTTGAAGGAACAGTTCAGGCCATCACTCACCAAGTTGAAAAATAAAATGAATGAGTTGAGGCAATGCATAAATGCAGCAAATAACATCTACAACTATTGCATTCGTTGTCCTCATGCAATTGGGAAATACAAAGAGAAGTTGGAGAAAATTGAAACAAAATTGAATGGGATTGGAAAAAGTTTTGATATGTTTCAAGACCAGGATGGTACAATCAAGAAAAGAATTCAAGAACTATAGTCTGAGCACATAAAAGTTCAGTTCACTAAAAGCACACTTGTGGACACTTTTTGGAAAGTGAAGGACCCAACTAAATGTAGACTGGAATAGATGGTTGAGATATTGAGGAAAGGTGAAAAGTTAGAGGATGCGATTAGAATTCTAGAATCCCTCACTGAGATTTTCAATGAGACATCTAATAATAACATCATGATCATAATCATTGGGATTGCAATAAAAACTTAGAAGAAATTCCTCTTGGAGATGAAGGAAAATCACAAGATAATTTTCTAAGTTGCAGTTGTTCTTTTTCAAAGTTTTAAATCAATTTTGAAGTTTTGGTTATATTTGAAAAAGGGGGAGAGAAAGCAACACATGTTTTGTCAATTGTTAGCATATATTTATCATTGATGTCAAAGGGGGAGATAAAGAAGTGAAAAATGCCTCATCAATCTAAAGGGGAGCTATGTTTTGAAATTTTGAAGTTTGGCAGTGTACTCATATTGGTTTTGAGACTTAGTCATTTTTCACTAAGTGTTTCCATCAATGCCAAAGGGGGAGATTTTTGGCATATGGCTTCTAGTGTTGTCATTGATGGCAACCTAAATTCATTCATCTGGTCCATAGTCTAGTTTTGGTTCATACCGACATAACAAAATGAAGAACATGGTATCTTATTAAAGGTAAATATGTCGATCAATGTGCATTTTTTGCTTATCAGTTTGTGTTGTGCATATTAGGGAAGATATTTGGGTATCTTTAATACCTTATTCCAGAGTTTTGTGGCTATACATTCACTGGTGTACAATCTAGGAGATTTGGTGCACTAATTTTTTGATTATCTGTGCTAGAAGGCCGACTTGGAAAAATTAGTCGTTGTGGATGTTTAAGAAGTAATTGGTTAATTTTTTTTTGTGTTTGAATATGTTTATTTGGGTCCTCACTATGCTTTGACCGACTATGGGTGGTGCACATAAAGAATTAGTGGTGGATTTAAGGTGATAGTTGAAAAGTATTTTATGTTTTATGTAAGCCAACATATAAATGATCAAATCTTTGATAGTGGATATATATATGAGATCGATAGTATCATTTTAAAAGTGTGAAAAATTAGAATGTGAAGTATATGAGTGTGTGGTGTGAAATTCAATTGGATAGTGTTCTGAATTCATTTGTGCATGGATTTGTGTTGTGAATTACAGAGAAGAGAAGAGCAGAGCAGAGCAAAGCGAAGAGCGGAATCAGATAGAAGGTCCAAAATCTGATCTATGAGCCTAATCAGAATTGTAACTTGGCATAAGTAGATGCTACTACTTCAGTTCAACCCTTCATATGGTTTTAATATGAACCTTTAAGGTAGTGAGCCTTTATATTGAGCACTGAGCTCTAGGTAGTGTGCCTGAATGCAAGTGCATTCCCTTTTTGTAAACCTTATATTTGAGTACTCAAATTGTGGATTTACCTCCACTCTGGTTTTTCCCCTAATAGGGTTTCCACATAAAAATCCTTGTGTTATGGTTTTGTGGATGATTACTTTGTGTGTTTGTATCTTTCTTTGGTTTAATATTGAAATGGTTTAATTATCAGATTAATAAAGCACATATTTGCAGAACATTGATTCAACCCCCCTCTCAGTGTTCCCCTGAGTCCAATACTTATACCATTGTTAAAGACAAGAAAAAGTAAGTCTTGAACCCACTGAAAGAGAAGCAAAATGAAGGTAGCAGTGATGCCAAGGTGTGTATTATAACTGGAAAATAATTTTTGAGGGAACTAAGGGGAAAAGAAGTGTGCTATGCCTTAGTTTCCAAGCCACAAGGAGTCAGGATAGTGAATGAGGAGCCAAAAGTACTTGAGGAAATTAGGAAAATGTTGCAAAAATATGAAGATATTTTGATGAAGGATCTTTTGGATGGATTGCCACCAATAATGAGTGTGAGTCAATTTATGGACTTGATACTAGGAGTGAGTCTACTAAACAAGGTAGTGTACAGAATGATTCCAAGGAGAATGAGGAGGAGATAAACAATCAAGTGAAAGATTTATTGGTCAAGGATTTGATAAGGGAAATCTTAAGCCCATGTGTAGTCTCGACAATTTTGGCACCCAAAAAGGATGGAGAATGGCATATGTGCATAGATTTAATAGCTAGTAATAAGAGAACAATTAAGTATAGGTTTCTATTTCCTCATATGGATGATTTAATGTATTGATTGAGAGGATCTAGATACTTCACAAAGATTGTTCTTAAAAGTGGATATCATCAAATCAGAATTAGATAAGGGGATGAATGGAAGACTACTTTCAAAATAAAGGAAATATTATATGAGTAGTTAGTTATGCCATTTGGACTCACTAATTATCCAAGTACCTTCATGAGGTTGATGAATGAGGTTCTAAAACCATTCCTTGGTAAGTTTATGATTTTTTATTTAGATGATATCTTGGTTTTTAGAAGGAAAGGGAAGAACATATACAACATGTGAAATTAGTCCTACAAAGACTAAGAGAGGATAAGTTTCTTTTTAACATCAAGAAATTTAGCTTCATGAAAAAGTAGTTAGTATATTTGGGTTTTATTATTTCACAGGAAGGCCTATGGATGGATCTAGAGAAATTTCAGGCAATACTAGATTGGCCAACATTGAAGAGCTTGTTTGAAGCAAGGAGCTTTCATGGTTTAGCTAACTTCTATAGGAAGTTTATCATAAATTTTAGTAGTATATGTGCCCCAATTATAGATACAATGGAGGAAGAAGAGAATTCAAGTGGAAAGTTGTAACTAAAATAATTTTCAACATTTTGAAGGAAAAGGTGACCAAAAAACCCATCCTAACATTGTTGGATTTCAACAAGGTGTTTCAAGTGGACTGTGATGCAAGTGGGACAGTCATAGGAGGATTTATAAGTCAAGAGGGGAGGCCTATAGCCTAATTTAGTGAGAAGATAAATGATGCAAAGAGGAAGTAATCAGTGTATGATCAAGAGTTCTATGCTATTGTTCAAGTATTCAAAAAGTGAAGACACTATCTGCCGCCCAAGGAGTTTGTCCTTTATACCAATCATCATGCATTACAATTTATCAACAACTAAGGTAAGTTAAACCAAAGGCATGTGAAGTGGGTTGATTTTCTTCAAAGCTATGCATTTTTTCTCAAACATAAGAGTGGAAGTCAAATCAGGTAGTTGATGCATTGAGTAGGAGATGCTTGTTGTTGAAATAAATGAAGGTAAATGTTGTGGGTTTTGAATTAATGACTAAAATGTATGAGAATGACCTTGATTTTTTTGAAGCATGGGAAACTTGTAAATGCCCAATTGAAAGGGATAAAACCAAATGGTTGGATTATTTTACTCAAGAAGGATTGTTGTTTAAGGGGTAACAATTATGTATTCCAAGAGGATCTATGAGGGAGAACTTGATTAGAGAGAAACATAGTGGTGGGATTGGAGGATACTTCAGAGTGGATAAGACTTTGGGGAAAACTAGTGAAGGGTACTATTGGACACAAATAAGTAAGGATGTGAAGGGTATTGTGCATTGGTGTTCAATTTGTCAATATACAAAGGGGACAAGTCAAAATATGGGCTTCTATCGACCTCTATCACTTCTAGAGAGAGCATGGGATGAAGTGAGTATGGATTTCATTCTTGGGCTACCAAAGACTCAAAAAGGTAATGAATCCATATTTTTGGTTGTATATATGTTCTCAAAAATGACATATTTCATTCCTTGCAAAAATTCAAATGAAGCTTCACATGTTTCCCACTTATTTTTCAAAGAGATTGTGAGACTACATGGCTTGCCAAAAAGTATTATTTTAGATAGAGACACAAAGTTTGTTAGCCATTTTTGGAAGACTCTATGAAAAAAGATTGGATATAGAATTGAATTTTAGTTCAGCCTACCATCCTAAAATGGATGGAAAAATGGAATTAGTTGATCAAAGCCTTGGAAATTTTTTAATGTGTTTGCTAGATGGGAGGCCAAAACAATGGGATGTGATTTTATCCCAAGCTAAATTTGCTTAAGATAACTCCATCAATAGAAGCACAGGTAAGATCCCTTTCTATGTTGTCTATGGATTCAACCCAAGAGGGGTACATGAACTATCAAATAGTGTTGACTTAGGAAGGAAAAGTGTTGTAGTAGAGTATTATGTAGAGTATTTACATGAGCTACAATAGAGATAAAGAATAGGTTGGAAACAAGCACCAAAGGTACAAAGAGCATGTTAATTTAAGGAGAAGACAAGAATTTGAGGAAGACTTGGTTTTGGCACACCTTTAGAAGGAGATGTTTCCACAAGGTACTTACAATAAATTTAAATGGAAAAATATTGGACCATGCAAGGTAATTAAAAATTTCTCAGCTAATGCATGTGAGTTAGAGTTGCCACCTGGGTTGGATATTTCACCAATATTCATTGTGGATGATTTATATCCATTTTATGAAGAGAATAATAATGGGGAAGAATGTTTTGTTTCATATTTTCAAGATACTAAGCCATGGGAACAAAAATATCAAATAAAAAGGAAGAATAAGTTGACAAAGTGATGGATACTACGATTGTCAGGAAGACTCGAGGCAAATATTACAAAGAATATTTGATCAAATGGAAAGGGAAGAATATGGAAGAGTCCATGTGGGTTTCAGCTTCAAAGGCTTGGAATCCAAAGTCCAAGTGAATGTTCATGAGCCTTCACTCATGAAAAATTAATGCATTTTTACTCGAGTTGTTTGAAGCAAGAGCATCCGAGTGCACGAGCAATCCTCTACAACTTTAATATTTTGATTTTTACCTTTTGATTTTTTGTTTTGTTTTGATTGGTGGTGTATTGTAGGAAATAATTTCATCTTTTTAAAAACTCCTCAAATTTAAAAGTGCATAGGTGAATTTAAATTTTATTCAAAATTCAAATTGACTCCTCAAATTGAAAAGTGCATAGGTGAACCTGAATTTTATTTCAAATTTAAATTGGAGTGGTTGGAGGTTGCAATTAACAATTTGGGAGTTAAAAAATCCCATTCCCAAGCATGAGGGAGCTATTCCTAGGATTTGTAACACCATTTTCTAAATTTGAAAATAATGCATTGAATAGTGAGTGTGGCGGCAGGCACCTAGGAGAAGGTGTAGTGGAGTTGAATTGTATGGGGTGGATTTTTGGCAAAAAGAAGTAATGTTGCTAGGAGAACTTGCAAGGGAGGTTTACCAATGCCTGATAAGAGGAAATGATCTAAAAAATGCAGCTTGGTGAGAGAGAAAAACCAATTCCCAAGTTGAAGGAGAAAGCTAGAGGTTAAAAAATTAGAAAAATAAGAAATTTGAAAGGAAAAACTTGCCTGGAAGTTAAGGGAGCATCCAAGTGTGAAGTTGGAGAATTTAGAGTTGATTTTTTTTTTGTAGTATTGTTCTAGAGTGGTCTTGTAGCTACAATTTTGTTGTTGAAGGAAATCAAATTTCCTATAGGTGAATTCCTATGTTTGGCTTGTCTCAAAAATCTCCCATTTCAATTCTTGGGGAGTGTAGTAAATGTAATCAGTAGATGTTTTGTGACCTTCATAATAATACCATTGCTAGAGAATTGATTTTTCATTTTCCCATAATTTTTTTTCCCTCTTTGTTATCAATTTTATTACCTATGAGAGTAAAAGAGCTACAATAACCAACAATCCCATAGGATTCTTGGTTATTTTTATAAATCATATCATGAATAAAATCATGAAAGATAAGAGTTATGACACTTTGACAACTTGCACCAACATTTCTCAAACCAAAAAGTATGGCCAAGTAATAGAAAAATACCCAAGGGGTGGTGAAAATTCTTTTATTTTAGTCTAGAGGATTGATAGTAATTTGGTTGTAACTCAAAAAACCATACATGAAGGAAAGAAGAGCATGCTCAACAATCAAGTCAATAATCATATCTCTATTTAGAGGGAAAGTCATCTTTTGGAGAAACTTTATTTAAATCTTAAAAACTAGTGTAGATGTGAATGTAATAATCGGGCTTTCCAACAACCACAACATTAGAGATCTAAGCAAAATAGTCAATAGGATGAATGAATCCCAATTTTATCATATTTTTATTTTAACCTTGACTAATAGAGCTACTTAGGGAAAATTTTATAAATATTTTTCAACAATCTTAATGTCAAGATAGAGAATTATGTTATGTATAGAAAAATCTTGATCTATATTGGATATATCTTGATATGTCCAAGCAAACCCATCAAATATTCATGTAAAATTTTAGAATGTTATGAACATTCTTTAGAAGAAAGGTATTCATCAATTTTAAGAATCTTGTTGGAATCATTGGGGTTCACATAAACATCAATAATATCACCAATTAATAGGATATTGTGATCCTTGGTATCAAGCATTGTAGGGAGTTTAGAATGAATTTTAGGAGAAATAATTGCATTATTGGTTGACATAATATATTCACTAAAATACACTTGTATATTAAGATGTGAAATCCATACTCATGATGATAAGAGGGGGTGTTAGTATAGACACCTAAGCAAGGATCTCTTTGGTAGAAAAACATAAAAAGAAGGCATAGTCAAATGAAATGAGTCATAAATTAAAAATTGATATATTATAAAGACAAAAAATAATTAGATGAAGAAATAATGACATCAAAAAAATATGATAAGAGGATATAGAGGGATAAGGAGATTGGTAACCAAGGCCCATGGTAGAAAGATGTAGCATAGGTTATAGGGATACATATCAAACCATTTGTTTTTGTGTAAGGGGGAATTATGGATCAGGATTAGTATAAATGAAACCACTCAAATGAAATCAAAACAAAGGATAAAACCCAACCTACTCATAGAATGTAATTTCCATAACTATTAATTCAACAAATGAGGTTAACATAATCGAATGGAAACATAAATGAATTCAAAACTATACAATCTTACCATACCATGTCAAAGTGTATTCACGTTGATCTTGATATGTTGGATTGCTCGTCAACACAAATCCTCCATGGTTTACAAAAGCTTGATGATGATGATGATGATGATGATGATGATGATGATGATGATGATGATGATGATGATGATGATGATGATGATGATGATTATGATTATGATGATGATGACCTAGAATGCAAGATTTCCTGCTCAATTTTCTCAAGAATCACACTGACATGACCTTTCTACAAATTCTCTAGATGAATTATGAGAGGGATGAGGGTTATTTTATAGATTTTATTATTCCAAATGAATGATCTAGATGCAAAGATCAAAGATCACGATCAACAATCAATGTTTATTGAGAGGAAATAGATTGAGTAGTTAACTAACCTAATTAATCCAATTAAGGGAATTGATTGGATAATCAGTGGGATTGGATTGAATAATTAGAGGGATTGGAGTAATAGGTGGATTAGCAAATTAGATTGAGTGATCAGTGGACGTGATTTATTCAATCAAAATGTGTGAGGATGATTAATTAATTAATTAATTAATCTTGAGAGGAATGTGCAAGATGTATTTTATTTAATAAATAAAGGTTTAATTATTAATAGATCATGTTGAGTGAATTTTGGGAAATCAAATAATTGATTTAATTATTTATTTTGGAAAGGGGAAACTAGATTAATTAAATAATAAATGATAACTATTTAATTAAATTAGAAGACTAAGTAATGTTAGTAACATAATTAAATAAACAATTTTTATTTAATTAATTAGGAAAAACAAGGTTAAATTGAGATGATGACATAGTGAATTAATTAAACAATTCAATATTATTTTATTGATAGAGGAAAATAGGGTTAATGATGTAAATGATGTTAAAAAGGGGATTAATGATGTTAATGAAGTGAAATGCAATAATGATAATGAAAGTGATGCTAATAATGAAAAAATGCAATTTAGGATGTGTGATATGCGTTAGGTAATTTTGACATGTCTACATCTTTATATCCATATTTAGATAATATTTTAAAGCCAAGGCTATAGCAAGTTTTTGGTTCAAATAAGGAAGGAGGATCTTCACTACTAGTGTGGTCAAAATGTGTAGTATAGTGACACAATTAAGAATTGGAAGGAAAATATTTATAAGATTATAAAGTGCATGTTTTAAAATAAACTTGGAATCAAGATTAGGGATGTTGAAGTTAGTAGATTCAACCTTGTATTCATCAGAAAAAGGAGTGAAACACAAGGATCACCAATCATCACCAAGGCATGCATTGGAAGGTATTATTAGAAGGCACAATGTCAATAATAAAGGGTGGTGATGCATCAAATTTTATGAAATATGAAGGTGTAACAATATGAATAATATAAGAATATTAGGTGGTATGACAAAGATGAAATCAACAGTTTGAATGTAGTGGAAGGGATCATTATCTACTTTAATCATGAATTTTTTCTCACCATAAATGAATTTGGTAGATTGGTAAAGAGTAGAAGGAACCAATTCCATGATATGAATTTATGGTCTACATAAAGATAAATTATAAGATAAATTCCCTAGAATCACATGAACTAATGTGGGAGAGTAAATAGGCCTAATGAGATAGACAAAGTGATAGTGCCCAATGGATCTTGTTTGAAATTATCAAACCTTTTAATGGAAATGTTAGAAGGAGCAAGGTTGGAACTATCAACATGAATATATTTGAGAAATTCTAAACTACAAAAACTAAGCTACTGTCCATTATTAATTACTACACTTGATTCCTATAAATTTTATTCCAAAAATAAATAATAATTTAAAGATTTTATTGTTGAACCTCATAAGAAGGAAGTTCACAAGGAAGAAAGGTAATAACAATTGTAGTATAATAAATGAAATCAATGAGAGAAACTACTTCCTTGGAATTTTAAAAAGAGGAAACATGGATATTCTATTAGGATATTTGAAGTATTTCATGAAAGGTTGTAGAAGTTTGAATTATATTCCAAAGAGAAATCCTAGCATGTTTGGAGTATTTCATGGAAGGTTGTAGAAGTTTGAATTATATTCCAAAGAGAAATCCTAGCATGTTTGGCTTGGATTTCTTCAATATGATCATACTTTATAGTGCTCATAGTAGGAACATGAGAAGCTAAAGGAAGAGTATAAGCTAGATGAGGAAGATACATATGCAATGGGTTAAATTTCTAGTTTCATCTAGTGTTATACATATGGCCAACATCATGAAATTTGGTAGTGGAAGAAATTTGAAATACAAGTGATTGAGCAGTACGAGTATATGAATTAGAAGGATATGGGTAATATGTGATACCTTGAATAATAATAATTTGATGAGGAGGAAGGTTGGATTAAGCACCCAATGCACAATAATTTTATACATATTTTAAACATTACAGGTTGAACTATTTATTTTATAAAGAGAAGCCAAGTCCTAACCAAGTCTAATGTTCACTAGGTTAATAAGACTAGATGTATAACATTTCTTAACTAGAGTTTTATATATGGCAGGAATAGGAAGATTATGAGAAAAATATAGTAAATCATAACTAAAGTCTTCTAGTGCAATTTTTAATAGAGAAAATATGCTATCAAATGCAATAAAATATTGAAGAAAGAAATCAATTGTTTTACAAGAAATTGAAAGTTTGGGTTCACAAAATAAATATAAATAAAAAAATTGAATGTTTGGTTTTTGTGTTTAATTTTTCAAATAATCTACCTGATAAGACTAAATGAATAAAGTGTTTTATCATTTCATGGTAGCAATTATTAATATTCCTTAATCCCATCCCAAATGTATTTCCACATATCTAAACTATGTTAGCCAAGTGAGAATATAGATTTGGGAATTGAAAATGGGAAAAACTAGAACTCTAGAAATAAAATCCAAAAATTAATTCTAGAATATTAAATTTAATACAATAGAGAAATTTGAAAGTGATTTTAGAAGCTCTCAGGCACATAGATTAGCAAGCCCATGTTGTTTTTCTATATCCACATTGCCATCTCATAATGGTAGAAAATAAAAGTACATGTCAAGAACCTATTTATTTCGCACACTATAAAATAAAGACACCAAACAAAAAACACAAGAAATATATAGGAAAGTATAACATCACAAAAAATATAATTAACTCAATTAAAATGAAATGATATAATAATAAATAAAAATAAAGGGATGCAAACCTTTGTTGTGAGTTGTACCTATGAAATAACATGTTTCTAGGATAAATAAAATTTGTGTGACTACTAGGGAGCTTTCCAATAGTGGTCAATCAACTGTTTTGCTCTTTTCACCTCCACATACAGTTAATGAAATAAGTGAAAATGGGGTTTTAGTGTGTGCTCTTAGTCCTAAGTACATCTAGGATAAGAACAACAAGATAAACAAGCTATATGTTAAAAATTAGTGCTAAAAAGATATAACACTCTAGTGTGTATGGTAGGATAATGGGAGATTATAGTCACCAAAAATGTTTGTTAATGATAAGAAGGATAAATACAGAGATGGAGAGAATTAAGAACTATAAAAATTAATAGAAATGGTCACCAGAAGAAGGAAGGATCGAGAGTTACCATACATATATGAAGGATATATAGATGAAGCTACAATTGCATATATATTGTCAAAAAATAAAATAACAAACCAACAGACTACAAAGATTATATCGACAAGTGAGAGAAATATAGGAGGCCAAAGATCAAAATAAACACTAGAATATTTAACGTCTACCAAAGAGAAGTATTAAGCATAGAATAATAACCAAAATTAATACTTAGGAGGAGAAAGAGCTTACATGAAAATTTGATACTTTTAAAAAGTAAGATTGCAAGAGGCTTGAGAGGGGGAGAGAGAGGGAGGGTTATAATCATGCACATAGAGAATTTTTAACAAAAAATAATCATTACAAGAGGTTTCAATAACCTCCTAGGTAAGCAACCAACATTTTAAATTTTTAAAAATTATTGGGACACTATTGCACTTGCTCGAATGTGTATGCACTCATATTTTCATCTTGGATAAAATTCTAAAAATGAAGTTGGGAAACAAAATAACAATAAGATATAGTAGAATATTATAATAATTTTGGTAAATTAGTGGGTGAGAGATTCTAGGATTATTAGTTTAGTGTTCCCTAAAACACGCTAAGTTGATGGACACCAAAAGTGAGCATAAAACATAATGTGATAATTGTAGCATATATAAATTTTAAAATTTCACACACTCCAAACCTAACACTCAAGCAAGGATTAATACATAACCTATTATTCCCATAAATCTAATAATATTTTTAATATTTGACATAATATAAAATGAAATATTAAAAAAAAGAAAAAATCCAAAGAGGAGAACAATGCAAATGCACATAGATACACAATAATTTCAATATATTGAAACATGGAAGAAAATTATAAGAGAAATAAATGTATAACACAAAATATACCTTTGTAAAATCCTTGTAAAGGATAAACCTAGTCTCCACAACACACCCAAATGTATTATTTCTTCAAAATTAGTTATAAGATAATAATTATTTGTACTACTTTATAAGAGACCTATACTCTCAAATTATGGAGAAAATATAGTAGCATAACCCTGCATAAAAATAATCATACAATATCCATTCCAATCCCTTAATATATAGGCTAGTGGGACCTAAAAAACCTCAGAGGGTTTTCAAAAAGCATGAGCCAATACTTGTACCAATATTCAAAGTTAGAGGCATGTTCCCTTCTTGAAAAGTAACTCCTCCCATAATAGAATGCACTCTTGATAATGACCATTGAAACCAATGACCAAGAGAGTCATATCTAACTCACAGGTTCTCCAAGTGGGTGCAATAATACCTCTTACACCACTATTAATAGAAATTCAAAGATGATAGTCATATTCCACCTAGCAATCCCATATTTAATGACTTCTTACAATTTTTGACCAACAACACATGGTGAAGGGTTCCAACTACAAAATCTCAAAATTCCTTTAAAGTGGGGTGTCATTTTACATGTGGACACATGTTAATTACTATATTACACAAATATTAACTAATTATAACTAGACCTATGACTTTCAAAGTGTACAACACTTAATCCTAAAATACAAGTCTTATGATACATTTACCACAATGACACGATAACTCAAGAGGGTTTACATGATATAATACCATACATTATTTATGTTAGTGTTTATAGATGTAACAATTAACAATACATAATTTTTTATAATATTCATACTTAAAATTATTTATTTGGTAGTAGTATAAGCAGTGACACACTCATCTTGATTCACATACATAAGGAATTACATTTGTCATACACCACTTCTCCATAATAGAATGCTAATTTTCACAATCTCACATCCCATACACTTATCATGAATTTATATTTCAATTGAATTCATATATACCATAGTTATGTTCCTTTCCCAGCATGATAATGTCATAGTAATATTTGTATGCTTAATTATATACTAGTTGCATTACAAACATTTAAATTACATTATTTGCATGGATGATTCAGATATAATGTGCACCTATATGTATAATTTTCTTCTTAATTTTAAATTGACAATGTTCTAACATATCCACATTTAGATATCAAAGAATAATCAAATCAAAAGGAAGACCATCTAAAATAAATAATATCATCAAACACCACACATTTTAACTTGACACCTTAGTCAACTCTTGTCAAGATACATCTCATGTGCTATAGAGCAAAAAATAATCACATGTATATTCATAGCATGACAATTATATATATTCATCACATACACAAAGTATACAAGGTCAAGTTTTAGATGAATCTACATAAGGATTAGAGAGATCTATAATTAATCTTATAACATGGAAGAATGGGTGGATGAGATAAATCAAGAGAGAAAAACCACATGACACTTAGAGTTGTTAACTCCTTTCATGTGTGTGACCACTAGGATGAATACAAAGCACATACTTATCGTCTACTTATCCACTTATCTAAATACTACTATCACTCTATTTTTATTCACTCAAGCAACACTCTAAGTTCTCAAACATTTTCACATGTGTGACCACCAGGATGAACATGAAAAATCCATGAGCTTTGATCACCTTTTCTTCAAATCATACATTTTTTCCTTCTCCCATTCATTCACATGACACTCATTTTCCTTATCTCATTTTCAAATATGCAACCACTAGGATGAGTAGGCATTATCAACTTCATACATCATCACCCTATTTATATTCATTTGTGTGATGCTCAAAATTGCTAAATCCTTTAATATGCATGACTATTAGGATGAACAAGAGTGATTTTATCATTGAATCATCTTATTTTAGTTGTCTCACATGATAATCATAAACTATTTAATCCTTTCACATTAAAATTGTAATGAAAAATAAATAAAAATTAGAACAACATCACCCTATTTGTGCTCACTTGCATATCACTCAATTACTGACTCATTTCATGACGTGACCATAAAGATGAACATGGATGATACTCCAATTCATCTGTCTTAATCACAAGCAAAGCATGTAAAACATACTAGGCAATACCTAAGCTAGGTAAATAGACAACTACACATGTACATAAATATGACACTTCACATTTTCTTAAGGATCCTCATGTAGTTGACTCACCTCACACATAACATACATGTATTATATTCTCTAAATTATTGATTTATCAAAGTGGTAGTATTTTACCTTCTAACACTTCTCTTTATTCTCTTGGTTTTCATAGACCTTTCTATCTCATTGAGATTCTCTTGATGTGTATTTCACATTATTTTCTCCTTCTCTAACACACTATAAGACCCTTATCATGTTGAGATACCTAGAACATCATAGAAACTAAAATTTATAGCTTTTAACATAGCCTGTAAGATTTTTTTTTAATCACTATTTTGAGGCTTTTGAAACCTTTGAATGCTACACCCATTAAGGATCTCCACAAGTCTCACTACATCATGTAATTACATTTTCAAGCTACAATGCTCAAATATGTTGAAATCACCATTTGTTTTGGTTTTCCTCTCCATTCTTTTTTCATAATGTCTCTTTTTTCCTCTCTTCTTTTCCAAAAGATTTTTGTATCCTTCATTTGTCTTGGGATTTTTATTTTCTATTTTTTGCACCTAAAATTCAAGGTTTTTATCAAACCATTCCTTAAATAAGGACATCTACTAGAAATTGTATAGATCTATCTATGCTCAATCAATTGATGTAGACAATGCATACATACAACTTAACAAACCAATAGATCCCTTATTAAGAAATTTATTTTTGTAGAGGTGCTTCATTTAATTTATCAACTAGTGAATTGCAATCTTTTGATGATGTTGGAACTATATGTGTGAATAAGAATCTTAAATCATCCTAATCAATTATGCAAAGAAGAGAAAAAAAGAAAATACAATTAAAAAAACTTGACTGAAATAACTCTATTAGAAACAAATTCAAATGAATAACAATTGTTGCAGGTAACTATAATACCTGCTAGGGTAACTACTCTTGTGAAGACAATAACTTAATGACTCAACTATGTTGCAGCTTACTGTAATATCAATTTAATTTAACCATAAACTTGGAAATACAATTCAGTAATTCATTCTACTATAATTAATCATCTAAACTATAAGGAGTATTGCACTACCTCAAGTGGCCCTTTCTTGAGTTGTTCATGGAAAAGAGTATATCTATCTTTATTATGATTTTAATAGAGGAACTGAGAATAGAGTGTCAAATAAACATGAAGAGTATTTATATTCAAATCTACTTAACAAAAAATATCTAGTTATTCAACCTCTCACAAGATCAACCAAATATACAACATCTTTGAGAGTTCGATTTTTTTGGACTAAAAATAAATCATAAGCAACTGTCGAATCTCCCAAAAACAATCCCAATCCAAAAAAAACAAGCCATGTAACAAAACTCCCAACACCAATATGGACCTTACAATGCACCTCATCCACCCCAACCAAACCCACAATATAAAATGGGTCCTCAACCTCCATACAATCCATACGGCACAAACCCACCTACATATCAAGATCCAAATCTATACAACACTTACACTCTACTACCAAACATTCCACCTATAGATATATCCTAAAAAATTCAAAAATTGAGATAAAATATTTAGGATATGCAAATGGGAAAGACAAAAAAATCATACTATTCAAGACTTATGTCCATACCCATTCGAAAAAAGCATAATAATGTTACCCTTTCCCCTAAAATTTAAAATTTTGAAGTTTGATAAATACGAAGGATTTGGTAACCCTAAAGAGAACATAAGAGAATTATTCATAGGTTATATGGAGGTATCATATAAAAATTCCTATCTTATATACCTCTTTCCATGCAGTTTGGGTGGGCAAGCTCTTGAGTGGTTCTCACATCTACCACAAGGAATTAAAAACATTCCAAGAAATAATAGATCAATTTGTAGCTCATTTATCCTACAAAATTGATGCCAAAATTACCTTAGAGGAACTATACTCTCTCAAAAAAAACAAAGGAGAAACCTTTGCCTCTTTCCTACAAAGATGGAGACACAAGGCAAGCAAGTGTAAATGGCCAATGCCTGAAAAACAAAATAGTAGAGATCATTGCAAGCAATCTAAACACAAATCTTGCCTTCCAATTACACATGCAATGTGTTACAACCTTTGAATAACTTATCTCAAAAGGGATTAACATTGAGAGAGCACTCACTGCTAAAGGAGTAGTGAAAATCTATACAGGCAATCACCAACCGTCTAGTTCAAGTGACAAACCCCGTATATGGGCCAAAAACAAGAATGTAACTAATTATGGTGTGGTAGACACAAAATTTGTGATAAATTCTCCATCTCAATCAAACACACAACAATAGAATTGACAAAATTTCCAAAACACTAATCCTCTAAGGGAACCACCACCATCGAGACAAAATAATTATCCAACAAGACACAAATACACTCCATTAGGACAACCTATTGAAACCATATTGCATAAGTTGATTCAAACTAAATTAATAAAACTTCCTCAATTCAGATAGTATGATGAGCCACAATTCAAACCTTCATGGTACAATGATAATGACTACTATGAATATCATCACACAAAAGGCCATAAAGATTCAAATTGCATGAAACTCAAGAATATTATCCAAGATCACATTGATCATGGTGAGGTAAACATCAACCAATGGCTTAGAAACTCTAGAAAAAATGACTTGGGAATATACAATAATCCTATGCTAGACCATGGTAAAGGAAACAATGTGAGAAAAGCTAAAACCTATAATAATGTTAATCTCAATTATGATAATGTTGTGGGCAATATACAATGTGATGATAATCATATATCCGTTGTTACTATCCAAGGATAAAATCTTGAGTGTGGAGTAACCACATGAAGATGTAAATTTACCATTCAAGGCGCCCCTACAACAATAAGAGTTCCATAAAAATCCAATCTTATCGATTATAGCTTAATCGAACATCTCAAGAAGATATCGACCCAAATATTCATTCTAGAGCTCTTAAGGATTGCACTAGCACATAAAGAAATATTGGACAAAGACATTTTATCCTCATATGTACCTAATGACATAAAAACCCAACAATTACAAGCCATGGTAGGGCATATTGCATCCACTGACCACCTGGTATTCACAAAGAAAGACCTTCCATCCTAATCATTTCACAATTCAACATTAAATATTGAAGTATATGTTCAAAAACACAAAGTGAAAAGAGTCTTGATGGATGGAGGTGTGGGATTGAACATTTTTACCCTTCAATTGGTCAAACAATTGGGTTACTATGAGGAAGTAATTGAAAGAGAAAAATAAATTGCCATTAGGGCTTATTATGATAATGAAAGGGACTCAGAAGGAAAAATCAAGCTTCCTATACAAGTGGGTCCTGCAATCGCAGAGACAATATGCCAAGTCTTGGACATTAACTTGTCATATAACATCCTTTTGGGCCACCCATGGATCCATGCCATGTAGGTCATAGCATCTACCTATCGTTAGTGTATAAAGGTTCCATACAACGATACAAAAGTTACCATTCATGGTGACCATGAACCCTTTTACTATTGTAAAATTATAGAAGAAAAATATCACAGATTGCTCCAAGTTCCAAATAATGATGCAATTCCACTTTCATCCTCCTATTTTGATCTAACAACACTTGCTTCTACATCAAATACACAATAAATAATCCTAGAAATTAAACTACAGATAAAGGATAATGATTGTGGTGAATACAACCTGAAGGAGACCTTCTATGTGGGAAAACTACCACTTTCTCCCAAATATTATGGCAATTCCCACCATATTGATAAAGTGACTAAAACCCTCAAATTCAAACCAACTATTTTCATGAGATGGGGAGAATTAAACATAGAGGTCATAGACGAAGGGGATCTTTCTAAATTGGTATAGCAAGAGGAACAAGAGGAACCTCCTCTTCCTGTTGATACATACAAGAAAGGTTATCTATTGATAAAAAGCATGGGATATACAAGTACAACTGGACTTGACTTAAAGCAACAAGGTATGTGTGAACCCATCATCTTAGAGAAGTGACCAAAGAACAAAGGTCTTGGATATGACTCAAACAAAAATGTGGTCCCTCTTGTTGAGGATATCTTAAATGAGGAAGTTGAAGCTTCTTCTTAGTCTAACCCATTTGATGACAAAAATTTCAAAGACTTACCCATGTGTATAGCATATTTATTTGAAAATACCTCAATATACACTATCACCACTACATCCTTCACATCTCCCATCCAAGAAAATGAAATTGAACTTATCTATCCTCAACTCGTAGACTAGGACTAACAATAAGCATTGATTCTTGATTCATTTGAAAATGATGAGGCTATCACATAATTCATGGGGCTCAGAGATGGAATTCCTTTTGGAGAGCACAAAGTAGGTTCTAAAGTTGAGCTTGATACCCAAGTGTATTTTAGGGACACGATTGAATCCTTCAATCATAAAATTATGAATTCAAAAATCATAACAAGATCCCCAAGAGAAAACCACAATGTGGTGCTTTCAGATCGAGGAAAAGTAAAAACAAAGGATGCATCCAAAAGAAAACCTCCTTGAGGCACCTAAGGATGAAGGATTCAATCTCCCTTAAGTTGCAATGGATCAAGAAAATTAGTTGTTCTTGTGGAAGATGCACAACTAGTAAATTTTAGGACCACTGAGCAACCTCAAGTGATATTTTATGCTACACCCCTTGATGATGAAGAGAAAAATAATCTAGTAGTTTTCTTAAAATAAAGGAAAGTCAAATTTTCTTGGTCCTATGCAGAAATGCCAAGATTGGATACCTCATTAGTAGTGCATCACTTAACAGTGCATCCAAATGAAAAACCCATGAAACAAAATCTAAGAAAAATGCATCCACAAATAGCACTATTGGTCAAAGTTGAATTACAAAAGCTACTCGATGTAGGTTTCATAAGACCTATTGACTATCTAGAGTGGGTTCCAAACTTGGTACCAATATCAAAACCCACTGGGGGAATCCATATATGCACAGACTTCAGGGACTTGAATAAAGAATATCATAAAGATGACTTTTCATTTCCAAACATAGACATTATTGTGGATCTAACAGTTGGGCATGAGATGTTATCTCTCATTGATGGAATTTTAAGATACAACTAGATAATGATAGCCAAGGAAGACCAACATAAAACTACATTCACATGTCCATGGGGAAGCTATTCTTGGAATAGCATGCCATTTGGTCTTAAAAACACCAGAGCTACATATCAAAGAGTGATGACTATTATCTTCCATGACATGTTTCACAAGATTCTAGAAAATTATTTGGATGACATAATTTCAAAATCAATCACAAGGAAAGGACATCTTGAGGTATTAGCTCAAATATTTGATAGACTCAAGAAATATCAGGTAAGGTTATATCTAAAGAAATGTTTCTTTGGAGTCACTTCAGGAAATATTTAAGGATACATTGTATCATGAAGAGAAATTAAAGTGGACCCTACCAAATTCAAAGCCATCATTGAGATGCAACCAACTCAAATACTCAAACAACTCCACAGTCTACAAAGGAAGCTTTAGTCTTTCAGAAGATTCATTGCACAGTTGGCTGAAAAATGTCATCCCTTCACACACCTTCTTCATAAAGGTGTTTCTTTCAAATGGGATCATCATTTCCAATAGGATTTCCAGTAGTTGAAGGACTAACTCACATCACCACTAGTCTTAATGCCACAAATTGTAAATAAACCCCTGATACTATATATCTTAGCGATATCAATAGCATTAGGAGCTCTCATAGCACAACATGATGAATCGAGAAAGGAAAGAACCATATATTACATTAGTAGGACCTTAGTGGAGTACAATCTTAATTAAACCCCCATTTAAAGAGCTTATCTAGAAATAGTTTTCACTTCTCAAAAGCTACAACACTATATGCTTAGCCACCGAATCAAGCTTATGTCCAAGGTCGATCCATTGATATATATGTTATCAAAGTAAACTCTCACATGCTGCATGGCTAAATGGGTAATGATCCTAAGTGGGTTTGATATTGAGTATGTGGACCAAAAGGCTATTAAAGGACAAGTCATAGCAAATCAATTAACATAGTCTCCAATATATGCTAAAAACTTGTCACTGTCTGAATTTCTAGAGGAAACAATATTCACACTCAAGTCAACAAACCAATAGAAGCTATACTTTGATGGTTCCCATACACAACACAAATTAGGAGCAAGAATCTTATTCAATGCCCCTCAAGGTGATTATATTCCAAAATCATACAGGCTAGATTTTCCATGCACAAAAAACATAGTAGAGTATAAAGCTCTCATCATAGGGCTAAGAATGGAAATTCAATGATAAATCTAGGAACTCCAGGTTTATGATGATTCCTAGATGGTGGTCAGAAAAGTGAATGATGATTGCCAAACAAAGGAGATGAGTTGATGCCTTATAAAAGAATGGTGGATAACTTAAAATAATACTTCATAGATATCACCTTTGAGAAAATCTTGAGAGTCAACAACAAATCAGTAGATGCTATGGTAACCATTGGGTATTTACTATACATGCCACATAATAGCCTAAAATGTGAATTCCTCATGGAGTTACTTCTCATACCAGCTTTTGACATCCTTGAATCAGAGTTCATGTGTGCAATTGTTGGTCTTGGTTCTCCTTGGTACCATGGCATATATCTATACTTTCATGATGGTATCCTTCCATCTGACCTTACTAATAATCTTCGCAAAAAAAAAATCTATTGATCTTCTCACTTCATCATCATTGGTGATACCCTTTTGTTGTCTCCTAATAGTGCACCCTTGATGAGTAAACTCAACCTATTGGTGAAACATTGAAAAGCTTCCCTGATTGTGGGCTCAGATTTTGGAAGCTAACCTCCAAAGTAAGTTGGATCTTATGGTACTCACCTAAAACTAACTAAACTAATGTTTTTTGTAGAGGAAAGGGTGAGGGGAAAACATGAACATGAAACTAAATCCTAAGGTGATGCACCAAAATGTTAATCTAAACCTTGTACAACTACTTTTACACACAGTTTAAATTGAAAAAAATCTTCTACATGCACAACTCAAGACTCATATGCTTTTGCATAAATGTTTTATAAGAAGATTATAACACTCCCAATCCTAGAAGGAAGACATGCACTCTTCACAACTTGAACTAATTGCATTCCAACACAACTTACAACCTGCAAACATACATATTTATTTTGCATAAAGGTGCTAACAATGAGACACAACAACAAGGATCACATGTATCACAAGAAAATTGCATCAATCATCTAACCACACACAGCAACATAGATTCTGAGAAGGCAAAAATACTTAACTTTATTGATCTCCAAAGGTGTAATACTACTATACATGTTTGTAAAGAGTTACAATGTTGTCTCTTGCTAAAAAACTCCAAAATGAGTTACAATGTAGCATGCGAATGAAAATAACTCACTTCAAACTATTGTTTGAAGCTGCTTTATGCTTTTTCAAGTAGTTGTACAAAGATAGGAACTTCAACCTCCCTTGGTCATGCACAACAATAAAGCCTATTTTTTAGCCCCTTAAAAGACTCCAAAAAAGGCTCTAGAATGAAGAAAAGGTCAAGCCTTGATCTCTCCTACCATAAAGGCTCATAAAATAGCTTCTAGTTGCCTAAGAAAGCTTTTAAAAATGGGTCGAATTGCCCATAAATATTTTCCATTTATTTGCACAACTCAACCAACTTTTCCTATATACTCTCCAACTGCTCATTACTCTCACAACTGTCATAACTTCTCATTAAAATTTAAAAGGTATGTGTGGGAGATGTTTGAAATAGTCAACAATTCTAGGAGGCATAGGAGAACTTCATGGACAAATCTTAATAATGGTTTGATTTCATTAATGCTTCTTCTATTCCATGCTTCATATCTTTGACTTTCTATCAAAATATACCTTCTCAGTTGCTAAGACCTAATACTATCATGATGTATTACCTGGATATCAGTGTTATGCTAACTTCGAGATCATCTCTATCCCTTTTGACTACTTGATATGTATCTTAACTGGACTTTGATAGAATGTCATTACAGAGAAATATATTTATAATCATATAACTTGTAACTATAATAGTACTCCTTGAGGCCATTTTGCTTGATAAAGCACCATTTTACATCAATGGTTGTAGCTGCTCGCCCATGTGTGCTTTGTGACTATGGTAGAGGTGCCTTTGCCACTATCTTTCTTATGTTTTCCCTATGAAATGTAACTGTTGTCAATATTCCTTTGTGACCCACTCTTTGGCTTGAAAGACATGGACTTCCCTTTTAAAATATCTCAGTACTTGTTTCCCATTCAAACTAGACAGATTGAATATAACCCATAACCTTATGAGTTGCTTCAAACCAAACTTAGGGCCCTGTTCTAAACCTTTTAAAATGGATCACCAATTAACACATCTTAGACACTGACCCCTTTGTATTTGCTATAATTTCATCATGGCTATTTATTGTATAAATGTCAAGGATTTAGCACAACAACAATGGACTTGATTAAAAATAGAGTAAAGTTTACAATATCTGCAATCTGATCAACATCTCTTTAAAGCTGACAACTGAACCCAATGAATGCAATCTTGGCAAGATCAAGGTTTTCTTGACATAGCAACTCTTAGCATGCACAAGAAGTCCTAATACACCATTTAAAGCTTCTTGAATCATTGTAAGTCCTATTCTTGACAACTGAATTCGATCTATCATCATTCATCTAAATACTTTTCAGAATCTTTGCCAAAGATGCATGACATTTGTTAGAGATTGAATAAGTGAGAAATCCATAGCTTTTGATCGATGAGCTATTTTATGTTTGAGACTTGAAATGGGAAGCTTTACACTCTTTGTAAAAATAAAACACTTATGCCATGTGCTCTAGTCGCTAACTGATGATGACATGAGGCTCTATTTTTGTAACATGATTACAACAATTGTAGTTAGTTAAATGCATGATAATAAATAAATTTAAAGCTCAAATCATCCTTAGCTATAAACACTGGTGTAGTTGCATGGATTCCCCAAACAACACTATCATTGAACAATATTGTTGAAATCATTTAATGACTGCACTTTAGATCACATGGCCTCCACTCCTTTGTTGACTAAAACAAGCTTCACAATAATGAAATAGCCTCACAATATAACACCCATTTGTGAAACTATCACGGCCCGAGCACAAGATTATGTTGATTCATCTAGGCATTTGTATATGATTGAACTGCCTTCCTAAAACCAGACAAATGCCATCAGACATTGCTTAAATCATGTTGGTGCCGCCAACCAGCATGGAAGATCGACCATAATACAGGCACACGAACCTCAATAGAGGCAGATTGATTTTATCACGACCATAAGCTCTTTTCTAACACTTCACATAAAGAACTGGTCTTAATGACTGTCTGAGTAGTGGATGAAAAGTTCTCTTCATCTCTCCTTTACATGTTCTGATTTGCAAACAACGCAGGGAATAAGCTATCCTACCGAGAAAGACTTTTAAAACTAATGTATAAAATCTACTTTGGGATTCCTTTCCCATAGAAATATTTCTCTTCTCATGATGTCCTACGCTCTAATGCATCAGTAATGAGAACAATAGTAGAAAGTGCTCGAACTTTATTTTGTGTCTTTAGTGGAAGCTTTGTGAAGGAGCCATGCTTGTGACTTGGGAACTTCTTTCTATTCAAACTTGTAGGAAAAATAATAATCTGATTGAGCATTTGTAGGCTGCCAGAAATTAGGAACTGGTAACCACTGTCTTTCAAAAAAGAATTAGTAAAATATTCTTAGCTCTCTGAAACCTTAATTCAATGGACCTTTTAAATCAATTCATTCTTTTTTTATGATGTTTTCTTGCAACAAACTGACCCAACCTATGATATGTGCAATTGGCACTAGCTTCATGTCTAACTTGCCCATATATTGCTCACCTTCTTCAACTATATCTTCTATTTTTATTGCTCTCAGGTTATCATAATTTTATTCTTCTCTTTGTGTGATTTTCCAACATGTGTAGAGGGTGATCCTTTTTCAACAAACAATGGTCTTTTGATATGGCAGTCATTGCAACTGTAGCCAAACACACATGAATACAGATTTTCTTTTGGAAGATGCTCAGCAGCTTCAGGAACATTCTCATACTTCTGAAAACATGACAAGATAAAACACTTTCCCACATCACATGCATCCCCTTCTCTACTATATGCTTTAATGTTTATGATCTTTGGTACAAGCTCGAGGATGAAAACCATTTTGCCAATGATTTGCTTTTGATCTAACCTGGCATTCTTCATGTTTTCCATGTGCTTAAGCGAGATATGATAACCCTTAGGTATCTCCAACCACTCCCACGACTTTGAAGCACTCCATGTTGCTCCATAATTGTTATGGTCGTTGTATGCACACAAAAATGATTTGGAGCATATATTAATTAAATACTTACTATTTGATTAATGTTCTTAATTCCTCTACTATTATAAATAAATTGTTAAATTTATTTATATGATTCATATTCTAATTCTTCTTTTTCCAAAATTCACTTTCTTTTTAAATTAATCAATTTGTTATTTAATTGTTTTTCCCTCTTCTTCTTAAATTTGAATTTTTAAATTCAAAGTGGCATATTCTTCTAAAATTGGGTAAAATGCACAAATGAATTAATTTGGCATCTTGCTAATTTACCATCTCCTTTTAAATTCAATTTAAGCACATTTCTACATATTTCCTCTAACTACCTCCAACTCACCTGCCACCTCATCACGTGTCTCACAAAAATGAATTTTATAAATAAGAAAATATGAAATATCTTCAACAAATTTGCAACGAATTTGGAACTAACTGAGACACATGGTTCCTTCTTCTCTATGATTCCCTTTAACACTTGGCAATTTATCTTGTTGAAGGGAACCATCTCCCTGATTCCCTCTAACCTCCCGATGCTCCATTGTTGATGCCGCAAGATCACAATCTCGATCGTCCATTGTTGCCACATCACCTTGATCCTTAGAAAATCTATAAATAAGACCCTTTGCTACAACTTTTCAACATGAAGATTTAGACAAGTTTATGCTACTGAATTTTAGTGCATTTCGAGAGAAATTTGGAGAGCCTTTTAGCTTAGTTTTTCATTTTAGCTCATTTTAGTGTTATAATGGTAATTTTACTTTGGATAGTTTAGTTCATTTCATCTTTCATTTAACATTTCCATTAGATCATTATCATCAATCTTAGCATCTAGATTTTAGCATTATCTCATCATAGGATCATTTGGTCTTTAAGCATCAAATATCGAAAATCCAAAAACATAGGCATGCAGACTTCATTGTAGCATCTCATATCTTGAGTTGCCAATCTTTGCAGATTCATGTGCAAAACTAATAAGATCTAAGAGCATGATTTTCAGGGTTCCTTGAGATTAGAGAACCATGGAATGAATTAAGAGGATAGATGTAGCTTTTATTTTTTCTATTTAGATTTGATTTTATGTAATGCATTGCATAAAGGTGTGTTATACTGACATTGCAGGATACATATTTTACACCACACAACCACCATTATAGGTTGCAAAACTACAGAAGCAAAAAAAAAAAGGAAACCCTAATGGTCGTACTATTCAAAGATAACTCAAGCCTTTTCATTTAAAGTTTTCCCTCCCAAAGCATGTAACATGTCTTTTACCCTTTCAAGCTCTCCTAGAGACTTAGCAACCTAATAATTTTCTAACATGATGAGCTTACATGAATTTTTCTTTTCTTTTCCTCATATTATTAACATTCCAAAGAACTCAAATAATCCCCTAGTGTAACTATTTTGACCATTAGTCAAAATAGGTTAACAACTTTATCGAAGAAGTCTTGATACAACATTATTAAAATGTCTTAACTAAGAAAAATATTCAACTACCTTAAAAGAGATATATGAAGGGGTTTGTGGATCACATTTGAGTAGTGATACCTTAGCAAATAAGTTACTTAGAAAGGGTTACTATTGGCCTACCATGGAACAAGAGGCTAATCAATTTTTCAAGAAGTTCTTACAATGTTGGCACCATGGTGACCTCATTCATCATCCCACTTAGGAAATTTGACCTATCACTACACCATGGCATTTCTCATAGTGGGGGCATGATCTCATTGGAAAAATAACACCTATCTCATCTAATGGACATAAATTCATGATTACCACCACTAAGTATTTTATGAAGTGGATAGAAGCCATCCAAATGACTATATCATTGGCAAAAAAATATCCAAATTCATCTTGAACTACCTAATTTACCGCTACGGTGTTCCACAAGCCATTATCACAAATAATGGAATGAATTTTAAAACTAATATGTTTGAGAACTTTGTAACCAATTCCATATCCAACATCGTTTCTCTATACCTAATTACCCTTAAGGAAATGGTCAAGCTGAAGCATCTAACAAGACCATCATCAAGATCTTAAAGAATATTGTTAATGATGTTGGTTGGGATTGGCACTTGTAGTTGAACCCCACCTTATGGGCCTATCAAACAAGTATCAGAATACCCACTGGTGCTACTCCCTATTCCTTGGTATATATAACTGAAGCTATCCCACCTATCGAGGTCGAGCTCCCATCAATGAGAGTTTCACTACAACACCTAATTGATGATCAAGAATACAAGACCTCTAGGTTTAATGAACTTGAATTGTTGGATGAGCATAGTCTAGAAGCACCTAATCACTTGCAATCCTATTAAAATCGGTTGTGTAGGAGCTACAATAAGAAGATCAAAGGTCAACACTTCCAAGTAGGTAACCTTGTCCTTAAAGAGAATTGAAAAAATCAATTAGATCAAGACAACAAAGGGAAGTTTGAACCTAATTGATTGGGACCTTTTGTCATATTTGTAATCTATAGTTTATAAGTATATTAGTTAGCCACACCTGAAGGGGATTCCTTGTAGGAACCAATCAACAATAGTCATCTCAAGAGGTTCTATTCCTAACCCATAAGGGGTACATTATCAAAAAACCAAAATGTCAAAAAATATATATAAATCCCCCAAAAAAGAAAGAGGATAAAATAGTAAAATAAAGTTCATCCTCTAGTGAAAACCACTTTGATGGTGCTTTGGGAAAGTACCTTGGTGAAGACCTGGAAAAAAGTTCCCTCATGTAAATAAGCACCATCTATCATCTATCAAATACTATTTCTCCTTTCATCCATTCATAATAAATTTTCATCCATCCATCTTCATCCCTATCATGGTTTGGTGTTTGACGAGTATCTATTTCTATCAGTATTACTTGTCCCTAAAGTCACTTTTTCCCACCTATATCGAAGTAATATAACATATGACTTAAGGCATCTTTTTACACCTGGTTGTCAGCATGGATTCTTGTATATCACCTAAGTTATTTAACTTGTAGAAAACCTTAAACATCCAAATAACTTTGAAAATCTCAAACACATTCAAAAAATGTTGGAAAACCCAAAACATCTAAATAACTTTGAAAAAATTCCAAAAATATTCAAAACATGTCAAAATCCCAAAAACATTATTAGCCATCAAGTATGTGCTAATCCAAGTCCAAATAATCGAACTACAAAGTCTTTCCACATTCACGTAGACAAGGCCATCAAAGATGAGCCCTCAAGGCATAGGTTTGTCCCTTAGGTCCTATTCTCCCCATCCCAACATGTTGAACACTCAAAACATTCAAATATTTTTAGAAATACCAAAAATAAACTTAAAATATTAAAAATACCAAAAACAACCTCAAAATATCCTTAAAAGGTCAAAAACATTGAAATATTCCAAAAAAAGAAAAACATTCATCCATCCCATTTCACTTTCACCCACAATAAACTATAATCCATAATAAGCCTATTGTCATCCTCAACTTTGGCAAACCAAATAGAAGCAAATACAGTTGTTGAAACATAAACTTTCACGCAAAGCCATAAGTCTTGATCATTGCCAAACATGTCAGTTAACCTTCATATCAACAACCTAAACATTTGAAAAAAATCAACATCTAATTAATATCTTAATGGATATATCTTTCCTATAATAGACACCATTTCAAATATCAACTAAAATGACTCTCTTTCGCAAGAGATATGATGGCATTGATATTTTTATCTTAATATTTTCTTTTGGTTTTATCTTTTTGTCTCATTTAAATCGCTTGTTTAAATTGCCTTGATTTTCAATATCTTGGTATGTCTAGAATGGTACATAATGGGGCATTTTTCATTGCTTTCATCTATTGTGCTTGTTGTATATTCTCATAATACAAACTTGGTGAATACTTGCCTTGTGTGTGCAGGGATAGTCTCAAGTAACACAATGACTAGTGCATATCAGGTTATTTACACCTTTTATGTATTGGTCTCCTTAATTTGATGGCTTCATTCTCTCACATGATCAAACAAGGTGTTTTTATGTCAATTAAGAACTAGGATACTCTTATCTATTTGTAGAGTCAAAGTCCATGCAATAGATACGACACCTCGGTTCTTCATACCTTGTGTATTGTGTCTACTTGCTATATCAAAATAAGGATTTCTCTATGTTAATTAGCATAATCTAAAAATGAAAAGAAAAATTATCTATCCTATCTCATCACATGTCCAATAAAATCTTGAAATAATCATAGATTTACTGATATCCTAATCAACATCCTCCTCCTATTCTACTCATTCTGTTTTATCGATATTAAAGTTTTATCCAAGTATCATGACATATAATTGTTACCAATTTTTCGCTACAACTCAAATGGTGGAGCTGGTCTAGATATTGTTATACTTTAAAGTGAAAATACAGTTATTTCTGCATATGCTTGAGTGTTGTTTGCACCTTATTTATCATTTATCAAGTGACAGTTGTGTAGGTTTTTTGAGAAAAACTAAGTTTCAGAGTTATCATTCACGTTTTTTGCATAAACCAAATGGAATACAGAACTGAGTATACAAAACGCATAATGCTTTCATTTATTTCATGACGTGATGCATATTCATAGATTTTCATTTGATTGCAAGAATACAAATGATAGTTACAACACTACATTTTAGTGTTTTTCTTTCAAAATGGAAGTGAAAGAACAAAATTAAATATCCACAAAAGCCATGGTTTTAGCCGTTTCCATTCATGACAAGGAAGAAAATATACAACTGAAAATAAAAGGCAAATAACATTAGACATATCCTTCATTGCCTGAGTTGGTCTTCGGTTGGTTTCTCAAAGCTAGCTCCATTATGCTTCTGCTCCTGAATGCTTTTGTTTCCGAATGTACCTGCAAAATTTTGAGAAGGGTGTCAATTAAGAGCTTGGGATATGAATAATACTACATGTCATACTAACAAAGATATATTTCAATCCTTGCAATATAGAGAAACAACTAAAGGAAAGAGCAGAAGCATGAACTGAAAAAGAGAGAAAACATCATCATCATTCTTTGGTTTTGTGCTAGCATTGTTTGTTTCCTTGTGCAGGTATAGGAAAATTCATGTAGATGATTATCATTTGAAGACCAAGCATGTGGGGAAAAATGGGCTCCCACAAGGGTAGAGCCCGAAGTGCTGCCCTTATACATTACAAGAGGGCTAAGAAGGAAAAATACAATCACCTTGCTCTTCTGAGCTTTACAACTTAAGGAATAATCAAATTTGTCATGCATTTATAACAGTCAAATCAAAACATGAAGTGAAAATTACGAATGGACAATAAATTTGACAATTGTTTCAGCTGAAGACTATCAATCTATCATTTTTTTCTGAAAAGGTTTGGTATTGCTGTCATATTACTGTTTTGTTGTTTAAGGTCTATTCGCATAGTGATGTTTCATATTTTTTCTATTTTGGAGCAGCAGTGTTCTATCTCATAAATGTGATAGTGAACAGGTATATACATATGCCTCATCAATAGAATATTGTTCGACAAAGATTGCAGTGTGAAGAGTTTGTTTCTAGAATAAGCAGAGAATAACAAGCATGCATATGAAAGAACTTCATATTCTCATTAAAATGGAAGATGGCAGGCATCAGTTTAGTGACCAATATGCAGATAATACAACGAACACATCCAGTCTCATGATGGCAACCAAGTAAAGGAATGTGTCCCATATGAGTTTTCAAGATATAGGTTTTTATTGTTCAGTTTTTTTATGGGTTTTGATCCTATAGGGTTTTCCATACACTCAAGGGGAAAGCAATAAATCATAAAAGAAGTAAAATGGAAATTAAATGGAGCGAAGTTCATATGTATTCATTTTTCAGAAAATGAAAGAGGATGGCCAGAGCTAAAATGGTTTGCACAGGAATCACAAATACCCATATGAATTTTTATCTCAAAAATGTAGTCTTCTTCAAAGTAATATTTACCCATATAGGGGTTTTACGAAATTTGGAATACGAGTGAAATATAATGAAGGGGGTTGAGCTCAAATTTTGGAGAGACCCAGAATACACATTATTCTCCTTAAAGAAAAATTTCTTTCATTTTCGGAATACCCATATTGGGGTTTAAGTTTTAAGGTAAAAATTCTACAATGTTCAGGATGTACCCATGTTGGGTTTTGATAAAATACAGAAAATGGGAGGTTTTTTTTCAAGTTTTATAAATACCCATATACATAATTTTACTCAAAATACAGATGTTCTTCATATAAAGAAGTACCCACATGGGGTTTCATAAGGAAATGCAGATTAGCCATGATTTTCAGAATACCCATATGGGGGTTTTCAAAATAAAATACAGACAATTCATTTTCCAATTCACCCATCGGGGTTTTCAACATAAATATAAAATAAATGATTTCATGTAGAATCGAGGAATACCCACATGAGGGTTTACATCAAAATGTAGATTACAAGCATCATTTGTGCTTTCATGGTGTGGCCAAATGGAGGAGGAGTTCTCAGTTGCAAAACCATTAAAAGTATGGAAACCATTCCGAGTTTGCTGTTTGTTTTAAAATCAAAATCTGAAGAGGAGGGGATTTCGGCCCAAGTATCATTTGAGCATCATGGCTCTTATGTTTAAACTTTTGAGAATCTTCCATTTACAAAATACAGAGATATACAATGCAAATTTCTTTAAAAAAAAATCATTATCAAAACATGTAATGGCGCGGCCTCTGATGGCCTGCAAAGTTTACCAAAATAAAACTGACTATTTGTAGAGATAAAGCTTCTTAAGCTTTAGTTTGTTAGAGAGAACAACAGAAAAACATTGGAGGAGTATTTTACCAGTATGGCGTGGCCAAGCTCTATGGATAGCTACCAAAAGCAAAGCACACTGGTCACAGCTTGAGCTCATGAAGCTCTCAGACATAACTCGAGCTCACTCCTATGGCAGCCAAAGAGAATACAAAGTGGTCAGAGGTAGGAGAAGAGAAGTCGTGGCCTTATGGCCTATCTTTTGCTTTCAAACAATGGGAACAACCATCAAAGTACTAAGGAGTTAACTCACCATAGTTGTTGGGAAGAGATTCGACCATTTGAAGACAAGGATCTGAAGCTTCCAACATTCCAAGTTCAAATCAAGCATGTTCATGGCGGTTGTTGCAAAGCATTTCTTTCCAAGTCTTCACTTTCAAAAGTGCAAAATATTAGGGCTTCCTTGTGTTTTGTTCTTTAGGGTTTCTCAAAACCTAAGTCGACTTGGGGTGCTTGTTTTAGTTTTAATATTTATTAATGCCCGAGTCAATATGTCTATGATGGTTGATTCTTTTAGTCTAAGGCATTCCATTCTGTTTTTTAACCTTGGTGGAGGCTTTCATGCCTTAGTTTCATTTTGATTAATTTTCTAGAAATTAATTGTAAGGGTTTTTTCCTTAGTATTATTTGTCAAATTGATTTTGGAAAATCAATTAAATATTGGTAGGGAGTGTCTTAGGCATTTTATTTTTAAAGAAAAATAATTAAATGTGTATTAGGAGATTATTATTATTATTATTATTATTTACAAGAAAAAATCAAATTTGTATTGGAGAAATAAGGGTGATATTTTGTAAGTAATTGCAAATAAAATAATTGTAAAATCTGCAAACCTTGTAAAGCATAAGCATAAAACAATACTTTATAAATTATTTTGTGTTTTCTTGCTATTTTTAGCAGTTGGGTGTTGGCTTTCTTCTTGGTCGGATTTGAGATTCCAGTTGGAGAGATAAGGTGCTTTCTTTGATTTAAAAGCAGTTTTTATCTATTTTTAGAGAACTGATAGTGTGTGCATGCAAAAAGTGAGACTTTCCAGTTTTGTGCTAACTTTTTGGATAGTTTTTGGGACCTCTTCCTTGAGCTTTTTTCTAGGCTCGAATTAGGGTTTTGAGAGATATATCTTTGAAGAAAACTTAGGGGTTTTCTGGTTCAGTTCTAGTTTCTTGCTCTTAGACATTTTTGAGCTTGTAAACTGTTTGATACTCAGTTTGAGATTTTGGACATACTCCTATAGTTGAATAAAAGAAAACATTCCTACTTATCATTTTTGGTGTCTACTTGCAATTTCAGTTGATGTTATGTTGTGATTTCTATTTATAGAGTCCTTATTATGTCCTAAGATTGTAATTTTGATGCAGAAAATTTCAAGATATAGGTTGCATGTTGTATTTGAAAATCCAAATCTTCATGCAAATCATTTATGTAAAATTGTTCATGAGAGGTTGTGAGATTGTGTTGTTTTTCTGAAAACTATTTTTGAGGGAAAAAACCAGATTCATAATTAGGTTACTATCAAATCTTTAAAAAATCATTTCAAATCACATATTTTAATTTCAATTATTCTTTATCCCTTTTCCCAGAAAGACCTTTAGAGTAGGATCATCATACGAAGAACCAACTCACTCTGGAGATTCTCTTTTCGTATAGATTGCCCACATCTGGAAAGAGTTTCCATGTTGCAATAGATAGTTTGATTTTTTGCAAATATGACGGGGTGCATATCAATTGCTAACAATTTTTGGCATTCCCGGTGGGACTCTAGAAATCGGTTCCAGAGAAGTTTTAATGTTTTAAATTTGTTGTTTGGTGTATGCAGCAGGTTTCTCAGCCTTTTGGAGGCTTGTTCAATATACCTGGCGACTTTGACTTCTGATTTTACATGCAGACCTAGTGCAACCTGTGCATGAGAAAAGTACAAACTAGATCAAGTGTTGCACCTTTCCAATATCGACAGTTGTCCCCGCCACGAAGAAGAGGTAGAACAACAAGGAGGTTGTTTGAGACACCAGTGAGGTCAAAATCATCACCTCCTATTTTCAGTTCTCTAGTTTTATCACTCGAAATACCAGTTCCAATATCAAAAATACCACCAATGGCAGCGCTAAGGCAACACCCATTTGCACCTTTTAATGGAGGCAGTCCATTAGACATTCCTCAACATGACGACATCCCAGTTGCAACCCTTAGAAGCCTGTCATTCTTCAGTGGAGAGGATCACACAACACCAGTGGAGCACATTTGTGATGTGTCTACCTTATGCTTGGCTCACAATATCACGCAGGAGAACGTCGCGTTAAGGCTCTTGCTTGCATCGCTCAAGGGGAAAGCATTACAATGGTTCAGAGGCCTCATAGCCAACTCAATCGTGACATGGGATGCACTAGGTAATGGTCTATACCAGTTTTTTGCTGATAAATCTGATAATCTGTCCCTGTTAGAACAATTGAGCACTATTCAGAGAGCGCCACATGAGCACTTGGATGATTTCAACCACCAATTTCAAAGAACCTAGGCCAGAATTCCTGCAATGGTAAGGCCTTTACCAACTCACACTTTTTTATTTTACTTAAAAGATTTGAACAGTAAGATTTCGGTCATGACCCAATCTATGGGTGGGCATACACTCCCTAATGCTTATGATATCGCCATTAGAGCCAAGAATTGTCTCATCCAAGCTAGAGACATAGCCCCTAAACCTCCTATGCCATTGTTTCCTGAAATACAGCCACCTACCTCTACTGCTTTACCTCCCTTAGCTATTGTTCTCGCTGTCCTAGCAATAGGTTATCAGACCGCAACCCAACAAATTGTTGTTCCAGTCCAAAACCAAGAAATTCAGGAGATTAAAAGTATACTCAAGACCTTCGGGAATGACCTTGTGAGAATTAAAAAGCAAGTAGGTCATGAACATAAACCTTATCAAGCCACTTATCAGCAGAACCAACCTAATAGGCCCCCTTTTCAGAATGATTATCAAGGCCAAAAGAGAAGTTTTAACCCAAGACCATTCCAGCCATACAACCCAAATGCAACCAGTTCGTCAAAGGAACTCGTACCTCCGAATAATATCGCCCAAGATTGTGATTAGTGTTATCCATGCAATCAAACCCATAACCAATCAGCATGTGATAATGGCATGAGAAATCAAACTTTAATGGTCCAAAATAGTTATGCAAGTTCATAAAGTGTTCCAAATCAAGTGGAATAGCAAGAAGGCTTTGAGGTCACTTTGCCAAACTGGCAGAGTTTGTATTTTTGTGGCATGAATGGCTAGGAACAAACAAAGTTCTCCTGTTGAAACCAACACGAGATTAAAAAAAAGTGCAATGGATTTAGGATAGCAAGCTGGAAGTTCACAGCAGCAGCCTACGAAGGATAAGCAACATGTTTCTACGCCCAGTACTAATGCTGCAACACAACCCAAGGTGCATTTTTTGCAAAAAAGCCAAGAGATACCTGGAAAGGAATAGTCAAAGACACATTTGCAGCCTTTGCAGAGCAAAATGATGTTGCTGTCACAAAAAACCAGCAGAAGGTAAATCCTACTTCTTTCAATATTGTTGAACACCTCAAAATAACTATTGTCAGCATGTCTGTTTTAGATGCTTTGCACATCCCAAGTCAGAAAGGTTTGCTGCAAGATGCTTTAGTTGAGTTGTCTATTTTTGATGATACTAATCAAAGTGTTGCCAAAGTCATGCTCACTAACAGCTTGGAAGCTAGAAGTGAGGAGAAAACCAAAAAGGTAAAGCCTCCTCCATTCTATTTGACTCTGATCATTGGAGATAAATTAGTGCATAACTGCATGGTTGATTCTGGCACGAGTAGCTCTGTTGTGGCTAAAAGCTTAGTTGATGTGTTAGGTCTTTCTTATGAGCCCAATCCTCAGAAGGGTGTAGTTCAGTTGGATGGGTCTGCTGTTAAAACTATTGGTATGGTAAAAAAAATAGCTCTTACCTTGCATGCATCCCGTATTTTTGCAATTCATCAAGATATACATGTTATTGATTTGCCACCCCACTTTTCCATTTGCCTCTCAAGGGATTTTACAGCCAAGTTCGGGGGTTTCTTGTCATCTGATTGGTCTCATCTATTTTTGAGAACAAGGTATAGTATAAAAGTAACCATAAAATCTGAGCCTTTAGCCAAAGACCACATTGAACCATATGTTTTGAGCCCTATAAACGCTAACCTCTATGTCACCCTAGTACTGGAGGAGAAAACCATGACCTTAGACCACAACACCCATGTAGAAAATATAAATCTAGATGAATGGGTAGCCGAGGATCATGAGCTTGATCCCTTCTAGCATAAAAATGAGATAGGATTAAGGGTTTGTATGATTCGTGAACCTGTCTTTGATATGCCTAATCTAATTAAAAAGGAAGGACAACTTGCAGAGCAAGAAAATGAACTTTGGAAGCTTTATTTTGATGGTTCAAGGAGTAGTGTAGGCGCTGGTGGCAGGGCCATACTAGTTTCACTAGAGGGAGATAAATAATATTCAGCCTTCAAATTTGCATTCAGCTGTACAAATAATATAGCTGAATATGAAGCACTTGTACATGGCCTAGAATGGGCCCGAAAAAAAGGTATTAAATGCTTGCATGTTTATGGTGATTTTGAGTTAATAGTGAATCAGGTTAGAAATCTAAATGCTACGAAAAATGACTTGCTTAAGAAGTATAAGCATCGTGTATGGGATTTAATGGAAGATCTTGATGCTTTTAATATCTGTTCAGTTCTTAGAAATGAAAATAAGCATGCAGATAGGCTCACTGCTATAGGATCCCAATTTGATGTTCCAAACAAAATTCACAAAGTAGAGGCACATCAATATGTAAGGATATTCGTCAGACCTTCTGTACTTGACAATAATGTGAGTTGGCAGGTTTTTGACAGTGATGAGAAAATTGTAAATTTTCTAATCGCTGAAGCTAAGTTTGCAGATGGAAACCAGCGAAAGTGGCAGCAGCAGTATGACAATTAGATTGTATAGTTGAGGACCAACAAGCTGCCGAGGGGTTTGGTGACCTTGGAATTTGCGTTCAACTCGGATGACCAGATGAGGAGAGACAAGTGTAGCCTGATTGTTAAAGAAGAACACTATGAAGCAGTTGAAATCTTCAAAGGAAAGCTTCTCAAGCTGGGAAAGGTATGTAATAAAGAGGAACATCAAGAGTTTATTTTGTTATGTCAGAAATTTAGTGATGTTTTTGCTTGGGAGTATAAGGATTTGAAAGGGTGTGACCCAGAACTAGCCTAGCATACTATTGAATTAGAGCCTGTTGCAAAACCAGTAAGGCAAAAACAAGGGCCTCTTAATCCCAAATTAGAACACCTTATGAAAGCTTAACTGAATAAATTAGTTGAAAGTGGCATTATTTTTCTCATCAAGCATACTTCTTGGGTGTCAAACCTAGTTCCAATTAGGAAGAAAAGTGGGGAAATCAGATTATGTGTTGATTTATGAGATTTAAATAGAGCATCACTGGAAGACCACTACCCACTCCCTTCCATGGAGCAAATTTTCCAGGTGGTTTCCAGTTCTAACAGATTTTCTTTGCTAGATGGTTACTCAGGTTATAACCAGATTCTGGTAAAGCAGCAGGATCAATTCAAAACAAAATTCATGACTAAGTGGGGCATGATGGCCTACAAAAGGATGCCTTTCGACTTATCCAACACTGGAGAAAATTTTCGACGAGCGATGGACATGGCCTTTCATGGCCTCATAAACAAGATCGTTCTGGTATATCTAGATGGTATTACTATTTTTTCTAGAAATGCTAATGAACATCTTGATCATTTAGAACATATTTTTCAGAGATGCAGAGAGTTCAGAGTGTCTCTCAATCCGAAAAAGTGTATATTTTCTGTACACGAAGGTAAACTCCTTGGACACATTATTTCAAAGCAGGGTATTTCCATAGACTCTGAAAGAGTTTTTGCAATTCTTGAATTGTTATTGCGAGCTCATAAGAAAGGCTTACAAAGATTTCTTGGAAGAATAAATTTCGTGAGGAGGTTCATACCAAATATCGCAGCTTTGCTGCAACCTCTCACTTTTATGCTTAAAAATAATATGCCCTTCACTTGGACCAAGGAGGGCAAGAGAAGCTTTGATCAGATCAAAGAATCTCTCGCAACTGCCCCTACCCTCATTAATCCAAATAATGACAGAGATTTCATTCTTTATGCATTTGGAGGAGTTGATATTATTTATGCTATGCTCTGCTAGCAAAACAATGAAGGTTTGGAGCAACCTGTAGCTTTTTTCAGCCAGGTACTACATGATTATGAGGTAAAGTATTCCTTTGTCGAGAAGCATGTTTTTTCTATTGTAAGAAGCTTAAAAAAGTTTATTTATATACTGTCAAACAACAAAATTTATTTTTTGGTCGTGCATTCAACTATTAAAGATTTCTTGTTGAACCATGAAATTAATGATAAGCGTGCTAGTTGGATAACCAAGGTTATGGAGTTCGATATATATATTAAAATAGCCAAGCTTGTTAGAGGTAAGGGGTTGTGTGAACAAATTGAAAAAAGCGCAATGGGCAGCAACTTAGAAGAAACTGAAAAGGTTGGTATAGTGCTAAACAATGATGATGTAGTTGTTGTTCCAGTTCCTGCTGCTACTTGGGTACAACAAATGATGCATTATTTGCAAACTGGCGAGTGCCCTGAAGGTTTAGACAAAGCTAAAAGGAGGTATTACAGATTACAGTCTATTCCTTTTGCAATTATTGATGGCATTCTGTATAGAAGAGATTTTCAAGGTGTTCTATTAAGATGCATTGAACCTGACCGAGATGATAAGCTTTTAGCAGAATTTCATGATGGGCCTTCAGGAGGCCACTGTGCTGCAAGAACGACAACCCGTTATTATTGGCCAAATCTGTTCAAGGATTCCATTGCTTGGGTTCGAAAATGTGAAAAGTGTGCTATATTTTTCAAGGAAATAGAAGCTTGCAGTGTTGCCTCTGCATCTGATTCAAGTGAAACAACCCTTTGCCAAATGGGGCTTAAATTTTATTGGGCCAATTAACCCGTCTTCGAGCATGGGTCACAAGTGGATCCTTACAGTCAGAGATTATTTTACTAAATGGACCGAGGCGGTTGCTTTAAAGGAAGCAAATGAGACTTTTGTGATTAATTTTTATCAAGACTTAGTGTCCAGATTTGGTACTCCAGGTTCAATAATTTCTGACAATGGTTTGGCCTTTATTGGTTTAAGGATTTCTGATTGGTTAGTTAGAAATAACATTTATTTGAATACATCTTCTAATTATTATCCGCAGGGAAACGAGCAGGCATAATCTACAAATAAGAATTAGATTTGGATAATCAAGAGGACTGTTAAGGACAATCAACGAACATAGCACGAAAAGCTTAAGTTAGCTCTTTGGGCTGACAAAGTGACTCCTAAAAGTGCCATTGGTTGTTCTCCTTATGTACTTGCTTATGGAAAAGAAGCTAAGTTACCTATTCCTATTGAATTTTCAACTTTAAGTTATATTAAAGAATTGGAATTACTAAATGAGCAGCCTCTTGAAGTGTGGTTTGCATAGCTGGTAGAGCTTGAGGAAACTAGAAGGGAAGCTTTAAAACAACTTGAGATACATCAAGCTCAGATGAAGAGCTCTTTTGATAAGAAGGAAAGACCATGGGAGTTCATCATTGGCAATTTGGTCTTCAAATGGAATGAATATAAGAGCAGACTTGGATGACATTCCAAGTTCGATGCAATTTGGGATGGGTCTTATGTGATCACGGAGTGCAAGGAACACAACGCTTTCCAACTTTCTAAGCTAACTGGAGAGGTGTTGTCTATCCCAGTTAATGGGATCCACCTCAAGCATTACCTCTGACATAAGTTCTATCTTGTAAATAAATAGATTAGTTGTTGCAAATAAGTGTGTTACGCACATTTCTTTTTAGTAGTTTTCTTCCCCTAAGCATTGATGCGCATGTTCTATTGGCCATTAGGGCCTATTAGTTTGCTTTCAGCTTTGTTTTTTTTTTTTGCTGCTATTTGGAGTATTGTTGTTCAAGTTTTCTGAGCTTCATGAAGGGGTAGTTTTGATTCCATGCCCAATGGAATTTTCAAAGGCAACTGATCTATGCTTAGCTGGCAAGCATCTAGCGGAAATCGCCAAAATGTTACCAATTTTTTTTCTACAGCTCAAATGGTGGAGCTAGTCTAGATATTTTTATACTTTAAAGTGAAAATACAGTTATTTCTGCATATGCTTGAGTGTTGTTTGCACCTTATTTATCATTTATCAAGTGACAATTATGCAAGTGTTTTGAGAAAAACTAAGTTTCAGAGTTATCATTCACGTTTTTTGCATAAACCAAATGGAATACAGAACTGAGTATACAAAAAGCATAATGCTTTCATTTATTTCATGAAGTGATGCATATTTACAGATTTTCGTTTGATTGCAAGAATACAAATGATAGTTACAACACTGCATTTTAGTGTTTTTCTTTCAAAATGGAAGTGAAAGAACAAAATTAAATATCCACACAAGTCGTGGTTTTAGCCATTTCCATTCATGAAAAGGAAGGAAATATACAACTGAAAATAAAAGGAAAATAACATTAGACATATCCTTCATTGCCTGAGTTGGTCTTTGGTTGATTTCTCAAAGTTGGCTCCATTCTTCTTCCGCCCCCGAATTCTTTTGTTCCTGAATTTACCTGCAAAAGTTTGAGAAGGGTGTCAATTAAGAGCTCGGGATATGAATAATACTACACACCATACTAATAGAGATATATTTCAATCCTTGCAATATAGAGAAACAACTAAAGGAAAGAGCAGAAGCATGAACTGAAAAAGAGAGAAAACATCATTGTCATTCTTTGTTTTTTTGCTAGCATTGTTTGTTTCCTTGTGCAGGTATAGGAAAATTCATGTAGCTAATTATCATTTGAAGACCAAGCATGTGGGGAAAAACGGGCTCCCACAAGGGTAGAGCCCGACATGCTGCCCTTATACATTACAAGAGGGCTAAGAAGGAAAAATACAATCACCTTGCTATTCTGAGCTTTACAACTTAAGGAATAATCAAATTTGTCATGCATTTATAACAGTCAAATCAAAACATGAAGTGAAAATTATGAATGGACAATAAATTTGACAACTGTTTTGCTGAAAAGGTTTGGTACTGCTGTCATATTACTGTTTTGTTGTTTAAGGTCTGTTCACGTAGTGTTGTTTCATATTTTTTCTGTTTTGGAGCAGTAGTGTTCTATCTCATAAATGTGATAGTGAACAGGCATGCATATGCCTCATCAATAGAATACTCTTCGACAAAGATTGCAGTGTGAAGACTTTGTTTCCAGAATAAGCAGAGAATAACAAGCATGGATATGAAAGAGCTTCATATTCTCATTAAAATGGAAGATGACAAGCATCAGTTTAGTGACCAATATGCAGATAATAGAATGAACACAACTAGTCTCATGATGGAAAGCGAGTAAAGGAATGTGTCCCATATGAGTTTTCAAGATACAGGTTTTTATCATTCAATTTTTTTATGGGTTTTGATCCTATAGGGTTTTCCATACACTCAAGGGGAAAGCAATAAATTATAAAAGAAGTAAACTAGAAATTAAATGGAGTGAAGTTCATATGTATTTATTTTTAGAAAATGAAAGAGGATGGCCAGAGCTAAAATGTTTTGCAAAGGAATCATAAATACCCATACGAATTTTTATCTCAGAAATGTAGTCTTCTTCAAAGTAACATTTACCCATATAGGGTTTTTATGGAATTTGGAATACGAGTGAAATACAATGAAGGGGGTCGAGCTCGAATTTTGGAGAGACCTAGAATACACATTATTCTCCTTAAAGACATATTTCTTTCATTTTTGGAATACCCATATTGGGGTTTAAGTTTTAAGGTAAAAATTCTACAATGTTCAGGATGTACCCATGTTGGGTTTTGATAAAATATAGAAAATGGAAGGTTTTTCTTCAAGTTTTATAAATACCCATATACATAATTTTACTCAAAATACATATGTTCTTCATATAAAGAAGTACCCACATGTGGTTTCATAAGGAAATGCAGATTAGCCATGATTTTCAGAATACCCATATGGGGGTTTTGAAAATAAAATACAGACGGTTCATTTTCCAATTTACCCATTGAGGTTTTCAACAAAAATACAAAATAAATGATTTCATGTAGAATCGAGGAATACCCACATGAGGGTTTACATCAAAATGCAGATTACAAGCATCATTTGTGCTTTCATGGTGCGGCCAAATGGAGGAGGAGTTCTCAGTTGCAAAACCATTAAAAGTATGAAAACCATTCTGAGTTTGCTATTTGTTTTAAAATCAAAATCTGAAGAGGAGGGGATTTCAGCCCAAGTATCATTTGAGCATCATGGCTCTTATGTTTAAACTTTTAAGAATCTTCTATTTACAAAATACAAAGATATACAATGTAGATTTCTTCAAAAAAAGAATCATTATTAGAACATGTAATGGCACGGCCTCTGTGATGGCCAGCACAGTTTACCAAAATAGAAGTGACTATTTGCAAAGAAAAATCTTCTTAAGCTTTAGTTTGTTAGAGAGAAAAATAGAAAAACGTTGGAGGAGGAGTAGTTTACCAGTATGGTGCAACCAAGCTCTATGGAGAGCTACAAAAAGAAAAGCACACTGGTTGTGGCTTGAGCTCATGAAACTCTCACACATAACTCGAGCTCACTCTTGTGGCAGCCAAAGAGAATACAAAGAGGTCAGAGGTAGGAGAAGAGAGGTCACGGCCTTATGGCCTATCTTTTGCTTTCAAACAATGGGAAAAGCCATCAAAGTACTAAGGAGTTAACTCACCATAATTTTTGGGAAGAGATTCAACCATTTGAAGAAAAGGATCTGAAGCTTCCAAGCATTCCATGTTCAAATCGAGCATGTTCATGGTGGCGGCTGCAGAGCATTTCTTTCCAAGTCTTCACTTTCAAAAGTGTGAAATATTAGGGCTTCCTTGTGTTTTGTTCTTTAGGGTTTCTCAAACCCTAAGTCGACTTTGGGGTGCTTGTTTTAGTTTTAATATTTATTAATGCCCAAGTCAATATGTCTATGATGGCCGATTCTTTTAGTCTAAGGCATTTCATTCTATGTTTTTACCTTGGTGGAGGCTTTCATGCCTTAGTTTCATTTTGATTAATTTTCTAGAAATTAAGTGTAAGGGTTTTTTCCTTAGTATTATTTGTCAAATTGATTTTGGAAAATCAATTAAATATTGGTAGGGAGTGTCTTAGGCATTTTATTTTTAATTGTTTTTTAAAGAAAAACAATTAAATGTGTATTAGGAGATTATTATTATTTTTATGATTTTTTACCAAAAAAAATCAAATTTGTATTAGAGAAATAAGGGTGATGTTTTGTAATTAATTGCAAATAAAATAATTATAAAATTTGCAAACCTTGTAAAGCATAAGCATAAAACAATACTTTATAAATTATTTTGTGTTTTCTTGCTATTTTTAGCAGCTGGGTGTTGACTTTCTTCTTGGTTGGATTTGAGATTCTAATTGGAGAGATAAGGTGCTTTCTTTGCTTTAAAAGCAGTTTTTATCTTTTTTTAGAGGCCTGACAGTGTGTGCATGCAAAAAGTGAGACTTTCCACTTTTGTGCTGACTTTTTGGACAATTTTTGGGATCTCTTCCTTGAGCTTTTTTCTAGAACTCGGATTAGGGGTTTGAGAGAGATATCTTTGAAGAAAACTTAGGGTTTTTTGGTTCAGTTCTAGTTTCTTTCTCTTAGAAATTTTTGAGCTTGTAAACTATTTGGTACTCAGTTTGATATTTTGGGCATACTCCTACAGTTTAGTAAAAGACAACATTCCTACTTGTCATTTTTGGTGTCTACTTACAGTTTCAGTTGATGTTATGTTGTGATTTATGTTTACAGAGTCCTTATTATGTCCTAAGGCTGTAATTTTGATGCAGAAAAGTTCAAGATAAAGGTTGCATGTTGTATTTGAAAATCCAAATCTTCATGCAAATCATTTATGTAAAATTGTTCATGAGAGGTTGTTAGATTGTGTAGTTTTTCTGAAAACTGTTTGTGAGGGAAAAAACCAGAGTCATCATTAGGTTACTATCAAATCTTTAAAAAATCATTTCAAATCACATATTTTAATTTCATTTATTCTTTATCCCTTTTTCCAGAAAGATCTTTAGAGTAGGATCATCATACGGAGAACCAACTCACTTTGGAGATTCTCGTTTCTTATAGATTTCCCACATCTGGAAAGAGTTTCCATGTTACAATAGATAGTCTAATTTTTTGCAAATATGACGGGGTGCATATCTGATTGCTAACAATAAAAATATATATATGTATCCACCCTACATCCATAAACCATCAATACCATCTCATATCACCCATCTTGCATAATCATGATATATCATAAAAAAATACAAAAAATAAATCATGATTATCATCATCCATGTCATACATCCTACACCCATAGACCATTAGAAGCATATAACATCATAAGAATAATAAATAGATATCCATCATTACATCATGGAAACATGAAATAACATCTCATAACAAAATACATCCATACATACTTAACATCTACATTTATAATCATAGCATACATCATAAAAAGATCAATGCATACATAAAACCATAGCATGATCGCAAAATCATTGCTTATCTCATATATAATAAAAAATGGCCATCATGATACATATTAAATGTATGTTATATACATCAAAATATACATGAGGCTATCCATATTTGATGAATGTGTATACATCAAAAAATCTCTCTACATCAACACATGAATACAAAAATGTTTATATACAAGCCAGGCTACCTCAAGCTCCTTGATCCTCTCAATTGAGGGGAGACTAAATTAGTGATGGCCCCATAGGCTATTGTTGATGTCCCTATCCATATAAATGAACCTAATAAGTTATAATGACTAATTCACCCTTTGACTTTCTCAGACCCATAGCACTCCTATGAGAGTAGTTAGGTTGTCACCTATGTGTTGGTATTTCCATATGATACAAAGTCTTGTAATATGTGGACTCACTCTATAACCCTTGGGTACCATCCATATGCTAAGTCAGAGTGATCATCTATCCCTGAGCCTATATAGTATCCTCCAACTATTGTTTGCATGTCCTCTCTTGGTCACGCTTTGTAGTAATTTGAGTTGGTTGAATCTCTAGCTATTGCATGTGTGTAGTCTTTATGTCTAACTGGGTCTGGGCCTGATCACGCTATCCTGAGTTGATCCATCTTTATCTAAGTCTAGGAAATATCTCTTCAAAGGACATCCCTTTCTTGTTCGAATCCATCACACTCATGACACATTTGTTCCCTCTCCTATAAGGTGACCCTCAGTCTTTGATCATCAAGACCACCTCCTATGGTTGCCACTTGTTGCTACTGTTGCCGACCCTAATCACCCTGTGGCCCCTAAGATGGTGGTGGACCCTATGGTCCCTATCTTAGAACCTATCCCTTTTCCTTTACCAAGGTAGCCTCAACCTTAGCCCTCTATTTATTTTCGCACTATTTGTAGAACTCCTCTCTACAACTCCTGCCACCTATGCCTCCTTCATCTAGGTCTATAAATCAGAGAGGTCTATGGGTAGCGAATGATGCATTATATGTTCTTTTATTCCCAAGATCAATCTCACCATTTGAATATACCCAATCAAATGGTTCTAGAAGATCAATTATGTGATGGTTGTGTGTGTCAAAACTACTGACCGCCACTCTGGAATCTCTTGCACAGTATGAGAAAAAACAACATGATAGTCATCTACTAGAGCATCCTACTACTCCCCAAACTATCACCTAAATCTATTTGGTATATATCTCTCAATTATATGAGGGGTACCACCTACGAGCCACCAAGTCTATCTAGTATATGAGATTTATTCATGGTCCTCCTCCTAGGCCTCTACATCAATCCAAGGTCTCCATATGAACTCTATCACACCATCAATGATGTGTTACCAATGTGCTAACTCCCCCATGCGATGGTGTGTCATCATGCCCTTGTATCTATAAATGAAAGGCTCTCCAACCTCTCAGTGTAGCTCTCTAATAAGCCTCAATGTTGCAATATGATCCTAGGTCTGGATATATAACAATTTCACTCCCACAAATATGTTGGTCACACCCCTATACATGACCTAATGCACATCATGGTATAGGTGTGCCAAGATGTGGGGTCCCCAAGAAAAACTAACTCCATCCTCTAGGATCCTCTCTAGGACCCTCCCACATCCAAGGTTGAATCTCCTTGATCGCCTATCTAACATCAATGGTAATGCCATTGAATCTATCAATGTAATCCCTAAGATCTACATGTCCCTCCTCAAGTTGAATCTTTTCATCCATCAAAACTCACTCAAGATCCTCGAATCCTAGGTATGGTTTGTATATGATCCACTCACCATGAATTGGTACCCTTAAGATGTGCTATACATCCTCAAGTGTGATGATAACCTTGTCGGTCAGAAAGTGGAAAGAAGAAATCTTTGAGTGCCATCTCTTGAACACTACATCAATAAGAGCAAGGTGTGCCTGAATCTCTAACATACAGGAAATTTATTAGAGATCAACCACATGAAGAAACTCACCCTCCATGGCAGTAAAGCTAGTAATCCACTCTAGAACCAATGACCATCACTCCTAAGAAAGGAGATGGATTGGGACAACCTACAAGCATAACCCTCACGATGTCAATTTTCTTAAAAAATTGCAAAAATCTAAGTCAAATACTTAAAGAAAAAATGAGCCTTTTTGAACAAATCGTCATGATTTTTCCAATCCAAGGAATCACCTTTTTGTAAAGGCATTACGCTTTTACAAAGGTGTCACATTCTCAACTCAAAACATAGGCATCGACCCTATTTAGAAATGCATGCAAGAAAAATTTAATGAAGTACATGCCAAGGCATCTAAGTTGATTGGCTACTAGAACTCGCAGAATCGATCCACATGATGTAGGGCTCAAACAACATGCACCATCATAACAGGTTCTTTGTAAGGTCTATAGGATAAAATCTCTAAGGGCTCTCTGATCTCATGAAGCAAAGTGTGCAAATGAGGTTGAAAACCACCCAAATTAATATATATGCCTAGAAAAACCTAGGGTTTCACCTTGCAACTCAAATTTGCAGCCTTGTCTATCAGTCCTAATCGATATTGAGGCTTCCTAAGACTTATTTTTTAATTCTCTTCTAAGTAAAACTCCTCTCATAATCATGTCGTGATCTCCCAAAAATTAATTTTTTCAGTCGATCTCTTGTGGGGGCAACACACCATCACTCCTTCATCTATTGGGGCACAATGGGGCATTAGGTAAAATTAGGGGAATTTTAAAAAATATTTTGAGCAGCATCAAGTCTTTGAAACAATGCAACAAGTACATTGTCTCAAAGAGGGGTAAAATGTAGACACCTAAAAATTTCCTAACCATATCACACATCTCGATTTCACTTACTAACATAATTTTCCTCATTATCGCCTAATTCCTCCATTTAAATAAATAATTTTTAATTATTTAGTTAAATTCACTTTATTCCCCTATTAATAGAATAATTAAGGTTGTTTGATTAATTCAACATTTTCACACTAATAATCCCTCCTAATTAAACAATTCCCAATTATTTAATTAAAAATATTAATTCCCCTCATCCTCACAATTAAATAATTTTCATGATTGTTTGATTGGTTATTTTTCCTCCAACCTTCCAACTTGCAAAAAGAATATTCCCTATTCAAATTAAAATTATTCCCTCAAATTCAAAATATCTCCAACCTATTTCCATGAAATTAAGGATATTTTGTGCTCTCATGAATCCTCAACCATTGATCCTCCTTGATCTTCACCCAACTCCTTGATTTCCTCTCATTTATTGATCCTCAAATAGAATCTTGACCGTTGATCAGAATTTCCTAAATCTATAAAACAATCCTTCATCAACATGAAAATCATTCACAATCCTCATAAGCACAGGCACTCTTTGGAATTATTGAGTCATTTCTTGAGCATTAGAGCACCTATTTTGTGAATCACATCCTCCCATATCAAGCTTTTGCAACATGGATTATACACAATTTGAGCAATCCACATCACAAATATGCATCAATCCACAATGGGATTGAAGGTTTGCACTTTAAGTTTGGTTAATTTCTTTGATTTTAGTTCAAATTCTTAGATTAAACCATTTGAATTATTTTCAAATGAATTTCATTGAGTATGGGTTTGTATGATCTCAATTATGTGAATTCTTAGTGTTTTTAGACTCTAATTTCTTCATTCGTGCTTTCATTCATGCTTACTTACTTCCCCTATGACACAATCCAATACCACTATTATTACAAATATATTATTTTCTCCATGATCCATAAAAAAAAAAATTCACAATCTTCGACCACTACCTTCATTAGCTACAAAAGAATGCATATGTTGTATGCGATCACCCCCTTTGGTTGTGATATTTGTTGCAATTTGATAGACCTTTTGTTGTGGGTTGATAGATCCTTTTTTGTAGGGGTTAGTTTATCTCAAATGAATCTTTCATCATTAATAACCATAATCAACATAAAATTCTATATACATTCACATATTCACACAATCACTTGTCAATATAATATCTCATCCTTAATGCTTTCAATTCTTAAAATAAGTGGAAAGGTTTGGGTAATGTCTTTGAAAATATCAAAAATATTATGAAAAGTATGAAACTCAAACAAGTAAAATAGGACAATTCTAGGACTCATCATTCCCCCCAACTAAGCTTTTGGCTGTCCAAAAGCAGTTTAGGGCCTCTGGTTATAAGTAAAAACTGTAATGCAGTTTCTCTATAGTCCATAGTATGATTGACTCCTCATTGATTTAGGTAGAACCCTTTATGTACAAATATTATTTTCCATCTTGCTTGTTATGTTGCCCCTTGTTCTTCCCTCCTTGTCTAATGTGAAATCAAATACAAGAGAAGGGGAGGATGAAATGTCAAAGGAACCAAGTGTCAAAGGAACCAAGTGACATGGTGTTTTAGGAAAGCCTCAATGTACTTATGTTCCCTTATGACTGTTGTCAAGTAGTTAAAAAAATGGAGCTCTTTCTTTTTTAATTCTTGTGTCAATTCATTCCATCTATCCTAGGATAACTTGAGTGTCTCTCTGCATGTTCCAGTTGCCAACTCTTGAAATCTCTTGTAATATTTTTCTCTGCATTGTAAGATTTATGTTTCCACACTATGTTTGTCCACTAGGTCAATCTATTCCTCAACTACCTCATCAGGATCTCCTGCTTCTACTCTAATGTGTAGGAGAAATGACTTATCCCTCTCATGATAACGTTATCACAACTGACCTCTCAAATTTTCATTTGGGATGAATGAGGCTAATGTCTCTATTCTAACATCTCCCAAAAAAATTAGTGGGTTCCAAGGAGTATCATATGGAATGGTAAGATTGTGTAGATAAATTTCACACAATTTATGTTACATGTCTAGTGTGGCCTCTTGATAAGATTTTAAGAACAATGTCGGTGATGATAATGAAACTGAAAGATTACTAATTAATTGGCTAAATTGGAAACTCAAAAAAAATTCTTGCAAAAATAAGGTATAAACCCTAGCAGGTGGTTTGCATTTCATGAGATGAACAATCTTGTCATCCAATTCTTCATTTTTTACCATTAATATTTTAATTTGAGTTTTTTTAAAATTTATTTATTATGCATTACTATCAATTCTGATCTTTCCTTATTCCATTTTCTTTGTGATTGAGAAAGCTCTTCCATTTTTTTCCACCATTTTATCCCAAGGGTAACCAGAGTTGGGATTTTTGGTGTTGTTGGGGCATCATTATGCTCATTAGGCTTTATATTTTTCTTATTTATTAATGTGATGGCCAACTGGGTCAACTTTTCCAAACTTTCTCCTTGTTGTTGATAAACATGTAGTTGATTTTCCAATTATTTAACCTTGTTTTCCAACTCAATCTCTTTTTGTTGGTAACCCTTTATTTGTTCTTCTAGTTCCTTAATTTTCTATAGAGTTGCTTGTAGCTCATTAACTTCATCTCTACCTATCAAAATTAATTCTTTCTCATCCTCCAAAAATAGTTTTTCATTAGTCTCAATTGGGGAAGTAAAATCCTCTTAGGTTGTTGGACTGTTGGTAGGTTTTGGTTCCTTCTTTGCTATAAATAAATCCTCTTCAAATTCAAAATATAAACTAGTGTTTAGATACATAAATTTTAGGATTCTGGATTATTCTTGACCATCAGGTAAATTTTATTTTTCTGATCTTATTGAGACTCTATCATCACAACTTTTTATTATTGAGAATGGGCCTTCCCTCCTACAAGCCCTTTCCTTGAGGTGATGTAACTATCTTTTAGTCTACACAAGCCTTTTTTGCTTATTTTTAGATGTAGAAGAGGAAGGTGTAATTTTTCCTTTATACTTCTTGGGCATAGAAGGGTTTTCTATGGCAACAAGATTTTTTTGACTCTGTAGGTGCTATGTGTTGTGCTATAGAGGTTACAATTTGGGTTTCTTGCATCTTTGCCTCTAGTTGTGTTTTACCACTATGGATAGGTGATGCCACTTGTAGGGAAGAGGGTATATGTTCCTCTTCCCTTTTTGTAAATGACTCATTCACCTCTTGAGCCCTATTTTCTTTATTTAGCCCTGGCCTTAGAGGTATGTAGTTTATATTATTGAATGCTAGAAAATTTCCCAAGGAATATCAGGAATTTGGGTTCTAAGGCTTCTCTTTATCAATAAAGTGACCAATCAATAATGAGAAAATACAAATTGGTTTCTCTTTATTTTGTACTCAATAGACATCAATTTCAGCAAGTTATACAATAAATTTGGGACATTACTAGCCTTTGATGGTGAAGGTGACTTAATAGTTTAAAATGTATTATGCACAAGAGAGATTGTCTACCATCACAGGTCAAATATTTAATTATTTATACACCGATGAATGCCCATAACTAGGGTAGGGAAAGTTGTTTAGTACACTGAGAAGAAGAGTATAATTCCTTAGCCATATGAGTTCATTCTGAGTTGTAATCTAGAATATTCTCATACTAGAAACTCCTTCCCAACTATCGGTAGTTTAGAGACCTCTCCAACTATTGCCTTTAAATTGTCAAGTCTTAAATCTCTTACTATAGCTTCATCATTTTGCAATGTTCTAGAAAAAAAAATTGGCATTACCTCATTGAGTTATGTAAGATGAAGGAATTAATCCAACCAAATAGCTTGTTAAAAAAGAAGCAAACATAGTTAGTATTCTAACAGTAAATTATGGGTTGATGGTTCCCTTTTGATAATGTCTCCCTTGTTCTAAAGTTACGCAACCTTATTTAGAAAAATTCTGCTTCAATCTTCTTATTTTTTATGCCTTGATTCCCACCTCTTTGAATGTTATAATCTTTATGTTTGTGACTTGTAATTTATTTTAAGCTGGTATATGCAACTTGAAAAACTTGACAATTGAACCAATCCCCCCAACTTAAAGTGGCATTTTTTCATCAAATGGCAAGATGTGGGGGAAGTAAAAAGGGGTAATCTTTAAAGCATTGTAGATATGGATATAATATAAAGTAAATGTTGCATGATCATGAATTTTAGAGAAAATTAAAATAGTTAATGGTAATCATAGTTTATAATACAAAAAATACCTGGAATGGTCGTGATGATGGGAAAGGTGACATGTATGATTTGATTTGAAAATTTCCAAGTAGAAACTTGCTAAGAGAGTTGTAATTATGGGAGTAGATGTAGGTACTATGGGTAACCTTCCATATAGGGAAACTATCTAAATGATAGAACATGTCTAAAAAAAGCTACATACAAAAGAAGAAATTTTTTGCATGCATAGAATGACTTGTAATGATGTGATGTGTCATGTTTAATTAATGTCAAAATTGGAGTGTTTCATGTAGATGTGATGATAATAATTTCAACTGAGAGTGATAGTTGTTGCATGTGGAGTGGTAATGAGTGGAGGTAGCTATTGTAAGCAACAGTAGAATAAGTCCCTTCTATAATTATCTTGGATATTTTCTTATAGGTCCCATAAGAAGAAGTGCTTGTAGCTTCCTACTTGTATCTAGTAATGGCTTTTGTTGATGGTACAATTTATTTATAGTGTGTGTGTGTGTGTGCATGTGTGTTAGTTTATTTCTGTGTGAGAATCATACATGTTGAATATCATTAGGTGAGTTGGTTGGCTCATCTAAAAGTGTAGTAATGGTTGATCTGGCTATGTCTTCATGATTTTCAAGCAATGCTAAATCTAGTGATCCTGAGGGTTGTGTAAACTATTGTTATAGATCCTATAGGAGCTTCTCTTTTATGAAATGACTTTTTATAAAGCTTGAGATGGTGTCCATTGACCATCAAAGATAATTTGGTTGGATCAATTGTAGTTAACTATAATGATCCATTTTGAAATATTTATTTTATTTCATAAGGACCTAACCACCTCTCTATAATTTACCCTTGTGGTCCTGATACCTTGAATTATAGAGAAATTCCTAGTCCCCTTCATGAAATTCTTTAGTTTTGATAGACTAGTCATGTCATTTTATTCTCTATTTTTGCACAATTTCTATATGATGGAATGTTTCCATCCTTATTTCCTCTAGAGCATTTAGATTGTTTAGTTTGTCTTCTTGAGCTTTAGAGAGATCCATTCCAAGTTGCACTGTTGTTTTGAGTGTTTTATGTTTAAATTCAATGGGAAGGACAACCTTTTTCCCATATATTATTTCATATGGCGTAACTTGTGGTGGTTTTCCAAGTTGTCCTATACACCCAAAAATCTTTTGGTAACCTTGTTGCCTAGTCCTTTCGATGCAATTGGAATTGTCTTTATTAGGATGGCTTCAATTTCCCTATTTTTAACCTCAACTTTCCCATTTGATTGTGGGTGCTAGTGAGTTAAATTTTTATGTCTAATCTCATATTCTTTGACCATATGGGAAATCAAATCTGAAGTGAATTTTTATCCTTGATATGTTACTATCTCCCTAAGCACTCCATACCTTATGAAGATTTTATCATAGAGAAATTTTGCAACCTTTCTATCTCTAGCAAATTGCAATGCTTTAATATGCACCCATTTTGTTAGATAATCAATGTAGACTAGTATATACTCCTTATTATTGGAGGTGGGAGATATTGGTCCAATAAAATTCAATCCTCATTTATTAAATGGTGTAATGAACAATTATATTTGCAAGGGAATCTCATTGCTCCTTGTAGGTCTACCCATCCTCTAGCAGTGATCACACCTTCTTGTATACTTGACTATATCTTTATGTAGCATTGGCCAATAGTAATAAATATTTATAATCTTTAGGGTTATTCTCTTAGTTGCAAATTATCCTCCACATGGCTCATCATGACAAGCATTTAAACTATCATAAATTTCTCATTATATATAGTCACATGTATAGAATAGATAGCTAGCCACCCATGAATATGAAAAGTTACATTCAACTAAAAGATGACTTTACCTTGGTGAGATATGTGGGGTGTCTTGCTTGCAACCAAGTAGTTAACTATGTCTACAAACCAATGTGTGTGCACTATTAAGGCAAACATGTGTTCATTTGGAAAAGAAGCATCCATAATTTCTTATTTTGTTTTGATATGTAGCCTAGATAGAAAATCAACTACCGTGTTTTCTTTACCTAGTTTATCCAAAATACTTATTTCAAACTCTTGTAGCAATAATAACCACCTGACAAGGCATACTCCAACCACTAGTTTGATCATCAAGTATCAAAATTTTGTATGATTAGTATTAACAAAGACAAGATAACCAATGATATAGTGTCTAAATTTGTCAATTGCATAGACTATTGTTAATATTTCCTTCTTTGTGATAGTATAATTGAGCTCAATAACTTGAATATTTTTACTTATGTAATAAATAGCATACTCCAAATTACCCTCCTTGTGTCTTGAAATAACACCTTGGAAAATTCATAAATATTTGTATGTATATGGAAAGGAATTATCTACTTAAGTCTTCTCAAAATAGGTGTCCTTGTGAGAGATGTTTTAAGAGCTTCAAAATCTTCTTGGTGGGTAGTGGTCCATTCAAATTCAATGTCCTTATTTAAGAGGACAAATAGGGAAGCTACTATTTAATTAAATCCTTAATATATCTCTTGTAGTATCCTGCATGACCGAGAAAAATTCACACATGTTTTTGCTTTCGAGGGGTAGGTAGAGTGAAGATCACTTATATTTTATTAAGATCCACCCGAATCCCCTTATTTGTCAAAATATGTCCTAAAACTACTCCTTTAATCATCATCATGAAACATTTTTCACATGAATAAGAGATAATTGTGATCTTGGCACCTTTGAAGGACCTTCTCCAAGTTGGATAGTGCTTCTTCATATGAATCTCCATAGGTGGTGAAGTCATCCATGTATATTTCCATAGATTCATGGGAAAAATCTAAAAATATGCTCAAAATAGCTCTTTGGAATGTTGTAGGTGTATTACATAGCCCAAATGGTAAAACCAAGTAGGCATATGTACCCTGTGGACATGTAAAAGTGGTTTTATATTGATCTTAAGGAGCTAATTTTATCTTATTGTAGCCATTGAACCTATATAGAAAAGAGAAGTATTTATTCCCTATCAATGAGTCTAACACCTAATCAATGAAAGGAAAAGGGAAATTTTCCTTGTGGGTGTATTTAATTTTTTGTAGTCCACACATACTCTCTACTTGCCTCCTTTCTTAGGTAATATCACTAATGGGTAAACCCACTGACTATATGATATTGGATATATGAACCCCACATTTAACAAACTCTACAACTTTATTTTCATTATATCTCACACAACTGGGTTCATCATTCTCTGTAGTTGCCTAACTATTTTATATCCCTCATTGATGTATATTTTGTGCATAGAGAGATTGATATCTATTCCCTTCATGTCATTATATTCCTAGGAAAATATTGTTGTGTGATCTTGTAGCAACTTAAGAAATTCAAACTATTGAGAAACTATCAATTGATTATTGACATTGAGTGTTATGCTAAATGTTATTTCCATTGGCGTGGAAGAAGTTAAGATAAAATAAACATCTAATCCTAATAGATCAAGATTAAAATTATGTGGAATTAGTGTATGAAATAACTAAGAAGTATACCCAAAGACTATTGTAGGTATATTATTGTGCAATGGACAATGCAAACATGCTAGATAGTAGTGTTGATGTGGGTCCATCCCATAAGAGTTTTATATGGTATTGACAATAATTTTTTCCTCATTATAAATATTTACCATTTGGATTTTTTCAATGTTCATAAGTGTTTACAGGGAATATTGGTCATCATCCTCCAAACTTGGCCAAATAGGCTATTCCAATTCCGCATAAGGTTGTGCAGGTGGATAGTGGACCAATTTTTTTGTCACATTCTCATTATAAACGATCAAGTTTCTATATCTACATCCAATAAATACATATATTGTAGCTAACCATGGTCTTCCTAGGATTGTAGACACTAACAATTAACCACCTTTTTTGGCCAGTTGACCCCTAATTCGACCAATTTTTTATCCTCTATATTAATTAAATAATATCCTATTATTTAATTAATATTAAATTATCTCAACTATCATCCTAATATATTTCTTCTATTATCCATATATCTTACCCTAAAGTAGATAATTACCTATATTATTTACCCCATCTCATTAATCCATTAAATTGAATAAATACCCTTATTTATTTAATTTAATCCCAAATATCCTTTCCTCCAAATAGGAATTGAATTTAATTATTTAATTCCTATTTTTCTCTCACCTCACGTCACTTTCTCCATCACCCCCACTTGTACTAATCCTAATCCTAATCCCTACATAACCTACCCACTAAGCACTTGCACACACTTAATCCATGATTAAGTGGGTCAACCGTCCCCATCATATCAAGCACATGGCCCTTTCTACTTGTGACATGGTCTCGGTACCATGTCATATAGACCTTGTCCCCTCAAGGGTACAATTTCCCTCTCAATCCCTCTCATTGTGCCACTTGGCACAATATTGTGGCTTAAGATATCCAAATCCTTCTCAACCTTTGATATCCATCAATCAATCCTAACCCTTCATCCATTTTTCATCCAAATCCTATATATCTCAAAATTAATAATTTTATCAAGATCTCACTCATTTTCAATAGAGTGTTGTTATGCTGTCAAAATTTCTAGTAAGAACACATCCAAATCAACAATTGTAGGAAAATCTACTCAATGAGAGGCTCGTAATAGTGGTTTGAGATTTTTTAGCCTTATCTGAGTGTTGTTTTGATTGATTTTTAATAAGTTAAATCATTCGCTTTGAATGCAAATTTCACTATGCGCAATTTGGCACACTCAGTGGGGCCCATGTCATGGGTCTTCTAACATAATTTTGTAGATTCCTTGAAGTTTCATTTGCAGGGTTTTACACAGGGGTGGTTGCACTCCCAAACAAGTGGATCTAATTTATAAATGGATGACTACACTCTTACAAAGACTCTACTTCAGCTACTCTTTACTAAGATACCTTTTCTAGAGAACAAGTGGATATTCTTCCATGGAGGCAAATTAACTCTAGATCGACGAATCCGCTTACACAAGGGCGATTGCACTCATGACCAAATACTCTTAAGATGGGCGGATACATCTACACTTGAAAAATCCTTCTCTTGGGTGGATCTTTTATAGATAGGAAAATAAATTTTCAAAAGGGTGATTGTGCTAGTATAGAGGCAATTCTGCTCTTGATCGAATCTATTTTAAAAGGGTGAATTTGTTTGTATAGGGGTAGATACACCACTACTTGGGTGGATTGGGTGGATCCACAATCTCTTAGATGGATACGCACTTGGGTGAATCCATAATTTCTTGGGTGGATCCATGATCTCTTAGGAAATCCTGCTCTACTTAGGCGAATCAGATCCTACTTGGGCAGTTTTTCTCTGTTATTAGGTGATTCTACACTTGGTTGAATCAATGATTGTTTGAGAAATTTATCTCTATACATCAGTGACTATATGAGGTATAAAAAAATTAACTTCTGGTGAATATTTTTATGTCTCTTGATCATTTAGCTTTAAAAAAAACTAATTCTTCGGGGGTGAACATGGGGATCGCTTCCATCCCCCATACCCCCTATCATTAAGGTAGGTGTCCCGAACACCCTTTAGGCTAGTAAATATTTTATTTTAAGAACTTTTTTCATCTAATCATCTTTTTTGCAACTTGATATTGTTTGGGAAAGATTAAAATCAAACTACTAACATATATCCTTCAGGTTCGCAATTATAGACTTCTTTTTATCACTAATCTAGGCACTTCAATTTCTAAGGGGTCAATTAACCTTGTGTTCTTTGTTTGGGATTATTTTTTGGAATATGCTCTCCCCTTGCACCATTTAGTGAACTTGGGGATCAAAAATAGTGAAGTAATCTAATTCTTGTGGTTTATCTTAGGAGTGTTAGCTTGCGCATATGCTCTCTTCTTGCGCTTCACATGAGATTGGAGATCATAAACACATATCATATCATTCCCTTTAGGAGGCCTACTTGGAAATTTAATCACCCCAAGGTATGAACTCAACCACGTGAATCAACAGGGTATATAAAGGGTGGAGAACAAAATTTGTACCCCAATCTACTCACCCCGTGTTTAGTGAAGCTCTAATACTCGAGCGATACTGAGATAAGAATGCAAGGTTGGTCCAAATGGCTTAGCTGACTTTCTCGACCCACACTTTTAATAGACTAGTGTTCACAGATGTACCTCATGTATCCTTCTAGTATTAGAGGATGCACTAGAGAGCCTGTTTTAGCCTAGCTTAAGACCCTTCATCTATTGCCTATTGTGGTACATGGTATAGCATCATGCTTGAAGCTACTCACTATGTATCTCCTTGAGTAGAGATAGGAGTTCTTTGGAAAAGGTCTCAAGACCTCCAATGAAGGGGAAAAGGTGAGCCCTTTTACCATTGGATCCCTATCTATTGACTCTTTATCGAGAGGTGCCTCGTGTTTATCTTGAGATATTAACCTATGGGTTGGTGGGCCTAAGGTAGGTTAACACTCCTTGATTAATCTAAGATTTTCCTTGTTGGCATGTCTTATTGTGCTCACTAGTTCATATATTTAGTCCATATCATCATTTTCCATCTCATCTTTTTGATTGCAATCTTTGGTCCTTTTGTCATCTTTATTTGGTCATCCTTGGGTGACTTTGCTCTACCCTTGGGTGGACCCTCTCTCTTGGGCAGGTCTGCTCTATTATTGAGTAGATATGCCTAGGAAGTCATCCCCAGGCTCTATCTAGTCATCCTTGGGTGAATCCTCCCAAGTATTTATCCTTTTTTTCATCAACCTTAGGAAAATTTTCTTTGCACTTGGTTAGATACACTCTCTTTTGAGAAAATCCACTTTGTTCTTGGATAGATTTGCCTAGGTCATCATCTCGTCATTCCTTCTTAGGTTATATCACTTTGTTCTTGGGTGGATCGACTTAGGTCATCATCCCATCATTCCTTCTTGGGTGATATTTCTCTATTCTTGGGTGGATCTACCTAGGTCATCATCCCATCCCGTCATTCCTTATTGGGTGATTCTACTGTACTATGATAGATCCACCCTACTCTTGGGTGATTTCACTCTTGGCCGATTTTGTTTCCTCTTGGGTGAGTCTATGTTGTTATTGGGAAGATATATCCCCCATAGAAAATCCAAAGAGAAAACATTTCCTATCACAGATAGTCAATGTCCTCTTGAGTCCAAAACTATAATCCAATCATATTTTTGCTCCATATCTAGCCCAAAATAATCACTTATATCTCATTGACCACCATCAACTTATCCAAAATTTTACCCCCTTTGAAGGAGTTAGCTAAAATCATTCTATCGACATCCAACTCATTCATAATCTAAAATCCAACCTCAAATACTTAATTGAGATCCTAAATTTTAAATCAATCATCCATCATAACACTTTCTTGGTAACTTAGCCTATCCCAAGTTAGTAATCCTTTATTTAAGATATTTCACCTCAATTTAGAGGTATAGTTTGCATCAACATATTCTCTTTCTTGAGAACTTAGACTATCTTAAGTAGGAAATCCATCCAATCAAAATTTGGTATAATATATTGACCATAGTTGAGATGATACTATCAACCATCCATCCAACAATCACCTAATCAATTTAGCTACATCCTTGATGCTTGAGAACTTAGAATATCTTAAGTAGGAAATCCATTCAATCAAAATTTGGCATAAGATCTCGACTGCAGTTGAGAGGATACTATCAACCATCAATCCAACAATCACCTCATCTATTTAGCTACATACTTGAACATTAGGAGACCCTCCCACCATATATTCCACATAATCTAAATCTGAGCTTAAATCAAGTCCTAATCTGAGCTTACTCCCAATCCCAACTTGAGCTTTAAATCCACATCTAGGATCTTTTGATATCAAAACAAATCTAAATATTCCTCCTATTATTTTCTTCTAATCCATTCCATTCACCTTCTAATAATCTATTCTCATATCTTCCATGCATTCCTATCCAATCCAACATCATGAATCCTTATCCTCCCTCAACAAGACCAAAAATAATAATAAAGGGAAATCCTAATTACATTGAAGATGATGGTGAAAGTCTTGTTGATCAAGACGAGTATGAAATAGATCCCCTTGATGCCATTATTGTTAGCAAGTTTTCCCCAAGCATCTTCCAACATCTAATCACTCATCCAAGTTATCCCATAATTCCTCCATCCACACTCATTATCAATCCTTACGCTACCTTTGACAAGGGAAGTCTATTAGCTCCCCTATCCACATCTCCATATTATCCCTCATCTAAATCTCCATATTATCCCTCATCCATATCTCCCTCTTTTATGTCACTCTCATATCCCTCTCTTCCAATATTCATACCTCCATCTTCTCCCCTAGTCATATCTCAACCTCCATCTTTGCACAACACTATCACCTTCATCCATAGTCCAAATCCACAATTCCATTGTCCTCCAAACCATCTCCTAATCCATAATCATACTCCTCCAATCCATGATCCCAATCCTCCATCTACTCCTATCTCAATCCACCATCCACACATCCTCCTATATCACTCCACCTTCCACTCCCTCATACCTTAATCCTCCCTCTAATCTATCATACTTCCATCCTCCATCTAATCTTGATCCCCCCACTAATCCTAATCATCCACCTACTCTTATTCATCCATTCATTCCCAACTCCACATCTAATCCTAATTCTCCCATTAATAATCCTATTCATCCCACTACTCCCCCTCTTCCATCTACCCATAATCATCTACATAGGCCTAACATATATAAATATATCATTTTAGATATCATACAAGGAATCGTAGAAAATAAGTCACCAACACATCCACATCCCAAATTTGTGGAGTCATTTCACCCTACTCCACCATGTATGGGTCCTAGTGATGAGGCACTTCCTCATCCCACTCCTCTTAACTCTATCCAAACCATTGCAACCATCCAACCTGTAAAGAAAATCGGGTCATCTTGGAACGAAACATCTAAGAACAATTGTGCCTTTGGTGATTTTAATTCCTTCAAATTTCCTCAAAGACACATACTACTATGCCATAAAGCAAAAACTAGCACAGTTGATTTCCCACATTAACCCTTCTGAAAAAAGCACATGCAAACTTAACCAGATTCAACACTTATACAAAAATTCAAATTATAGAATCAAACAACATGGAAGACAAACAAATGAACAAACAGATTTACATGGGGAAAACCCTTTCGGGTAAAAAAACCCCACCCTCCAAAACACTCAGCTCAATTGTATTAATAAATAACAACAATAGTTACAATACAATCTCAGAGCTATGCTCTTTAGGATTTTACATCTTGTCCATCTGGAGAATACCAGCAACAACATTGTTCAGAATCCTCACACTGTTAGAATATCCTCACATAACATATAGTGAAAATTCATTTCATCTCACCAACCCACTCACTCAACTAGCCTTTTGGCCTCTCAGGTTCACATTCTTCTTCGTTTTGTCTCACACCAGCATTCTCCCTGTTACAATGTTGTGTACAACATATAGTTCGAACACTCACATAGAAACTTCCATTTCAAACCACACAATTAGCCGATCCATTGATTAGTTTCCCTATAGATCAATAGTCATTCTCGCTAGTTATGACCAGTCACGTCCAATTCAACACAATCCACCAATATCCAAAGAACAACTCAGCAATCTACAACAGTCAACCATGGTCCACCTCTACATCCATCGGCATGACCAACACTATTAGTGATAGACTAGAAATTCCAACCGACAGATCAAGTTTCCCCAGTGTCCCAAGAAAACCATCACGACCATGAACTTCGCCAAGAGTCACACCAAAGACCAATTGGAATAGATCATCGGCAAGAACAAAACTATCAAACAATAAACAAAAGGTCCCACCAAGATCTAAGGTTACCCCAATGACCTTCAATTAACTTCAATTCGAAACCCCTCATCGGCAGGAGTCACATCAAACACGACCCATCGGCCAGACTTTAACTATCAGATGAAGATCTCAAAGTTGGACCAAAGTCATGCTTCATACTGATGAAGAAACATTGACAAGACTTACGCCAACCATATTCAATTGGCCAAACTTCTACTATCGGTCCAAACTTCTCAGGTCTAATCGAAGACCAAAGTTAGACTGATCACCTGTTCATCGGCCGGACTCATACCGATGAAGTACATCGGCATGACCAACGCCATCAGACCAATCCTAAGAACTCATCTTGATGGACCATGTCACACCAACCAAGCACCATTGGCCAGACTCACACTGAATAGATCATATCGGCCAGAGATCCACTATCGATAAGATGCATTATGAAGTCTCATGATAGCTCGAACGTCTGTTCATTGGCAAGACTTATACCGATCAGACCTATCGGCTAGACTAACACTGTCGGTCTTACATTCATAAGTCTGCTCGAAGACCAATGTCATTTTGACGTAGTTCACTTTGATAGGAGTCTTCTCGATAGAGCTCTTCGGCTAAACCACAAGCATCAGAGTGACATTCACAAGTCATCCCAATGACCAATTTCACCCTGATTCGATAATTGGCTAGACTCATACCGAAACTTATCTAGGCTACTTCACATACATTCCTCAAATCGATAAGAATATCACCAATGAACCTCATTATCCAGATAACTACTGTCGATATGAAACAAAAAACTCATGTTGACAGTTCAAGTCACTCCAATAGTTCTCTTCGGCAAGACTGATCACATATCACATCAATTTGAACACGTCAAGCCTTCAGGACTAAGCAACTCATTGACATGATATCTCAGGTGTCTCACCAATTTTCTCTTACAAGAGGCTTAGGTCAGCAAGATTGAGACACATATTTCCAACAATCTCCCACTTCACGAAGATCTTACTGACCACTCTAGAGAACCAGCAACAAACCATACAGAAGCACAAACAAAAACAACTTCAAAGACCAAACCAAATCACCTCTGTGAAAAACATTCTCCAAACACTACAACAAATCCTGTGATTTGCTCTATTTTTTGCTTCCACCCATTGTTTTAATGTATTTTTTGGCAATTTTTTGAAAACATCAGTGCTATTTATCGAGATGGTGCATTTTTTGGTGTTTATTGCACCAATCAATACAAGTCGACGCTAATTTAGGCGCTAATTAGCGCCTAAAGTAATGTCGTATTTAGCACTGATATTAGCTTCGAGTGTATCGATTCCTTGATCTCCACCTTTAGCTCTGAGTTCAGCTTCGAGTTTAGCATTGTGTTTAGTTGTGACTTTAGCTTCGAGTTTAGCTATAATGCCCCACCACGCAACCCTAGAGGAAGTTTCAATTCATGATAAAGGCGTACTATTTTTTTTATTAAAGTGAATTAAACATACATGTTCATCTACAATTGATAACATCCCCTAAGGCAATGTAACTAAGATTACAAAAACCTAGACATACATCATTATAACCATTGCAATTAATTACTCATGTAGTAAGCATTAATACAACATACATAATCAACATAAGATAAGAAGATAACAACCATGATATAAATTCATTACTAAATCAACTGGTTACATCTCTCATTCCAAGAATGAGGCAATAGTACAAAAGTATTACAATTACAGAATTCCGCCTCATAAATACAAGAGGGGTATAATAACTTATTACAATTTTGACGTACAACAATGCAAGAAATATAACAAGAACCACGAGCTGTCCAACTAGATGTCTCGCCACCAAGTATTGAAGATCAAGGGGGACCCAGCGGTGTATGGTGCATGTTCCACCCAACCAAGTGGTACCCGAAGGCCCACCCCCCATACTAGGAGATAGTAACAAAGTAGCATGGACAAAGATCTACAACCACTAACCATAGGAAGACTCATATTGACTCAACCAAAACACAAGTACAACTCTCACATCATTGGCATAGGTCACATTGCTTCCAGACATAAAATATATCAAGTATGTTCAGAGAACCATACACATAAAATAATAAACAACTGTTATCCTAGACAGAGTGTCGTCGCATAGTTAGTCATGAGATCTCCTCTGGGCATTCTTCATAGGCTCTAGATATCCTGGTGACCTCAACCGAACCCCGACCCTCATGCTCACTCATGCAGAATCAAATACCTCTCGTAAGGGCAAGATAGATGACCATGCCATCTCAGGCCTTCCCACTCATCCCAAGTCTAAACGAGCCCTTGTGTCTATGAGTGAGGACAAATTATCTTGATTAGTGTGAAATGCATCCTAATCATCTAAGTACATTAATTTAGTTATCACTTGATTAAATCACTTCTGAAGGTTACTCGGTTTACCTCTTTGGGCTTCAACGCCTAACAAAATCCACTCTTCTAATGGACAACACACAAACAAACTAATCACCAAGGGAATCACAAGTTTATACAACCTAGGTATCATTAACACTCCAACTCAAGGAGGAAACAAATAATAGAACTCACTCCAAACATCTTGGAGGCAACAAAACACATAGTCCACTCCTTTCACAAGAGGTACAAAACATCCTCGTTTGTGGAAACCGACTAAACACTGAAAAGACACCATGCACTACCCAAGGGAAAACAACTAGTTGACATAATGAATCGACAACCCTCATCCTCTAAGATCTTCTAGAAGACTTACAAATTTGGACTAACACTTAATCCCATATCCCAAAATACAACTTGACAACATAGCTACAAAAGCATTCAAGTCAATAATCAAATCTAATATTTGGATTTCCTAAATCCATACTCATCCAATAGGTAACGTTGACAAGTCAAAGGTATGATAACAGGTTAACTTCAAATAATCATTCAACCCTATTACCTCTTCCATTATTGGAAATCTAAAACAATTAAACTCACTTCCCTTTTTGAAGTACAAAGAAAATAAAACATTTAAGGCAATCACGAGGATATCTCTATTTTTGCATATTCTAAATCCATATCTCTTTCATATTCCAATCACAATGATTTAATTGCTCTACCAGAAATAAATAAATAAAAATAATTAATTGCCTCATCAATATAAACAATTCCTTAATTTACTTTTAAAAGCAACATAAATCCATGTATGTAAATCCTTTCAACTTCCCTAACCAAATTTTATATCTCTTTCAATTTTCCATTTAAAAACATGCAATTTCTAAATTATATTTTCCTTATCATTTGACCATGCATTCAAATCTTATCTTTTAAAAACACCATTCAAAACTAGATTACATGCAATTTATAAAATACAATAAATATTGAATATACTCCCAATAGAGACTACTCATGTAATATATTCATTAAATATATATCCATATATTTAACTATACATATTCATATATTAAAATATCTACTATCTTTTACAAAATATTTCATTCGATGTTTTCAAATAAATAAATATTTATTATTAGTATTCCATTAAATATATATATAAATACACATATATACATTACATCTCATATATATAAATGTATATATATCTATTTAAAATATATTTAATATTTCTTATATATAATAAAATAAAATAAAAATCCAAATTCCCTTTGGAGGCGGTGGACTTGAAGTTCGCAGTTTGAAGAACCAGAATTAATAAAAATAAAAATAAACACTTTAAAAATAAATGGGGAGGGGTCGGCTTTAGCCGAACCCCTCTCCCTACTCTCCTTGCGCGCGGCCTATAGGGGACTGCACTGCCATATGGGGCAGCGCTCCCTCCACTATGTGGAGGGCATTACCTCATAGGGCAGTCGCAGCCTCCCTAAGAGGGGCGGTGGGGTGTGCATAGCACCCCCACCCAAATACAAACACATACTAATAATAAACAACAGCGAGTAAAATTCATGTTTTTTGTGAAATCCGCGATTTCTAGAAACCAAAAGCGTCATACGGACGACGAATTCCAAAATTTAAAATAAAATTTCCAAACATAAATTATATATATGTATTATATGTTTATACGTATGTATATATATTTAAAAATATATATATATACATATGTATGTATATATAATATATATATTTAACAAGAATTTCAACTTCAAGATAAATTGAAGAAATTTTCCTGAAACATTCACCTACAGGTAAAATTATGCAAATTTTCCAGAGAACATCCAAATTTCACAAAGGTTCAAAACTAAATCTTACAATCAATTTTTTCGAATTCATAAACAAGAAAACTAAAATGGATCTAAGTTATAACCATAAGTTTTCAAATCTTCTAAGTTTCTCCACCTAATTTCTACAAAGATTAAATTTTCTAGAACAATCCAAATGTGTTGCTCAACCTCTAGGTTTGATTTAAATAACAAAACTAACCATTTACTCAAATAAATTAAATTCTACAGAGGTTTTCACAATTTCCTTGAAGAAATTTCACGAAACAACAAAAGCTTTAAATTTATTTATTTATTTTCTTTCTTCTAATCACAAATTCCTTTTCCCAAATAGATTTAACAACAAATCTTTCATCACTACCATTTAAAACACATAACAAGAACAATACAAAATCACATAAGAAAACCTGATTCAAGAAGCTACATGTAATAGGAAAATTGATGTAGAGCCTCCTCCAAAGATCTCACAATTTCTCTTCAACCATGCAGTGATTCCAAGCAAGCAAACAATCCAAAAGCACAACCAAACTTCAACAAAATTTTCCAAATCAATTCTACAGCCAAAATTTTCTTCAAACCCTCCTTTGTGCAATTTTTCCCAAAAATATCCTCTGACACCAGAAGAAGCTTTTTCCTCTCCAAAATTCTCTCCGTGAATGAATTTGCAACAAACTCTTCTATTTAATTAAACTTACACATGCTAGCATAATTGAAAATATCTTCAACAACCAAATCTCATTTGCATGCAATTTAAAAATTAAAAATTATCAATTAACTCCAAAATTTGAAACCAGTTTCCCAAATACGAATTTAATTCCCACTAATTGAAATAAAATTCCAAAATGAATTTAAATTCTTTTCTTTCTTTTAATTTTCTCAATCACACATTTAATTAATTAATTTTATTATTTAATAATTAAATTCAACCCTTTGGATTAAATTAAATTTAATTTAATTAATTTAAATATAAACTTCTATCCACATTGCATAATTTAAATTAAATAACCATCTACATGATTTAATGCAATAATTTCTAAATAATTATTTCCAAATCAAGAATCCCCTTCAGAATTAAATAAGATTAAAGCAAGGCAATCAATGACTCGACACAACCGACTGACGACACTCTAAGGCTAGGGTGTAGACTTGACATAAGTTACCTAGCTACTATCTCCCATTCAACTTCACCGTTGGATCGACACGCTCAGACCTGTGAAACCAGGTGGAGTCGATGTCTTGTAACTGCAATCCTGAAAACATAGTAACCAACATCATATAATATGAACAAAATAAAATACACATCATGAAGAGGAAGTCACGGAATCGCAGGGCGCTCGCAAGCGAGTGATGCGAACCCGTCCTCTTCACCAATACACTTATCAAAACTGACACTCATCATAATTCCAATAATCTCATAAGTAATTACATGTTATATCAACTAACATCTTTACACCAATTAAATCATGTAACTAAAGCATCAGATAAACCGCATCACATCAAATAGTCTATCGCTCAATAAATGGCGATCAAATAACACACACACAAGATATAGTATCTGAATATCCAGAAATATAAATCAAAGAAAAAACAAGGACACACTGTCCAGTCCAGAAAGAAAAATGGAGGGGTGTTACATTAGCTTTGGGTTTAGCACCGGATTAGACACCCTTATGTCAAAGAGACTTATTTATATGTCTCATCGACGATGTAAAATAGTGAAATATCAACAAGATACAGGCATATCAAGGAGAGAATCACTTATGTCACATCGACAAGGTATATCTACAAGTGCTCGACAAAACACAACTCTTGGATATAACAAAGTAATGTCGATGAGACATTGAGATATCAATAAGATAGATAAGACTGTCTCATCGACACTCTTCAAGTAATGATCAAAAGCATAGACCACTATAAGGCCAGGAAGGTGAGCAACATATGTGGTAGAGCAGTGTTCACTGCAACCCCATAGCAAGAAGCCTTGAGCAAGGTGGTAGTGTGGTAAACAACAAAAGGGAAGGGAAAAACACCGCTATATCGTAGTGATAATCACAAGTCTCCCCGCATGGTAGAGTTACACCGATATATAAAGAAATACTGCTGAAGGAAAATATCAATGAGATAGTGGCATATCGACAAGAGATATTAACTTGTCTCATCGACAACGGAAACCAATATCAGAGGAACATAAGATCTAATGTCGATGATACATTGAGATATCGGTAAGACAAATAAGATTGTCTCATCGACACTCTTCAAGTAATGATCAAAAGCATACACCGCTATACCACCGAGAAGGTGAGCAGCATATGTCGTAGAGTGGTATACACCACAACCCCATAGCAAGAAGCCCTGAGCAAGGTGGTAGAGCGGTAAACAACAGAAGGAAAGGGAAAAAAACCATACCACAACAGGTATAATAAGAGATGATGATAGTACGGTAATCATGGCATCATTACAATTTACAGCACTAAATGTAGAAAATAACACCAATTGCCAAAATTAGATGCTATTAAATTATTAAGAGTTGCATAAACTAATATGACTGAATACCATGCCATCCAAAGATAAGTGAGTTTTCCCAATATCGCACTCAATTGTAGTGCACTAGCATGGAAGGAGCTAAGGATACGAGAAGAAGAAGTCCTACAAGCGTGAAATACTCGGGTAAGTGCACGAAAACTCTTTGATAGAGCTCTATTAATATAAAAAATACTTCAGGGTTTTGTCATATGAAGCCATAGTAGAGAAAATTGAAACATGCCTCCTAAAATAAAATGATCAAAAGTAAAAGAAATTTGGCCTAAAATTAAAGATGAATAACCTAAAGTAAAGAAGAAAGCACTCCCTCCTAAAAAAAAAAAATCAGAAGTAAAAGAAATTCAGCCTAATATTAAAGATGAAGAACCTAAAGTAAAGAAGAGACCACTCCATTAGTCCATATTAGATATACTTTCAGGGTCTACTAAAGAGGGTAATAATAATTTTCTCATGGACACTGCACAAAGTTGTAGGGATGCCCTCATTTCCAAATCTAGATGGGACCTATTTTGGTATTTTTACAATAAGAGAAATGAGAAGATTCCAATGTCAAACGCTTGAATGTTGGATATAGCAAGGTTGATTTTCCCAAATGTGTTTTTTGATGTAGAATTTATCATACTACTAGCCAAACACTATCACTCAGGTACCAAAATAGTAAGGTTTCCAAATGACACAGTATTGGTAGAAGTAATTGTTGACGCAAAATTTTGTAGGCAACAGCCTTATGGGAAACTTAGCTAATGGGGGACTTATGCGCGTAGCTAAGTGACCTCTGGGGTTTTATCGAAGTTGGATCTTCATTTTTATGGGGGGATGAAAAGGGTAAGAAAATGAACATAAAATAAAAAAACCCAAGCTAAGGCGATGCGCCAAATTAGAAAGGAATTAATTAAGCACAATACTGAAACAAAGGCTCAAACAGTATCTAGTGTCTATCAAATAGATAATTCCCAACACTACAAATATAAGAACATCAAACCATTTGCATAGTATAACCAATATAGAATAAGCCAACATAGAAGAGTAGCAACATGATCTACATTTTATTAAGTTGCATAAAGATTACAAAAGCTTGAAATAGATGTTCATATACTTCAAAAAATACAAGCACAGTTTGATGTCCTATTAAATGCGTGAAAATAGAAAGGCTGAATTGACTGGCACAGTCTGCAAGTTCAAGTTCAATAGAAAACACTACAAAGGCTAATTCCCAATGCTCAATAAATTTAATCCATTTAACAACAACCAATAAAATGAGGAAAAGACTGCTTAAATAAGTCAGTCCATCACCTGAGGACCCCAACAAGAAACATGCCTCAGTGAAGCTATCAATGATCCAGATCTTCTTGAGCCGGAACCAACAGAAAGATCATCTAGCAAAGCGCCAACAAGCACATCCTGAAGGGACATGGATCAACCACACAGTTGCAGAAGAGAACATGTGGCAGCAAAAGAGAAAATGTGGTAGAGAAAAGAACACATGACACAAGCATCAAACCCAAGATAACGGATACAGGAACGAACACCACACATCAAACACATAGATCCCAACAAAATAAAGGTGGGATGAATCAAGAGAAAGATCTGATAGGAAGCCATGTGTTCAACGTCCTAGCAAAAGAAACTGTAGTGTGGGCCCGACTCAGAAAGAAACAAGTGAAGGCCACGCGTAAAGAAAACGGAGCTCGGAAAAACAAAAATGATACAGCCCAAAAGAAAGCTTCGATAGGATGCCACGTGGTGACCACCAAGAAGCTGCAAGTGATATCAAAAAAGGTGAAGTCGTGATCTAAAGAGAAACCACAAAGGAAAAAGCGGTGCATGAATAAATATTCATAGTAACCAGAAAAACCATCATTGAGTGTTTTGGCTTAAACAAGCAGGCTCTGACCAAGATAAACCTGCAAAAAAGTGAGGAGGATTATGCTAGGTTAAAAAATACTTATAGAAGTGATGAGGTACCCCTATATATGAAAAGAGGCATTGGTAACAGAATATTCCCCATCTCTACTATCACTACTGAACCATTTAATGTGACAGATTTTCAGTATTACTTTGTAAATACTTTTTTAGCTCTTTGCCAAGTGTTGGGGATAGGTGCTCAAGGTAAAATGCCAATAAGCCTGATAATGATGGCCATGAGAATTCAAAACCCTGAAACTAATATTGAATATGACTTTGCTTCATACCTTGAGAAGGCGTTAGATGATGAACTCTCCCAAGTTATAGAGGATAGATCACCAATTGCATTTAGACACTATTCCCTACTATGTCATTTGATATTGTACCAGAATAGGAACCATTGGAATAAAAGAATGGACTTGGCTATGGTAGATGAGAAAGGGAATCCCACACCTGTCCAAAAATGGTGCTATATTTGGGACAATCGATGCAATAATTCAAGCTTTGTTGTATTCTACGAAGACTTTGTACACATAATCCTTTGAATTATTGGGTATGCAATACCAAGATTGTCAACCAAAATGTTGCAACTAGTGAGACCTTTGGCTTTAAGACCAAAGCAGGTTCATACACACAATTTTGGAGATTGGTTCTTCCTCCTAGAAGTTACAATAATAAGAGTTTATGGATGCCATGTTGCTCCACACATACTGCCAAAATTTGTGCCCCTCGGAATAGCATTTCTTGAGTTTATGTGGCAAATGATGTGGATGGAGAAAGATGTAATGCACAACCAGAAGAAAGGCACTTTCCTACCAAACCAAACCAAGTGTGAAGATTGGATTGTAGGCTCAGACACACTAGAGGATTTACAGTATTATTTGAAGAAAAGATATGCATTGAAATCTAGAAAAGAAAAAGCCTTTGACCTTGAAAATCATATGAACAACATAAGGTGCAATCTTCTTACCAAAATGACAGTGCCACAACAAGTGGATTTTGAAGAAGATGACATAAGGAACTACATTACTTATAATTATGTATTTAGTAGAAGGAAAAATTGGGAATATGCTTGAAGAAAGGATGAAGCAGAGGTTCAAGGATTTCCTAGGATACTTTGTTGAGGAAAAGGACCCCATCAAGAGGATAGAATTGATAATTGGTAGATTTGAAGACTTGTACAGAAAGAAGGAATCATATCTCAAAGGACATGATGGTGGTGCAACTGCAGAGCATACCCCAGGTGAAACCTCTTTGCCTCCCATGGAGCAGTTACCTCCCAAAATACAGAAGACAAGAAGCATTGAATAGTTAGTCTTATGAGGATACTAAAGAGGTGGGTGATATTGAGGAAGTGGCTATAGTACTGCAATCATTGATAGGTGATATTGAAGTTGATCAGCCCATCCTTGAGACCAGTGCCCATAAACATGAGGAAAGGATGGGTGATGTAGAAAAAAAAAGTACAGAGGTACATGAAGATGAAAGGGAAATTGCAGCCAAGAGATTCATAGAAGATGATGAATTCATTAAGACTCTTGAGTTTAAGGATTTATGGATGAAGATGAAGATAAAATAATTTCAAGAGAGGATGGAATCAGCTGAAGCAGGAATTGAAGAATCAGAGAAAAATGAAATGGTAGCATAGACTTTCCAGGAATTAAGAGTTGACAACATTTACATTAGCCCCCAGAAGGCTAGAGAAATGGTCTTGAAGAGCAATATGCTCATTTTCCCTAGCTTGGAATCAAAGAAAATGTTTTTGCTTGATCAAGTGTGGGCTCAAGAAGATCCAATGCTAGTTACAAAATTTGACTCCGATGAAGGTGTGAGTGGTGTTGGGTATAACCTAAAGATTGAAACCCTTGCCATATGGATCAAACAGAAAAATACACAGAAGCCAAAATTATTGGATGTAATTCAAGGGATGAAAGGGGCATCGATGGTAAGTACAATAAAAGATACCACCCCTTTGGAGGCAGCCACAATTACGATGCATTCAGCCATGTTCACTCAAGCAACTATTAAGGGATTAGAAGACAAATTGAAGGAGTATGAAAAGGAACAAAGGTTCCTAAATGATGAAGTTAATAAACTGTTCATGCAGAATTTCAAATTGAAAGAACAATTAAGAGGATCGGGACCCTCACAAAGAAAGGATATGGTGTTATACATGCCTCCTATTGCTCCAATGGATATTGTAAAGAAAATTTCTATAGAATAGGTAAAAAATCTAGAGAAGGAAGTGGATGATGTAAAGAAGGCCAGCAATCAAACCCAGGATGAAGTGAAAAGACGAATTTGTGAAGTTATGGAAAATATTCTTGAGCACAAGATAAAATCAGTTATGGATAAACTGGATAATGTGCATGATAGTTATAAAACACTTCAGCAAGCAATGGATCAAATAAAGACACATATGCTTGTATTAGATCCTTTGTTCAAAATGTGGCAGCCTGTTCACCACACTTTGGCTAAGTTATGCAAAGTTCTACAAAGAAGTCCTGATGCACCCACAACAATTAAAGCCAACTCAACAAACTGTGAAGATGATTACTGATGAATTTTAGTATGTACAAGGGTTTGATAAAAATATTGTAACACAAATGGATTTATTCTATACCTGGAAATAGTGGTATATACCTAAAATCGTGAGAGATGGTGATCAGTTGAAGGACTTGGATAAGTGGAAGAAATAATTCAATCAGGTTGTTCATAAGTGCATTACTCATATATAAGAGGATGATGATACCAGTTTGCCTAGGCTAAATCAGATCATGGATGGGTTGATTGTTCTTGATGTGGGATACCTAAAGTTTTTCAATGATACAAATGCATTACTAGATAGTCGATGGAAAACTCATCTTGAAAACATGCAAAAGATCCAGGAATATAAGTGGCCATTAGATTTTACGGTGTATTAGTGGGAGGAAAATTATTTGGTTTCAAAAGAATAGGACACTTAGGCAAGAGCATTTGGCCGTTCATCCTGGAGAGTAAGACTTTTCCAAATCAATGATCACGGGTCTTCTACATTGAATAATGGAGCCATATGTCAAAATGTCTTAAGTCTTGTTATTTCCTTAATTATGCTAGTTAAATAGTAGTTGGTTTCAGAAGAATAGGACACTGAGGTGAGAGCATTTGGATGTTCATCATGGAGAGGAAGACTTTTCCAAATCAATGATCATGGGTCTTCTACGTTAAATAATGGAACCATATGTCAAAGTCTTTTTATTTCCTTAATTATGCTAATTAAATAGTTGTTAGTAAAAGAAGTAGTTATGAAAGGTCGTTTCTTTTTGTAAAAGGCTTGTAGCTTGTTGCTTCCTATATAAATAGGAAACCAAGGCCTAGTTTCAAATTATCATCATCATATATCATTTCCATTTTGAAGAATTTTTTTATTAATATATATCAATTGAAGCAACATAATGGAGAACATCTTATTATCAGAGATTCTCCATGACTGTGTTATCATTATGTATTTTTCTTATGTTTTCCATACTTATTTCTTCTTATATTTGAATGAATATCAGTTATTGAGCCTCAATATTGTGCTTATGTAAATGAATATGTTGATACATTAAAGCATCTATTGTGGATGTTGGTAGAGCTGCTAATTTTTTTGAAAATTTGAGCTTATTTTGCCTTGTTACATGTTCAACATAAAAATGGAAACTATTTAAAAATAATAAAGTTAACAAAGTTTCTTATTTAAATAATTGTGAGTTACATGCATTAATATTTTATTAACTTTTGTGTCTTCATGAACATATGTTGATACAAAATGAATGGAAGAAGAATCCAAGTAATCCTAATTTTTTCTTCCAACAATTCATACCAAAGATTGAACAATTTAAGGATATTGCAATAGGTAACTAAGGATATGATGATGATGATATATTCTTGTACTTTTATATTGTATGAAACATTCCCTATTTCCTATGAAACAGTGCATATATTCTTGTACTTGTAAATATTTTTTTACTATTATGTCTATTAAATAAAATAGAGTTTGAATAAAAAATGCTTCACCCTTTTTTGTAAGTGAGTATGTGAATTATTGTTTAAGGAAAAATCTTACAGTGTTTACATTTTCAGTTTACTAGTTTCAAAGCTTCATTTTCTATGTATATAAAATTGTATGTTCTCTTTATCTTGAATGACATAAAATAGTGATATCATCTAAATCAGGGTTTTCAATTTTAGCACCATCATTGTCCACACTTTTCATATCATGTTCACTTAAGTACAATCATCAAAAGTTTTATTTTTATTTCTTGTCCCAGTTAATCTTGATTCCTTTCAGCACAACACAGTAGGTTGCATGTTAAATTTCAAAGATTTTCCTTGCATTTTTTTGTATATATTATTTTCTCAGTGCATCATTATGTAACAACAATTTCACTTCTGAGATATACAGTAAAAATAAATGAAAGCACATGTTTGCTTTGTCAAGGGAAATGTATGGTGAATACCCTATGTCTTTCAAATAAGTGTCAAGTGAAATAAGACATAACTGATTGAATCTAATTTTCTATTGTACAATTATTTTTTATGTGCTTTTTAATTTTTGCATGTGGATTACCCTCAGGAAGAGACTACTTATCTTTTCTTAAATGAAGCCTTTATATTTCCTATCTATGAAAGGAATTTACTGATTGACAATAGGTTCGTGAACTTCATACAAATTAAGATTGGTGTAAAAGTCCATCCCCGCAAATGTTGTTTGGTCTAGAATTATAATGGAAAATAAAAAATCTTGCTAAGAGAATAAAACAGGTTTTCAATTGTCCAAGTACAGCATAATATTACTGAAGCATTTCAAATTTTAGGTTATAAGAATCATCCTTTTTTAAACATGGATTGCAAATAATTCTGAAAATTTAGAAGTCTTGGTCATTAACATTATTGTCTACTACAATGTCATCTAGTGTATCATTGGCAATGTTCATATGTTCTTTCAATTATTTAATATTATCATCATCCTCATCTTGACCCGCATCATCTGCATCATCATTGAAATTTGACTATAGACCATCTATATTGTTACCAGATTTATTTGGCTCATCATTTTTATACCATCCATATTGTTTTTTTCCATAACATCATCTAACTCTGGATTATTGTCTTCTTGTGCCTAAACATAACCATCGTCAACATCATCATGGATTTCAATTTCTTCGATGTTCTCTAATCCCTCTCTCTCATTTTGTTGGTCATCATTATTTTTCTCAGTATCCACCAATACATCATCAAATACATGCCTTAATCTTGGATCATAATGTATTACAAATATCCATTTCGAGTCCAAAATATCTTCATAGAAAAATACCTGCACATGAACGACATACATATATTAGACATTATATAAATTGTATGAGCATATATACATCAATTGAATAATGGAATATTATTCTATAGACTATCTTTTTTATACAATAATTTTTATAGAACACAATTTTGACAGCATAGTTTATAAAACATCAATCCACACTCATTTATTACTCTTTGGTTTTCTACCCTTAAGAACATCGTTAGGGAGACCTTGTTCTTCCCTCTTCTTTCATGCAAGAATGCGTTTTAAGAAGGGGTAATAATCAATAACTCATCCCCAATGGTAAGTTCCATAATGGCCTCAACCATTATCAATATATCAACCTCTCTTTCCATATCTCCATCTTTATCATTTATAACCTCAACAAATTGACAATTCAGTCTTACAGTAGGGTCCCTTCCCTTACTACTATATATAAATCCTACAATATTTTTTTGTGTGTATGCGCGTCCATCTATATACATAAGATGACCTCTATTCATTTATTTTCCACTTTCCAATTGGAGATGATGTGTATACATATTCAAATTTAGACCATATGCTAACATGTTAGGCTTATATTCTGCTAGCCTTCTCCATTCACCACTCTAATATGATGGACCATAATATGGCATTGATATCCTAGTGGTTTGTTCTAAATTTTTTTTATGTTTGGATCCCACATGTAAATTTTGGACAATAAAGAGGCCTAGATTCACTCCATGAATATTGGAGGGTCGTACCATGTAGTTGTATCCCCAAAATTGAAACACCTCGTACACTCTAGATAGTTGTTGATCACTAGGCCAAGCGCAATATAGTCGACGATCAAATGTCTCTTTGTAAATTGATCTCAAACTCAAGGGCAAGTCATCATCTCCATCACATTCATTCTCATAGGGTATGTAGTCCACCTTCCCCTTGTCTTTAAGCAAATTATGCATCTTCACACTAGTTCTTGTTCTGTTACTTGTTTTCATCAATTCCTCATCTTTCGAGCTGTTATATTGGCACATATTTTTGTTAGATGTATCATCTGATAAATGATCATTGCCCTCTAGGCTGTAAGTTGGTGATCTAGGAAACTTTAAACCAAGAACTTTATCTTGCAAGTATCCATTAAAGAAAATATTAGTTATTTAAATAATATAAAAAAATGTTTAAATGAAGTATACATGTTATTTATATCAAATTGGAAAATTCCTCACCACAATTCTTATTGGATTTGAATTGATTGTAGGAGGTATACTACCGACTGTAATATCATCATATATGTAATGTCTTTGTACAATTGCTCATTTGAATTGTTTCTTTCCACGACATACAAAACATCCACAAACAACAATTTTCTCAAAGTATTCATCCCATGTACTATAGTCCTAACCTACCTCTTCTTCAGTGCAATCATTTGTTGTGTTTGCAATATCCATTGTCATATCCTCTTCCACCCATTGTCATCTACGTGATTTAACAGTTTTAAATCCAAGTCCACGTAAATATTTTGTTCTTTTGCTAGTTGAGAGCTTAGGCTCTATATTTTCTCCAATGTCCATCTAAAATAATCAACAACATGCATTAATTTATGTCAAGATTGGATAATACATTATAAATTTCAATAATACTATGAAAAAATATGGACGTATCACAAAATTCCATCAGATCATTTTTTCCTAAGTTAGGTCAAAATTTGAGTACCTGATGTCCCGCTTCATCCGTTGTGTCATCATTTGATATGACACAATCTATTTCCATGGCCTCGTCTCGCCCCTATAATACACAACATAGTAAATAATGTTTACTACACCAATTATATCATTTCAAAAAATATGCCATCCAGCACAAAACCTCACTTTAGTCGTATATTTGACATATTGATATCATGTTTTGGCTATCCTAATTTTCAAAATTTCCCTTTATCGTAGAATCACGTTTAATCACAATTCATGTGCATTTTCAACCAATAAGTTTGACCTTGTAATGACAGTATATTTTCTGCAAGGTCAAAACTAGATTAGTAACACATGCAAGTTAATAAAAACATCAAGCAATCGAATGCAAAGGAGAAAATAACAAGAAATGAAAGAAACTAGATGGATCTCACCCATTCCTATGCTCCATGACTTATTTCCATTGCACCTCCTTGGCTTTGCTGTGATAATGGATGCCCTCAGATTGTATATGTGAGCAAATCCTATAATGTCTAGCCCTAAACAAAGCTTTGAAGGATTTATAAACAAACTCTATGCAAACTAGAAATTTAATTCTATTATGCAAATTATTAATAAGCCTAAAGATCATAGTAAGAGATGACAATAATCCGATTAAGAGATCCCAAAAATGAGATCAAGATTGTCATTTTATAGAAAATGCAATCTTGAACGGACGAATGAGATGAGAGATTGAGAAATGCCCTAGAATCAATGGTCAAGATTCAAGTTGACAACTCTCAATTAGGGTTAGGGCGAAAATCCCCAAATGTGTCTGACAAGATTTAATTTGATAAATTAAATCAATGGTGGAGAATAAAAGTGACCTTGAGATGAAATTAGTAAAAATCAAGAGATAAGGAGATGAGATTTTAGAAAATCAATAATTTTAGCAATTACTTGATTTGTAGAAGAATAATTCCATTTTGAATTAAATTAATTCAAAATATGGATTTGTGAGATAATGAGTAATTGATTTTTGCAATTAATTACTAAAAGAAGAATCAGTTAACAAATGTGAAGTCCTTTTTAAATAAATTATTTTATTTAAAAAGAGGGAAATGCCACATAAGGCAATTAAATAATTAATAATAATTATTTAATTTAGAAGAGATATTTAATTAATTAAATAAATTAGTGAATCTATTTAATTACGAGAGGATTTAGGAATTAGTGACATATTAAATAAATATATTAAAATATACTTATTTAATAATCAGGAGGACATTAATGATAAGGATTAATTAAATAAATGAGACTTTATTTAATTGTAAGAAGACTTTGATAATTAGTGACACATTAAATAAATAAACAAGATTTATTTATTTAATAATCATGAAGAATGAAAGATCCCGAATTAATTAAATAATTATAAATTATTTAATTAATAGTTGAATGTGGGTTAGAAACATAATTACAAAGTTATAATCATGTTATGACAAACGGCGGTAAAATAGTGTTCGCAAGCCTAAGTCATTTTTAGGTGTCTAAATTTGCCCCTCTTTGTCATAATGCAGCTTGTCGCATTGTGGCAAAGAAAACAAGTCCAGAATATGCCCCAGTGAAGGTACAGAGTGCCTATGCCCCCTCGAGAATTTTTTTTGAATTTTGACCCAAGGTAAGAAATTTTTTGGAAAGTGTTCCAATTAATTCAATTAATGACCAGAAAAGTGATGGTGCAATCTGATTCAGAAATGGAGGACGCTGAGTTAGTCAAAATGTCGGTCAAAGGTGGTCAAATGAGCTTCCAGTACAACCTACTAGGTCAAAACCCTAATTTTCAACCTATAAATAGGTTGAAAAGGTCAATCCAAGTGTCATTTGGTCATTTGTTAAATAGAAATTTCAGAAATCAGAGCTCAGAGAGATGATGGTGATTCCAGTGACTACCCACCATGGATACTGTGTGCGAATATTTTGACGACTCGAGGGCGCAGAGGCACCGGTAAGTACCCAATCCCCCTTGTCAATTTTTGAAATTAATGCATTTATTAGGGTTTTAGGAGGGGTAAACACATGCGTTGCGATGCAAATGATGTCGCGTAAACCGCAAATGCCTTTGCATTCGACGCATTTGCTTGTGTCGCGATGCAAGTGCGATGGGTAGGTTAGGGTTTTTTGTTTGATTGTGCATCCGCAAGGGGAAAGGACACAATCTCCAAGTTGCGACGCAAGTGAGGCTTTTGCGATGCATATGCCATTTTGCGATGCAATTGCCAAGTCAAATGATGCATTTGCCAAATCGCAACGCAATTGTCAAGCCAAATGACGCATTCGTTGTTAGGTTGCGCATTTGTTAGCTAGAACGACGCATTCGTTGTTAGGTTGTGCATTTGTTGGCTAGAACAATGCATTTGACATATTGCAATGCAAGTGTCATGTGTAGAGCCGCAATTGACTAATTGTGGCGCATTTGTAGTCAACGCGATGTAATTGCAGTTGACCAAAGTTGAATTTTGTTGACTCTATGTCAAGATTAGTTTGGATGCACCCTTGACTTACCAGTAGTTGTAACCTTTCAACAATGTTGCTCAATATGTGCTAATCCTTGGCCTTTCTTGTGCAGAGTCGGCTTGTGCCAATTTACACCCGAGAGTTCCGACCGGTGACATACACCTTTAGAGATCGCCTGAGCGATAGACAAAGATAGCGACTAATGACACTAGGTCTGTATCATATCACCTATATGCCCATTATTCGGGAAAAAAGGGGTTTGCTGACAACGCTTTGTGAGAGGTGGCACTCAGAGACCTGCTCATTTCACCTACCTACTGGAGAGGTGACAGTGACCTTAGAGGACGTCTACCGTATTCTCCGCATTTTGATTAGCAGAGAGAGTTATTTATGATCCGTACAGAGGGTGACAGGCCCTATCAGAGATGTATGAGGATGCCAATGGTGCCCAGTTGGGCATGGATGGTTACGAGATCGGTTGGGATGTTGTAGCTGACTAGTTTCCCAGGTGGGATGCCATGTTGATGACACTGATTATAGGATTACTGATTCCAGATCATCATGGTCATGGATTTCCTATTGGATGGGGGGATGTATTGGTCCATATGCGAGCACAAAGGATAGTTTTTTCCTGGGGGCCTTGCTTGTTGGCCATGCTTTATCATCAGCTGCATGAGGTGTTTTATCACCAGGGCCACAGTATCAGCTACGGGACTACTCTTCTGATGATCTGGGTATGGGAGCACATCCCCGTCTTTCGACCACTAGTATATATGTAGCAATTGGGCGATGGGATTCCATACGTCTACCTGTATGCCGATTCAGCCAGCCAGACTCGCGTGGGGATACTGGTTATTGGTGTCACAGGATTGATACCATGATTAGCTTTGTATGGAGGCCTTATAGAGATTGTGCCCAGTGGTCTGATGAGGATGGCCATTTATCCTTTTGCAGATAGTTCTGATATTTGATTGGCCGCATGGTACAGACCCAGTGGATTATTGAGATGTACCTGCCCCAGTGGGTACTACGGTACTTTGGAGAGTAGCAAGATGTGCCAGTAGGCACGACAGAGTATGCTCAGTCTTCCAAGGAGACCATGTGGGGGCCACCCATATCAGTGATAGTGGCTAAGCAGCAGGTTGATGGTTTAGTTGCAGTTCAGTGGATGTGGAGAGGGGGTCCAGCAGATCCAGGGACATCTGTTGAGTTTGACGCCTGGTGGAAGATTCATAGGCCTATCCCTTTGACAGATCCAGATGGTCTGCCACCTATATATCGGAAGTCAGTTATTCCACGGGTGTCGAGGAGAGGCCAGGGTGGCAGGGATGGAGGCAGAGATGGAAGAGGGGTCAGGGGGCGAGATGGAGGTAGGGGAGACGAAGGCAGAGGAGATAGAGGCCGAGGTGGGGGAGATGATGGGGGTGGTGGAGATGATGGGGGTGGTGGAGGGGGAGGGGATGGAGGAGATGGGAGGGGTGCGAGGAGGAGGAGGGATGGTGGAGGCCAGAGGTAGACTAGGAGAGTTAGGAGGAGAGTGGGAGGTGTACCATTGTCACCCATCCGAGAGGAGGGTGAGGAGAGAGAGATGCCTGTCGAGTACGAGGTAGGGGAGGAGATCAGAGGGGGTGAGGAGGAGGTGGAGGTGAGGGTTGAGGAGGAGGTCAGGGGTGGAGATGAGGAGGCAGAGGTGAGGGCAGAGGAGAGGGCAGAGGAGGATCCATTTGTCAGGGGACATACTCTTGATATAGATGTGGAGGAGGTTCGAGCTGAGGAGGAGAGAGACGAGGAGGAGGAGGAGGAGGAGGATGAGGTAGACCAGAGACTGTGGGAGCGTATGATTTCTGGGGATGATGAGGGTGAGAGATCACCCATTTTACCTATCGATGCTACTATTGATCAGTGGATCATGGATTTGCAGAGTAGACTTGATGCGGCCTTGTCTCAGAACAAGGCCTTGGCAGCAGAGTTAGAGGTTACCTGGGTGAACAGGGATTAGGCTGTCATTTGATGGTAGGAGTCAGACCGATGCGTCATCGATTTTGCAGAGTTATGCTCAGGGTCGATAGGAGACATGGCCAAGGAGCTGGCCAGGATGGTAGAGAGCAGGGGGCGATATAGGTTATTATATGAGTAGGTGGTTCCCCCAGAGAGATGGGACCCAGGATTGTCCCGATCCTACAGTAGGACAGGTAGTGGCATCTGGACACACAGTAGCAGCAGGTCACATAGTGGCAGTCATACTAGTGCTGGGGGGTCCACTACATCAGGTCAGTCATCGGGCCATAGGTCACACAGCTCTCACAAGCATTCATCAAGTCACAGTCATAGGTCAGAGCATGGGCACAGATCAGTGTCATCAAGACACCAGACAAAGCAGAGCCAGCCTCATGTTACCAAGGCCTCAGGCTCTCAGAGTCAAACTCGGGACACCACTCCCATTCAGGTCACATTTCACATGGTTGGTTAGGCACAACCACCTCACAGTTCACCTCCATGAGACGAAGGAGGGCCATCATAGGACTAATTTTTAGACACTTGTATATTTTTGATATTCGAGCCTGCGAGCTCCATTTTTGGGATAACACATGACTCTATCCTGTGACATGACATTTTTTGAGATTATATATATATGCGATGTAGTTTTGATGTGGCTTAAATGATTTTATGTGTTATGGTATTCTAATGCTTTATCATATGTTTATGCAATGCTTTAATGATGCTATGAGGTGTATGGATATTACGCTTATGTTTATGAATGCAATTATAGATGTGGTTATCTATGCATTGTGTAATGTGATGATGATGTGATTCTTATATGCTAATGCAAATGTTTATTTATGATGCTTATATGTTGATGCAAATGATGGTTTTATGATGTGAGATTGATGAATGTAAATGATAGCGCTATGAAATGTGAATTATGGTATTTGATTTATGCAGATGTGAATATAAAATGCTCATGCAATTATGTATGCAACTTTGTTTTTTGTATGTCACGGGATATTATCAGGGACCGAGAGAAGAGAAGGCGAAGGTGGATGTTAGTGCAAAGAAAGACATGCATGTTAGTGAGGAAATTAAAATCCTTCAAAGCTTTTCTATAGTGCTATCCTAGTTATTGCTTTTTAATCATCATTGCGTGAAAATTTCATGATGGCCGACAAACACTATGATATGACGTAGATAAATAGTGTGCAAGGGCAAACCATCACGTAGGTCAATAGTCGCAGACAAGGATGATCATGACTCATACAAGGAACACAATTTCCCCTATTCACTTTGTCATGACCAACCACCAGAAAAACCAAACCAATCATGAGATGTCACTGCTTTTCTAAATCCTGACGTCAGGACATCCTTGAGAAACTAGCCACATGATAGTAAAAAACAAATAGTAAAAATCATCGTACTATGTCGTTGCTTCTCTACATCCTAAGGTCAGGACATCCTGGAGAAACTAATAGTAGGGTGATAAGCAGACAAGGATAATCATCATGATATGTCATGGTTCCCAGGACATAAGGAACTAATATCATGATAATCATCAAAAGATAGAAAAATTTTGCCAAGTGTTTTTAATGTCGAGCGATATCAAATTCAAGGACACGACCTGAATGATGTTGATATCTAGGAGATCGATCCTCGGATTTTAGGAGAATCCATCAAAATGCCAAATGATGATGATGATGCTTAGGAAAGACATATCCATAAGCATAAAGAAAGGACGAGAGTTGCTTTTCAGAAGGACACATCTAAAGAAGAACCCAAAATTATGCCATGGTAAATCGTCTTGATATGATTTTGACTACATGTCATTACTGACATGTTGAATTGATTGAAAATGTTGATGAAATAGATTTCTAATAGACTGATAGCTCGAGATTGACATAAGATTTACTTGATTTGAAGATAGTTTGACGTGTGTGAAAATGTTGTACCACGAACCCTAATGGATTGACCTAGTGCGGCCTCGAGGGCTCATCGATTGATGGCCTTCCCTATGTCGTGCACTCAGAGACCTCGCAGTTCGACACGACCAATGACCTTGTCCAAAGGATAGAAGTTTGAATCATGATTTTATTTTGACAAACCTAGAAAGATTGACCTAATGTCTCGGGGATTCAAAGATGAATCTTGCCTACGTAGAAAATGTGCAGAGACAACGTAGTTCGGACATGGACAAAAGATTGATTGACGGGACTGATTGAATTGATCAGATAGAGATTGAGTTTGACTCTCTTTTTGGGATTTTGCCATTGATTTGGATGCTTTTGCATTTTCTTGGGACATTTTTAAATTTTAAGACTTTTTTCAGGACTTTTTTGAATTTTTAGGATTTTTTTTCAGGACTTTTTCAAATTTTAAAGATTTTTCAGGACTTTTTCAAATTTTTAAGATTTTTCAGGACTTTTTCAAATTTTAAGGATTTTTTTAGAATGCGAGATCATGTACAACACCCACTACAGTTACCTGATAAAGGTCTTTCCCCCAGACAAATCAGGGATTACCTGAGTCAAATGATATGGAGATAGGCATACAAAAGGCAAGGATATGCAAGGGATGATGTCAACCAAATGCTAACCATGGTTGGAATCGACAGGAGTTAGGACGGATGCCATGAATGTGTTAGGCCTTTGTGATTATGACAAATGGATAAAGGTCAATTTGAGTAACAGTAGATGGCGAAGCAATGATCGACTACGCATGGCACTTGTTTGCCAGGTTTTCACCATGGTAATTATCCAAAGCGCATGTTTGCTAGGTTTTCACTATTGGATGAATTCATTTCTTTTTACTATTTTTGCCATTTTTTGATTTTTTTTGTATGTTTAGGTTTTAGCCCAGCTCTCTGATGCTATGTGTAGAATTTTCTCATATGTAAGTTGTTGATAGGTTCTGTTAGTTGTTCTCCATCAGGCGTGGCCAACTGATAAGCTCCAAAACCAAATGCGGCAGTAATGATATAAGGACTGAGCCAATTAACCTCAAACTTTCTGGGATTTTCACGGTCCGCCTGATTTTTGGGGTTCTGCATGAGAACCAAGTCACTAATTTCAAAATTTCTCACTATTACTCTTTTGTTATAACTTCAGCAGAGACGATTTTGATATGCCTGCAAATGATTCAAGGAATTTTGTCACCTTTCTTGTAATATTTCTAGCTCATGTAGGCGAGTATGTATGTACTCTTCATCATTAATCATTCCTTTCAAAGAGACTCGGAGAAAAAGAATTTTGACCTCGATGAGTAATATGGCCTCAGATCCATAGACCAGGGAAAATGGAGTGGCTCCAGTGGGGGTACGAATGCTGGTACGATACGCCCATAAAGCAGGATTAAGTTATAGGTGCCAATCTCGGCCAGTGTCATTGACGGTCTTCTTTAGAATGCAAAGAATTGTTTTATTTGATGCCTCAGCTTGGCCATTACCTTGTGGGTAATATGGGTCAAAAAAATGGTGTTGGATGTGGAATCGTTCATAGAGTTTATGAACATCCTGATTTTTGAATGGACTGTCGTTATTTGTGATGATGGGTTGTGGGACACCATACCGGAAAATGATGTAATTTAGGATAAACTTGGATATTTGCTTACCAGTGATGTAAGTGAGAGGGACGGCTTCAATCCACTTAGTAAAGTACTTAGTGGCGGTGATTATGAATTTATGACCATTAGAAGAGGATGGATGGATCTTGCCCATGAGTTCGAGTCCCCATTGTGCAAAAGGCCATGGAGAAGTATCGGTATCAATTCCTATGCAGGTGCATGAATTAGGTCACTATGCACTTGGCATTTTCGACATGTTCTGACAAATTGAAGAGCATCTTTTTCCAATGTCGGCCAGTAGTATCCAAGTCTAGTGACTTTCCTAGCTAACATTGGACCACTTGAATGAGATCCGCATATACCCTCATGTACTTCTCATAAAGTTGTTTGGGCTTCATCAGTGTCGAGATAGCGAAGAAGGGTGTTATCAAAGCCGCGGTGATATAAGGTGTCACTGACGATGGTGTGTCTAGCTGCTTTTCAGATAAAGGATTTTCTTTGGTTGTTGGACAGGTTGGGTGGGAGGGTTTGGGACTTAAGATAGTCATATATGTCTTGATACCAAGGCGAACTAGGACCAACAATCTCGCACACCATTTCTGACTCTGGAATATTGTATGTAGACATCAACAGTTATTCCACTAAGAATTCAAATTGTGACACATTCTTAGGGATGTCTAGGAGAGATCCAATGGTAGCCATTGCATCAACTGCCTTATTCTATGTCCTTGGGATTTGTTCAAATGCAATCATTTTTAGATACATTGAGAAACTATCCACCATTCATTTGTAGGGAAGAAACTTCTCATCTTTTGTGTCATAGTCATCATTCACTTGATTGATGACTAACTGAGAATCCCCGAATACGAGCAATGTCTGAATTTTCCATTTAATTGCTATCTTGAGACCAGTGACCAATGCCTCGTATTCTGAAATATTATTTGTGCAAGGGAAAGTGATCCAAAATGATTTAGGAATTGAATCCCCTTGTGGTGTGATAAATAATATGCCAGCTCCTAAGCTATGACCAATGTGGGACCCATCAAAGAATAGTTTCCATGGTAAAGTTGGTTCTGCGTGAAAGATAGATTCATCAGGAAAATCAGTTATCAGTGGATGAGTGGCTTGGATTGGTGCATCTTCCAGTTGATCTACTATTACTTGACCTTTTATTGCCTTGCACTCCACATATTGTATGTCATACTCGCTTAATATCATGACCCATTTCACCAAATGTCCTGTCAATGCTGCTCGACTTAGAAGATACTTTAGTGGGTCAATTTTGGCTACCAAATGTGTTTGGTGGCTTAGCATATAGTGTCTTAGTTTTTGCACCACAAAGACAATTTCAAGGAATGCTTGTTCAATGGTTGTGTAGTTGAGCTCATATCCAATTAGTGTGCGACTGATGTAGTATATGGCTCTTTATTTTTCTTCATGGTCATTTTGTGCCAACAATGCCCCCAGTGCATTTGTCGTTGCAGAGACATATAGGATCAATGGCTTGCCCTCAATAGGCGGCATCAACACTCGTGGTGTCAATAGATATTCTTTAATTTGTTCAAAGGCTATGTGGCATTTATCCGTCCATACAAAAGGAATTCTTTTGCATAACAGATATTGAAATGGTTGACACGTGTCTGCCAACTATGCGATGAAGCAACAAATAGACTGCAATCTGCCCTGAAGTGTTCGCAACTCACTGATCCCTTTTGGCGGAGGCATGTCTAGAATTGCTTTTACTTTTTTCGGGTCAACCTTAATGCCTCATTGCAAAACTATGTATCCCAAAAGCTTATCTGAAGTGACTCCAAAGACACATTTCTTTGGGTTCAATCGAACCTTGTAATCCTCAAGCCATCTAAAGATTTTTTCTAGAACTTTGAGATGATCTTTCCTTGTCAAATATTTTTCCAATAGGTCATCCACGTAATCTTCCATTAGGAGATGCATCATGTCATGAAATATTGTTGTCATAGCCCTCTGGTATGTGGCGCCTGCATTCTTTAAGCCAAAAGGCATGACAATCCAATAGTATGTTCCCCATGGGAAAGTGAATGTCATTTTATGTTGATCCTCTATGGCAATTCGGATTTGGTTATAGCCCAAGAAACCATCCATGAGGGATAGTATCTCATACCCTGCTGTGAGGTCAACAATCATGTCTATATTTGGTAAGGGGAAGTCATCCTTTCGGCAAGCCTTATTCAAATCTCTGAAATCCATGCAAATACAGATTTGTCTGTTTGGCTTTGTAATAGGAACAATTTTGGATATCCAATCAGCATAGCCTATTGACCTTATGAACTCAGCATCTAGTAACTTCTTTAGTTCAGCCTTGGAAAGTAGTGCAATCTGTGGATGCATTTTGCGCAACTTTTGTTTCACCGGCTTGATTCCTAGGATTAAAGGAAGATGATGTAGAACCAATTCTGGATCAAGGCATGGCATGTTAGCATATGACCATGTGAAGTTAACTTCCTGTCTGTGAAGAATTGTTGAAATTTGGGTTTTTCTTCATCTGACAATGATGCGGCCAAGAGAATCATTTTCGAATTCTCTGGTGTGGCTATGTTAACTTCCATTGTGTCCTCAATGAGCATAGCTGATTTTTCCTGTGTCACAGGAAGAAATTCCAATCCTCCATCCTTAGGTTTCTCAAAGAGGTTTTCACCTTCGGATACGTCCTTTATTTTTACTATTTTACTGTCAGAAGGTGCCTTGCGGTTTTCACCTAAAGACATTTCTTTTTATTTTTTATTCTTTGTATTTTTGCGACTGGAGGATTGCACCATCTCCCTGAAGTAAGCTGCACAATCTAGACCAATGGAGAACCCTATTTTGTGATCACCCCATGGAATACCTTCTCGGAGTCCCGTGAATTCTTTGATTTCCTCATCATTCGAAAAAATGTCCATCACTCGTGGATCTTGTTGGTCCCAGTCAATCAGTTGTGGGTAAACAAGGGGGATCCCATTGTCGGTGTTGGTAAAAGATGGGGAGGATGCGGAAAGTGTGTAAATTGATGCCTCAAGTGTAAAGGAAAAGTTGTCAATTTCAACTTCCATTTCAGATGCAATGGATGGCCCATACTCCAAGTCAGATGAATCAAATTCAAAATCATAATATGGGATAAAATTATCAACATTGTGACTAGTGGTTGGCATTTCAAAAGTATGGATAGTGGGCTCAGGAATGGGTTGGGATGATTCAGGTGTTGTCGACGACACCTTATGTTCTTCCGGATTCCAAGGAATGCTTACCCATTCCTTATTTTTGGAACGTCGTTCAATAGGGTCAATGTTATATTCCTGGTAGAATCGTTCTTCAAAAGGGAGTTGACTAGGATCCAGGAATAATTCGTCAATGTCATGGTCACTTAGGGTTTTTTCAGATCCCCATTCCCATTCATTTGAGTTAGTTTCGGTAAATTATTCTTCGCGTGTCTCAACACTTTCTGTAGCCATTACGTCCTTACTTGAAAGTTCATGGGTACGTTGATCGTGAGTTCCGAATTGGTCAAACCCTAGCCCTATGTACCTTGGTCTTGCAGTCATGATGATAGGTTCCCTCCTTCCATTGCCATCCTTTCCAAGACCACTTGTGTCATCAAAACCTAAATCTTTGCATATATCATAGCCTTTTCCATAGAGGTGCACTGGTAGTGGAGGTAACTCCTCAGGGTCTTTGTAGATCCAGTTAGCTATGTCGTCAATGACTTCATTACCCATATCGCCCCACAATGTGAAAACACTTTTCAGTGGAACCTTGAAAGTTTTTTTGGGCTCAACTGCAAAACATGGTCTACCATAGACTTTAGGTGGCTTCGGTATTGTGGTGATACAGTAAGCCGTATTCAATTTGAACTCTCCACAACCAAGGTCCTGGATTTGAAGGTCTTTACTTGGGATGGAGGTCAATGAAGATGGTGTGGTAGGAATTCATGGAGTGGATGATTTGTAAGTGTCGATGGGTCAATATATTTGGATGAGGTGGAAGATGAGGCCTCCCAATTAATGGGTACCTGATGTTTAGCAGTGGCTCGTAGGTTGGTATAGTATTGAAAAGGATTGGGATCTCCTAGGATAGTGATCTCAGTACCATCAAAAGGGAATTTCAAGCATTGGTGGTATGCGGATGGAATGGCCTTTAGATCATGAATCTAGGGGCGACCAAGTAAGATATTATAGTGTATGTCACGATCTAGGACCTGGCATGTTGTATCTATGATAACTGGTCCTACCCGGAGTGGAATTGTAATGACGCCTTTAGAAGCGTGTTCTTCATCATCGTATGCCTTGATGATGATGCTCTTACTAGCATCTACACATGCATCAGAGAAACCTAGAGCTTTAACCAATTTTAGAGAGTAGATGTTCAATCCTGCTCCACCATCTACTAGGACTCGTCTAACTTTATGCTTGTGGACAAAAACCATGATGTGAAGGGCATCATTATGAGATGGTTTGGGCGAGGAATAGTCACTATCTTAAAAGGTGATGTGATGGGGCAGATATAGATATCCGACCATAGTCTCAAAGTGGTTGAAATCAATGTTGGTTGGGACGGATGACTCTTGCAAGACTTTATCCATTATGGACTTATGTGCGGGTTAAATAAGGAGCAGTTCGAGAATGGATATTTGAGCAGGTGTTTTATTCAATTGCTCGATAAGGTTAAACTTCAGTTTTGGGTTTGACTGTCTAGCGGACGGACCAGGTATGGTGATTCTAGGTTGATGTGCAGAAGGGCCTAGGATGGTGACCTTGCCTTTACACATGGTGACATTGCATTCTGGGGCCTTTTTAATGGTAATGGTATTAACACATTTATCTTCATCAGCAGCACGAAGATTGTTAATAATGGTACCACCGGGATAATTGTATGCAGGAAGAATAGTATTATAGGTCGGACGGATGTGGTTGGCTTGATTTTTAGTGTTCTTTGTGCCAGATGAGGAAGCTTTACCATGATCCTATAGTGGGTTTTTGTGAATAGTATGGTCCACATTAGATGTAAATGATTGACCACCTAACTCAATGGTGTGGTTCTCAATGAGGTCTTGTACCAGATTTCACAATTGATGACAAGAGGAATTTTTGTGCCCTTTGGCATGGTGGTAATCACAAAATGCACTATCATCCCACCATAATGGCTTGAACTGACCAGGGTCATATGGTTTTGGCTCTTCCAATGTTATGACGTCGTTTTAAAGAAGTTTCTTCAAGGCAATTTTGATAGGTTCACCCAAAGGGGTGTATGTACATTTTTGGAATTATTGGGGTTGACGCAACTGCCTTTGATTAGATTGCGCATGATTTCTTTGGATAGCATTTGTAGTTGGTTTTGGTGTAGTTACAGGTGCGTTTTGATTTTGTACTCCTTTGATTGTGAGTACATGACTTGTTGCATTAACAGTTTTTGCATTAACTACACCATCATTTGTGATATGCTTGTTCTTAACCCAGTATTTGGTTTTGTCATTTGAGCTACTTGGGTTATTATTTGTGGTGGTGTTGATGGTTTTTCCACCATATTTTAATTCTCCTTTGGCGATCAAGGCTTTCTTAAGTTGAACACCCTTTTCAACAAGGTCAACAAAGGTCGTGCAATAATGGACTTGTAAGCCATACCTTAGTGGTCCTAGGAGAGTTTGTACAAATGTGGTTACTTTCTCCTTTTCAAGTATTTCCACCAAACATCTGCTTGCTAGGGTTCTCCATCTTTGAAAGAATGGAATAAAAGTCTCTCCTGCATCCTCTTGGGTAAGTCTGCTTAAGGAGGCAATGCCGATATCCATGTTAATGTTATAGGCATAGTTTTCAACAAACTTGTTTGCCAATTCATCCCATGTTTTGATTCCCTTAGGCAATAGTGAGAACCATTCTAGTGCATGACCTGCGAGACTTCTAGAAAAGAGTCTCATGAGATAAGTTTTCTCATATGCAATGTCCATGCAGCTAGTGGTGAATTCTCTTATGTGTTCAATGGGGTTATTTTGCCTTTGTATTTGGGAAAATGAGGTACCACATATCCATGAGGAAAGGGTGGCATATACAAGGTTGTGTCAAAATGGATATGGACACAAGTCATGTGACATGTATGACTTTTTGTTGGATTATTGGAAGGTCTCCACTTGTGTTTGAAGAGCAGCGAGTTGGAGTGTGAGTGCTTCCACCATGGGATGGTTGGTAGCATCACTCATGTTGGTGATAGGGATAGCTTGAGTCCCTAGCTGTTGTGATGAGATGTGTTGATTTGGAATGGGTTATCGGTGAGTAAAATGAGTGGTTTGATTATGCGGTTGTTGGAAATGAGTGTTTTGATAAGGGATGTGCTACTGTGTTTGGACTTGAGAGGCATAAGTGGGGATGTGATATCCTACCATGTTGGACTGAATTTGAGGACTTTGTTGGTTTTGATTTTGTTGATGTCCAAATGGAGTGAAGGATTGAGGGCCTTGTTGATTTTGAGCTTGTTGATGCCCAAATGGAGTGAAGGATTGAGCGCCTTGATTGCCTTGCCCAAGTAAGAGATTGTGGCCATGAGGAATGTTGATGTTTTGGGTCACAAGAATGTTGGTATTAACCTATGAGGAAGTGGGTTGGGTGCCTTGTATGATAACTCTTCGTTTATTTCTTCCAAAATAGTTGGATGAGTTGGTTGCCATAGCATTTGAAGAACCTAATAATAGGATTGCTTATGTACTCATAGAACTAGATGTAGTTTCAAAGAGGTTTGAGGTGGTTGCCCCCATTGTTTGTGAAGGGATGGTGGATGTTTTTTGGGGGATGGATTGTGATGTGGTGTTGGTTTGGGAAGATGATCCCCCAATAGATGTGTTGGTTGTGGTGGTAGTATGACCAAGGGAGGTAGCATTGATGGTGTTGATGACATTTTTTGAAGAGGCTCCCATGGAAGGATTGTGTGATGGTGGAGTAGGAGAAGTTTCTCTAAGAGTGTTGAGATCAAATCCCTTTGGTAACTTAGCCCCTTGGTCAAGGAGCATAGCCAGGAATCTAGAAGAGTCATTTAAGACTACTTCTTCCATAAAAGCAGCAACTTCTAGATGTTGGGAAGCAGCTAATAAGTCTTCTTCAAAGACTTTCCCATTTTGATACCATCGGATAAATGGTTCAAAAATATGTGATGGAGTGGTGGGATGTTCATTTCACTGAAAGGATTGATGTTGGAATTTCCCATGTCAAAACAAGGATTGTTCGTGGCATTAATCCATGCCAGTTGTGAATTCAAGAAAGTTGGTGTCTTGTCTAAAAGAATCCATGAGTCTTTTCTTTTTTTGTAATCTAGTTTCAACCATACAAGGTTTTCTCAACTTGGGATGATGGAGAGAATGATCTAAGTATGATACTATGTTTTTGGTTTCTTTGGATTTTTTAAGGAATGCTATGAAATGCAAGTGAGACCAAGATGAGGCTAAAGACTTGTGAATGCCAATGGTGTGATACTAAAATGGAGATGCTAAATTATATGCAACTAAGGGAGCCTAAGATGTACTTACTATTGAGGGATTTAAAGAGGACAACCTGAGCAAACAAATTTTTTGCAATGATTCAAGTTTGGAAGACCAATGGACCATAAAAGGACTATAAAGAGGACAAAGTGAATTTTTCACACTAGACTATTGAGTGGGAAATAATTCACAAAAGTTTTGACAAATGACAAAGGGTAATTGGGTCCAATGATAACCTACTATTGAATGCAATTTTTGACAATGAACGGTAAGATTCAACTCCTAAAATCTGCAAAAGTAAGTGTTTAAGGAGATGGTGAAGTTACCAATGCAACTAGTGGAAAGCCAATGGAAACCTATTGTGAGCCTAAAATGGTTCCTATAATGCAATGTTTGAAGGGAAGTTGAGCAATTCAATGTCTGTTTTGAACTGTGACAGTGAAGGAAGACTTGATTGAAGTAAAGACAGGTTGTGGACTTTCAATTTTGATAGTGAGAAGGTGATTTGAAAATCTTCGCAAATGTGTCGCAGCGAAAGCAATACGACAGAGCGAATGTGGCTCACAAAGGTGAATGTGGTTCAGAAAGTGTCGATTGTGACACAATCTAGTGCACACGGGTTGATATTTCTCAAATGCAACTCAAGATACTTAATGTGGTTTGATACTAGCAAATGTGTTGCAGTATAGCGAAGGCGGCTTAGTGTGTTTCAATTGCGGCTCATCATAGCGAATGCGGCTTAGGATGTTTCAAATGTGGCCCCTCAGAGTGAATGTGGATCCAAATATGGCGATTTTGTTTTAATAGAGCGCTTGCATCGCATGAAGCAAATTTTGAAAAAAAGAAAACAATTTGACCGATTTGACAATTTTGGACCCAAATTGTTGATGTTCAACTTGTGGAAGTTTGTTTGAAAATAGTAGGCAAACATGTAGAAACTAAAACACTAAGTGTATGTTCAAGGATCAAGCATGACCCTTTCTTGTTTCCACTAGTATTTGAACAAAAAGATACTTCAAGCAGACTCACTCTTAATAGTCAAAGGGTAATGATAACAATCACAACCCACATCTTAAAATCGCGTCGACTCACACAGCCGTGTCACCCCCTAGAGGGCGCCCGTGTTTTTGTCTTTTCTAGGTGCGTACTCAAGGTGACGGAAGTGGATACTAAATCCCCTAAGCAAACAATCTGTGGCGATTATATGGTGAGTGTCTTGGGGGAAAATTCTTCCCTCCCCTTACACCGTGATTGAAATAATGTCTAGATACTGACACGGCTGGCTTCTACACTATGGTTCATAGTCAAGGTTTCTATTTGGCATGGCAATAGATAAAATCCCTTAGGAGACCTCCCAATCTTTAGAACAAAGATTTTGGGGATGGTTATCTTGCTCACTACCGTTGAATATGGGTTTCCCCAAAATTCTTTTTTGATTATAGTGGGTTGGAAAACCTGGCTTTGGTTGTTCCCACTTAGGTTGTTCCCGTAGGGTGAGTACTTTTTCCCACTACGGCAGGCCTTCTAAAGGTGTTAATAAAATAAAATGCATAATGATAAAATGGGTAAGTTTGGTTTTTTGGTCACCCAGTAAAGGGGAGAGCATATACCTATTACCCAATCAAGCACAGTAGACAAGTTGTTCAGTTTTAAACCCAAATGAAACTTTTCTACACTAAGTGAAGATGTTGCTTCACAACAAGCATGGGGTTCATTTTAACAAAACAAAAATAAAAATTTGGTGACTATCCTAGTATTGATAAATTCCATATTAAAATGTCTATCCTAGGATTGATAAATTCCAATATTAAAATGTTTATCGAGATAAGGAGATGAGATTTTAGAAAATCAATAATTTTAGCAATTACTTGATTTGTAGAAGAATAATTCCATTTTGAATTAAATTAATTCAAAATATGGATTTGTGAGATAATGAGTAATTAATTTTTACAATTAATTACTAAAAGAAGAATCAGTTAACAAATGTGAAGTCCTTTTTAAATAAATTATTTTATTTAAAAAGAGGGAAATGTCACATAAGCAATTAAATAATTAATAATTATTATTTAATTTAGAAGAGATAGTTAATTAATTAAATAAATTAGTGAATCTATTTAATTACGAGAGGATTTAGGAATTAGTGACATATTAAATAAATATATTAAAATATACTTATTTAATAATCAGGAGGACATTAATGATAAGGATTAATTAAATAAATGAGACTTTATTTAATTGTAAGAAGACTTTGATAATTAGTGACACATTAAATAAATAAACAAGATTTATTTATTTAATAATCATGAAGAATGAAAGATCCCGAATTAATTAAATAATTATAAATTATTTAATTAATAGTTGAATGTGGGTTAGAAACATAATTACAAAGTTATAATCATGTTATGACAAACGGCGGTAAAATAGTGGTCGCAAGCCTAAGTCATTTTTAGGTGTCTACAAACCTCAGAGGCCTCATGGACAAAAAAATGACTTTATCTCCTCTATGTTGTAGCATTTGTGAATTCATGAACACCTTCCTCCTTTAGTTGAGGTTGCTTTCTCTTCTTACCTCTATTGTATTTGCAGATTTTGTTGTCTCATCTATTTCCACCCACTTTTGTCTCAACGATTTAGTATTTCTATGCCGTCCACGTCCTCTCTCCATGGCCTCCTTTTGTGAATAAAAATTCTACAACAAAATATTTCATCGTACTACCGTCGAGAAGGAAAAATCAACTTGCATGACCACAGTAAAAACCACTCTACCGCACTGAGCTGATGAAGGAGCCACGAGACAGCGTAGTCGTCGCACTACCGTACGTCAATGGTAGAAGACTTGCAGTACTGCGGGAGTCACCGCAACACTGCCAGGAACATAAGGAAGACTCGAGTGCTCCCATAGAAGCTTCCACCACACTACTGTGGAGAAGGATGACGCACCTTGCGGGACCGTGGTAAAAACCACTCTACCGCACCGAGATGATGAAGGAGCCAGGAGACAGCGGTGATCACAAAAACAAGGCAAGAGTGTGAATTATTTCCAACACTATGGATCATGTGATACACAACAATGAAAATAGTCACTATACAAAAATGATAGGTGCTAAATTAGGCACACTTGACACCGCCTTATACGTCCCAAAAATATTACATTTACAGCCAAGAGTCGGCACTAAAGTTGACGTTAACTAATGCCGAATAAAGCATCGAATAATGAATCAAAATTAAAAATTAAAAAATTTCCCATGAGAAGGAAGAAATCAGACGACCAAAAAAGGGAAAAATGTCACACAAAGGAAGAGAGCAAGGTGCTACCAGCAACTGATGAGAAATTCAATTTAGTTTGAGACACATCGTGCGAAGGAAGAGAGCAGGGCGCTACCAACTGAATAGAATTTTAATTTAGTTTGCGACACCATAGGTAAGCTTACAAAAAAAAATCTTGGTTGAATTCATGATTTATTTTTTCTCTTTGTATTGCATTTGAATTCGTGATTTTTTACTATTTCATGGCCTAACTAGTCCAGGCAACCTCTAAATTGTCCCATCATTATAAATTGTAAAACCTTTGAGAAACCAAAAAAAAAAAGTACCCTACCCATTTGAGCTTTGGCTCAAAATATTATAGCATGAAGCGAGGATGCCTCTGTATTCTTTCCCTAACCTGGGTATCAAGGAAATAGTGAATTGCTTGGAAAATATGGGAATTGGGTATGTCACTGCTGAGCAACTGTTGAAAATAAATGCAGAAACCGCTTGGTTTTTCCTGGTTGCGCCATAGTCACTGATTCCATGAAAAATTTGTGCAAGATTGCATTATGAAAGAGTTTTCATGATAAGGTTATCGGCACTAAACAAATCGAGCGAATATATTTTCCTTAGGTTATCAACACTAAGCAAACCCATTGAACAAATTTTCCCACAAAACAAAACTTTCATACCACAAACTGAATGATAACTTTCATACCTGACAGGTGTACTTCGTTTGCCTCCACAGACTAGACGAAAATAATATTCCCTAGGTTGCCTCAAAATGTCAAGCAATGGAGGGAAGCAAGCATTTTCAGCAAACTCTAGCCACAATGAGGTAATTCATTGTCAATTTATAGATTTGTAAATGTTTCCATTGTTTCTTTGAATTTTACTTTTTAGTTTTTATCTCTAAATTTAAAAGAAGAAATATAATTTAAATATATATATATATAGGGACATGAGACTGATAAAGATAAAGATGAATTGGCTTCCATATTGGGGGTAGAGGCAGTGAACAAATTGGTTAATGTGGACTGGACAACACTTGCCAGATACATAGAAAAACAATTTGGTAACGCCCCTCAAACATTGCAAACAAATCAACTGTGTCAAAGGGAATCAGTTGATTCTCTAACCACCCATGGATCTTGCAAAAGATCCAGGAGGAAATCAGTGACAATAAACTCCAAGAATGTGGAAGAGGGAGCAGATACTTCCACTCCTGGGACACAGACTTCTTCCACCACGCCATATTTTCAATCTTGCATTGGTAGCTACAATACGAAGATAGAATACGAGGTGGTTTCAGGGGAATTCCGAATGATGGATGCTGGGAAAATATTTGTGAATAGGGTGAAGGAATCATGCCTTCAACGGTTCAAAGACCATCTACATTTTCCATTATCAAAGATACCCATGTACCTGAAAAAAGCAGTTGTCCATGACATGGAGAATGAATTTGGCACATGTTGGTTTGTAAAGAAGATAAATCTATGAATGTCTCAAAAGTGCAAGAGATTTCGGTGCAACCAAACAAAGAAGATAAAAAAAATCCCTCCTGAGCTAAGGCAGAAAAAATTGCCAATTGATGTAAGTGTGAAAGTATGGAAAGAGCTTGTAAAAGCATATGAGAAGTCTAATGCACGGAGGAAGTCCGGTGAGGAGAGTACACAAGTATTTGAATTTTCTCATAAGATTATATCAAACTTATTAAACGATATTTAAACTTTATTTGTGCATAGTTAAATTGAATTAGTATACGTTTCAAGACAAGGCCTCCAAGTCTAGGCTTGAGGAACTTTATGCCACGCATCGCAATGACCAGAAAGGTTTACAGGCCTTGATCTGTACATTTGTAAGTATATTTAATATATTAAATGATATTTTTTTTATTTCCTTGGAAAAAGTAAATGATTGCATATTAGTTAGTTTAACTAGTCCATGTGCCATGTTTTGACAAGAGGAGATATATGGCTGCCATCCAAAGCAATTTCAAAAGAATATGTTACAAAACAAAAAGTGGAACGATTTTGTAATCTGGATGGAGAATGAGGTATCAATAGTTGAGTTTCAATAGCTTAGTTGGATATTGTTGTGTTAATATGTCAATTTTCATCTCTTATGTTGAGTTGTTTATTGATGCATAGGATGAGTAAATAGATCTCAAATCTTATGATTACAAGATGACTATTTATGTGCATGAATAAATAGTAGAAGGATGTAGATGAACTCAATTCATCTAACTTTATGTCTCTTGGTAGGCATTCCTCTTGAATCTCTAATATCAGGTGCTCGAGACTTCCCTGTAGCTTTTACCTTTTGTTGTCGCCTTTCCTCTCCACTGTTAGACTCATCTCCTTTTTCCTTATTTTCATTTTTGGCTTCGACTTCTAATTCATCCCATGTTTTACCTTCCTCCTCTTCAAAATATTCTTCTTCTTCGCCGTCCTCCTCTAACTCCACAAGAGATTCATCTTATGAACCTTCCTCATCTAATTTTGATTCCTCTTCTACATCAGAGGGCTCATATCCTTGATCTAACTCTTTTGAATTATCAGAATCAAAATCACTAGCTTCTATATTCAAAAATTCCTAGCCAACATCTTCAATAAATTTATCTAGATCATCAGTAATAGTCTTCAAAATTGGCCACCAATTCAAGTTCATTTTGTTTTCATAATACTTTATGTCCATGGAGTTCAACCATTCCTTGATGCCATTAAGAAAAGATTGAGGAATGGTGTACATGTGGAGTACATCTCACTTGAAGTCTTTGAAAACAATAGCCATATCAAATGCCTTTTGCCCAAGTCCTACTCTCTCAAGGTTAACAATCTCAATCTCACTAATAGCGATTAATAAGAAAGGTAATTCCACCAACTCTACCAAACAGTTTACCATAGGAACAATAAAATCAGAGGCTTTGAAAGGAACTCCATGAAAACCAAGCTATCTAAATGTTATATCAAACTCTAGTTCAAAATATTTTAGATGAGGCTGCTCCCATAGCTCTCTTACTAGCTTGACGAATCCTTGAAACTTTGCATTGATATTATTTTTATTGTCCCTGTCTTGTTGTTCTTCCTCAATTTCATCGAGATCATACATTGACCTTCTTGCCCCTCCTAAAGTTTGGACGACATCCATTACCTCCACATAAAACTAGACATCCTTGCTCTTCTTGGTTCCCACACCATGATATGGCTATGAAAATGAAAATGAAGCAAATTAATCATCTCCTTCTCCACTGGTTGGAAGAATGCATGCTTAATGTTTTGATACATAATATCAACTCTCTCTTCTACTCTCATGGTTGAATTCCAAAATTCATTATGGTGGGCCTCCAGAGTTCCAGTCATCTTTCTTCCTCTTCCACCAAATGTTGGCCTGATCCACACGTCTGCCAGCCTAATTGCCTTTGTTTTTGAAAGCTGAAGTTTCTCCTGAGTCACCAGTGTAGCTCTCTCTGCCTTTTCAGACTCTTTCATTGCTACAAGAAATTAGCGCCTAATTAATTAAAAATCTCAATCTCACTAATAGTGATTACTAAGAAAGGTAATTCCTCCAACTCTACCAAATAATTTACTATAGGAACAATAAAAGCAGAGGCTTTGAAAGGAACTCCATGAAAACCAAGCTATCTAAATGGTACATCAAACTCTAGTTCAAAATATTTTATATGAGACTACTCCCATAGCTCTCTTACTCGCTTGACAAATCCTTAAAACTCTGCATTGATTTTATTTTTCCTATCCCTCTCTTGTTGTTCTTCCTCAATTTCATCAAGATCATACATTAACCTTCTTGCCCCTCCTAAATTTTGGACCACATCCATTACCTCCACATAGAACTGGACATCCTTGGTCTTCTTGGTTCCCACGCCATGGTATGGTTATGTAAATGAAAATGAAGCAAATTAATCATCTTTCTTCCTCTTCCATGAAAACGAAGCTCTCTAAATGCTATATCAAACTCTAGTTCAAAATATTTTAGATGAGGCTACTCCCATAGCTCTCTTACTCGCTTGAAAAATCCTTGAAACTCTACATTAATTTTATTTCTCATGTCCCTCTCTTGTTTTTCTTCCTCAATTTCATCAGGATCATACATTGACCTTCTTTCCCCTCCTAAATTTTGGACCACATCCATTACCTCCACATAAAATTGGACATCCTTGGTCTTCTTGGTTCCCATGCCATGGTATAGTTATGCAAATGAAAATGAAGAAAAGTAATCATATTTCTTCCTCTTCCATGAAAACCAAGCTCTCTAAATGGTACATCAAACTCTAGTTCAAAATATTTTAGATGAGGCTGCTCCCATAACTCTCTTACTCACTTGAAAAATCCTTGAAACTCTACATTGATTTTATTTTTCATGTCCCTCTCTTATTTTTCTTCCTCGATTTCATCAGGATCATACATTGGCCTTCTTTCCCCTCCTAAAGTTTGGACCACATCCATTACCTCCACATAAAATTGGACATCCTTGGTCTTCTTGGTTCCCACACCATGGTATGGTTATGCAAATGAAAATGAAGCAAAGTAATCATATTTCTTCCTCTTCCATGAAAACCAAGCTCTCTAAATGCTATATCAAACTCTAGTTCAAAATCTTTTAGATGAGGCTACTCCCATAGCTCTCTTACTCGCTTGAAAAATCCTTGAAACTCTACATTAATTTTATTTTTCCTATCCATCTCTTGTTTTTCTTCCTCAATTTCATTAGGATCGTACATTGACCTTCTTTCCCCTCCTAAGGTTTGGACCACATTCATTACCTCAACATAAAATTGGACATCCTTGGTCTTCTTGGTTCCCATGCCATGATATGATTATGCAAATGAAAATGAAGCAAAGTAATCATCTTTCTTCCTCTTCCATGAAATCCAAACTCTCTAAATGGTATATCAAAGTCTAGTTCAAAATAGTTTAGATGAGGTTGCTCTCATAGCTCTCTTTCTCGCTTGACAAATCCTTGAAACTCTATAGGGTAGAAGCACAAAGATGAGTCCATGAAACATGGAAGTTTTTGCCTTAGGCAAAAAAACGAAATCGGCTTGCAAAAAACGGGATCCCGTTTAGGTTCGAGACCTCGAGCCAAAAACGGGATCCCGTTTCATTATTTTTTATTTTTTTTATGAATTTAAGAAACGGGATCCCGTTTCAAAATGGGATCCCGTATTTTAAAAATCGGGATCTCGTTTTGAAATGGGATCCTGTTTCTTAAAATCATAACAAAATTATTTTTTATGAATTTAAGAAACTGGATCCCATATTTTAAAAAGCAGGATCCCGTTTCTTAAAATCATAACAAAATTATTTTTTATAAATTTAAGAAACAAAATGGGATCCCGTTTCTTAAAATCATAACAAAATTATTTTTTATGAATTTAAGAAACAAACGGGATCCCGCTTTTTAAAATACGGGATCCCGTTTCTTAAATTCATAAAAATAAAAATAAAATTATGAAACGGGATCCCGTTTTCAAAGCGGGATCCCATTTTTAAATTTTAATTTTTGGTCAGGTTTTTGCTTTGTTTTTGGGTTTGGGAAAAGGATTGGGGACCTGAACCTAAGCTTTGGACCTGGTTTGACCTGCAAGTTAAAGGTCCTAGCAATGTCACAAAAAAATACTGAGTTTGGGCATATGGCTGATGCCTTTTTTTGCAAAAATTTTCGACGAAATTAAAACCCATTTTAGATTAGACAATGTAGATTCCAAATATGTAATTTTTTTTACAATTGGATAATTTTTTCTATTTTTCAATTAATTTCTGATGAAATTGGTCCATAAACTTTAAATATCAATGTTTTTTACTATTTTAATAACTTTTGATCAACATAATATTTTGATGAATGGATTGCACAAGGGAAAACTTCAGACAATTATTTTCAATTTAAAAAAAAAAATACAAAAAATGATAACTTTAGGTCATCTTATGTGTGTCGTACACAACGATTTTTCTAAACGACAAATATGCCTAATAAAAAATTAACAAAAAAAAAATATTCAATAAAAAATTACAAAAAAATATCTAGGGCACGCTTCAGTGAGTGACAACTCTTTTCCCAAAAGGATTTAGAAAAATATGATAACTTAAGTCAAAATATAAATGTTGTACACGTGCATGGTATGGTAAAATAAAATCTTTTAAATAGTGTTTTTTACAAAAGCCTATTGAAACTCAATTTATACAATGTGGGTATTGAAATAAATTACATATTTGGAAACTAGACTCTGAGTACTACATTTTATGATTAGTGACTTCTTTGAAGATTTCATCTCTAAGTGCTTCAAATTTTAAGGTCAAATGTGTCAAACTCTGAAAATCAGGGAAAACACCCACTTTTTGGCCAAAAAGTGGACTCAACTTCTTGCCAGCACCCTACATTGATTTTTTTCCTGTCCCTCTCTTGTTGTTCTTCCTTAATTTCATCATGATCATACATTGACCTTCTTTCCCCTCCTAAATTTTGGACCACATCCATTACCTCCACATAAAACTGGACATCCTTGATCTTCTTGGTTCCCATGCTATGATATGGTTATGCAAATGAAAATGAAGCAAAGTAATCATCTCCTTCTTCGCTGGTTGGAAGAATGCATTCTTAATGTTCTGATACATTATATCAACTCTCTCTTCTACTCTCATGGTTGAATACCAAAATTCATTTTGGTGGGCCTCCAGAGTTCCAGTCATCTTTGTTCCTCTTCCACCAAATGTTGGCCTGATCCACACGTATTTCCTTTGTTTTTGAAAGCTGAAGTTTCTCCTGAGTCACCAATGTAGCTCTCTCTTCCTTTTCAAACTCTTTCATTGCTAGGAAAATTAGTGCCTAATTGATTAACAATCTCAATCTCACTAATAGTGATTACTAAGAAAGGTAATTCCACCAACTCTACCAAACAGTTTATCGTAGGAACAATAAAAGCAAACGCTTCAAAAGGAACTCCATGAAAACCAATCTCTCTAAATGGTACATCAAACTCTAGTTCAAAATATTTTAGATGAGGTTGCTCCCATAGCTCTCTTACTCGTTTGAAAAATCCTTGAAACTTTTCATTGATTTTATTTTTCCTATCCTTCTCTTGTTGTTCTTCCTCAATTTCATCAGGATCATACATTGACCTTCTTGCCCCTCCTAAAGTTTGGACTACATCCATTACCTCCACATAAAACTGGACATCCTTGGTCTTCTTGGTTCCCATTCCATGGTATGGTTATGCAAATGAAAATGAAGCAAAGTAATCATCTTTCTTCCTCTCCCATGAAAACCAAGCTCTCTAAATGCTATATCAAAATCTAGTTCAAAATATTTTAGATGAGGCTCCTCCCATAACTCTCTTACTCGCTGGACAAATCCTTGAAACTCTACATTGATTTTATTTTTGTTGTCCCTCTCTTGTTGTTCTTCCTCAATTTCATCAGGATCATACATTGACCTTCTTTCCCCTCCTAAAGTTTGGACCACATCCATTACCTCCACATAAAACTGGACATCCTTGATCTTCTTGGTTCCCACACCATGATATGGTTATGCAAATGAAAATGAAGCAAAGTAATCATCTCCTTCTTCGTTGGCTGGAAGAATGCATGCTTAATGTTTTGATACATGATATCAGCTCTCTCTTCTACTCTCACGATTGAATACTGAAATCCAGTATGGTGGGCCTCCAGAGTTCCAATCATCTTTCTTCCTCTTCCACCAAATGCTGGCCTTATCCATACGTCTTCCAGCCTAATTGCCTTTGTTTTTGAAAGATGAAGTTTCTCCTGAGTCACCAATGTAGCTCTCTCTACCTTTTCAAACTCTTCCAATGCTATAGATCATCTCTGGGATTTAATCATTTGTACCACATGGTTGATGTGCTTTAAATCCTTGCATCTAAAGGAAATTTCCTTAACATAAATACTGCTAGGGAATATGAATGTTTCCATTGTAGTTGGCATTAAAGCCAGTACCTGCAACATTGAAAATTATCCTTATATAAGAATCCCCTCCATCTTGTTAATTGGCTTGTAACACTCTTGATGATGGCTACATGAAATCTGATTTTGATTCCTCTTCTACATCAGAGGGTTTTTATCCTTGATCTGACTCTTCTGAATTACCAAAATCAAAATCACTAGCTTCCATATTCAAAAATTCCCAGCCAACATCTTCAATAAATTTATGTAGGTCATCATTAATAGTCTTCAAAATTGGCTGCCAGTTCAAGTTCATTCTGCTTTCATAATAATTTTCATCCATGGAGTTCAACCATTCCTTGATGCCATCAAGCAAAGATTGAGGAATGGCGTACACGCGGAGTACATATTTCTTCCTCTTCCACCAAATGTTGGTTTGATCCACAAGCCTGCCAGCCTAATTGGCTTTGTTTTTTAAAGCTGAAGTTTCTCCTGACTCACCAATATTAGCTGTAACTTTTTTTGAAATTTTATTATGGTATGTGCACTTTGATATGATGTAATATGATTATGGTTTCGTCTCATATGTTGAAATATTAGATATATAACATAAAAATAAATTATTGCATGAAATAAATAATAAGTTTTCATTCTCAATGTTTTTTTTGCAGAACACAGGTCTACCAGAAGATCAAGATGATCCTCAACATGATATAGATCCATGGAATATTGGTTTTGTCAGTACATATCACATGGCAAAGGATGTTGATGATGCAGATACAAAAGACACAGAGGGTGATGATGATGATGATGATGATGATGATGAGACAATTGGTGGTAGTAACTAGTGACATTCATGATCATATAGACTGCATCATGGATCATTGTTGATATATCATTATGATGACTTTTCATGGCTACTATCATATGTATCATTTTCACGACCTGCAGTGCTATATTATTGAGTTGTATCATATTGACATGTATCATTTTCACTATATCATTTGGACATGTATCATCTTGACTTGTATTAGTTTGAGTTACATAATTTATCAATTTTATTTATATTATTTGTACATGTATCATTTCGACATGTTTTTGATGTACTGGAATATTTGACTTTCACTTGTTTTAGTTATATATGATGATGATCTTATCAATTTATATATATTAAAAGTGGTCGATGATTTTTGGATGGATATTTATTATGTATGATGATTTTAATTTACTATTCAGGATGGATGTTGTCAAATTTAATTAAATTATAGATATTTGACTCACTTGTTTTAATTATAGATGATGATCATGTTACAATAATAGTTTAGGCAGTGATGAAAGGTAAAATTAATGCTTGGCACCTCTAGAACGTAATTGAACAAATCAGAGAAGTGTCAAGCTCTTTTGGTTGGTAATGACATTGAACAATAGATGTACTTTTTATCTTTACAAGCAATACAAAAAATTTGTGTTACCAATCCAAAAAATAAAAATTATCTTGTTGTCTAATCATATGAGTTAACTAATTAAATTACTTACTCTATAATCATATGAGTTATTTAAGAGGCACGATATATTTAACTAATTAAATTGAAATAAAACATATTAAATTAATAAATGGAAGCAAAACAAGAAACATTTTTAGAATTAAAAAAAGGAAGCAAAAATAGAATCCAAACTAGAAGCAAACTAGAAGCAATCTTGGAAGAAAAATCGGAAGCAAAACCAGAAGCAAACCTGGAAGCAAAACTGGAAGCAAAACCAGAAGAAAACTTGGAAGCAAAATCAAAAGCAAAACTGGAAGCCAACTTGGAAGCAAAATGGGAAGCAAAACTGGAAGCAAAATTGGAAGCAAAACTAGAAGCAAAAGTCGAAGCAAAACCAAAATCAAAACTGGAAGCAAACCCAAAAGTAAAACCAGAAGCAAAACTAAAAGCAAAATCAGAAGCAAACCGAAAGCAAAATTGGAAGCAAAGACGGAAGAAAAACCAAAAGTAAAAGTGGAAGCAAAACTACAAGCAAAATCGGAAGCAAACCTACAAGCAAAATCGGAAGAAAAACTAAAAGAAAAAATGGGAGTAGACATAGAAGCAAAATCGAAAGATGAATTGGGCACCAATTTTGGCGTTACTTCCAGCGTTATTTCTGACGCTATTTTAGGTGGCTGAAGAGGTGCTAGTTCCTGGTGCTATTTTGGGCACTAACATGGACATTGTGATTTCTTGGCACTAACTATGGTGCAAAGTCTGGCGCAACAGTCAGTGCACAAGTCAGTGCCAGAGTCGGTGCCAAGAAGACCATGCATGTTTGCACCGAGTTTAGCGCCAGCCAAATCACTTGATTTGTGGACTGAAATACACTAAAATTCGATGCTATTTTAGGGCTATTTTCATGTTCTATTGTAGTGAGAAACAAGATAGAACATTAGCAAGAACAACAACCAGAAAACTGAATGCTCCCATCCAACTGATCAACCCACGTGACTGAAAATAGCACCCACAACTCATGTTATTTCATCCAGTCTCTCATACCTTCAAGGTATCCACATTAGTAAACTCCTGTCAAAAGCACAACCAACCCATCAACTGCAGATACAAGCACCATGCACAAACTAGTCGAAGAAGACCAAATACATCTAGGTACTCCCACTGCATGGGTAATGCAAAATCTGAAAGATCAAAGGCATAACAAGTCTACCAATAATAGCACATAGAAAATGTAACCATGTAGTACTAAGGAAATATCCACAATGATATGCACAACCTACAACCAACTGCTACAAGAATTATTTCTCTCAACTGTCTTCCAAAGCTCTTCCAAGTTCTTCAACACCCAACATAGGAAAGAGATAAAGTTACCACTCAAAAAATTGAGTGAAAACAAAAGCTCTGACCAAATCTCAAATTAATGTAAAATCAAGTCAAACTTCTAGGAAGACAACCAAGACCAAAGAGAGAAACTCTACACAACATATACATGTAGAACATCCTCCTACATACACCTCTAAAAGCCAATTGTGTCAAGTATGATCTCCTTCATATCCCAAACAAAAATCCATAACAACACCCAACTGTTCAATCACCAAGATCAAACTTAACATATGTAACATGTAATCAATCATGGATGTAAGCCTCTCAAAGAAAATCAAACTACTTGATTTCTCATCTTAGGAAATCATCCCATATAACTATCTCCTTCTAGTTCTCATCAATAAATAATATAACACAAAAGCTCAAGGAGATAAACCATGTTGTCCACCTTCCACTATGAATCCTCCAAAAAGCATAAAACAACAATTCAAGATCCATATCATGAAAGAAAGCATAAAACACCTTTGAAAGATATAATGGGGAAATAACTCTCAAATACACTTCACTATCGAGTAGACCAAGAGTGAGAAAATAAAATTCACATCCAAGATATACAAGCCACCATGACTCATCCAAGAGTAATCTCCTCATTGGCCTTTGTTAAACTTGTTGGAAACAAGCTACACTAAGAGGGGGGGTGAATCAGTGTTGTGCAAAAATTAACTTTATTAACTTTTATCTTCAAAGCATTAACAACATTCAACCATAATGCATAAACATGAAGCAAATGAACACAACACCATAACACAAGGATTTTTACATGGAAACCTTGTTAGGGGCAAAACCATGGTGGATGGCCAATCCACAAGTTAATCTAAGTATACTCAAATGAAGTTTACAATAAGGGGAATGCACTTGCATTCAGGCACACTGCCTAGAGCTCACTACTCAAAGGGAAGGCTCACTGCCTTACAAATAAAATCAGATTAAAACCATCTCAGAGTTTGAAATGAGAAAAATAGCATCTACATATGCTTGATTACAGTTCCGATTAGGCTCAATATTTGATCTGCTATCTTACAGACTAATACTACGCTTTTGCTTTGTTCTGCTCACATTCACAACACAAACTCTTTATGCGCAAGTGAAACTGCACATTATCGCTCTTCTGCTTTGCTCTAATTTTCAATTCACATCACTACACACTTGATACTGCTCTCAAAATGATACGGATGATCATATATATAATCCGCAACATAGAATTCAATTACACTTTGTAGGCTTCAATAGAACACAAAAATAATTATAACTGTTGGCTCAAATCATTAATAATATGCAATGCGTATCCACAACAGTTGGCCACAACTTGGCTAGGACTCAAACAAAGATATACAAACATAAAAATACTTAACCAATTGCTTCTCATACATCCACGACATAATGCATTCATGAAGTCAGCTCCAGTATTGGTAAAACTGAGAACTAGTCAACCAGACCTTCTAACTTCCACACAAATCGATACAAACCACCGCACTTCAGTATTAATAGAGATAATATACCAAAAAACATTTCTTGAGATGTGCAACACAAGACAATAACATGAAATCTTCATACAAATCGATGAACACTATGTTACCAGATACTTTGTTCTTCCTTGTCAATCTTCAATCTGTCTGTCGGTATGATCAAATGATGATGTGTGTATCTAATCATTGATTAGGGTTTCCATCAATGACAACACCAAGTGATAATAGCAATGTCTCTTGCCAACAATCTCCCCCTTTGGCATTGATGGCAACACTTAGTGAAAAATGACTAAGTGTCGAATTAGTACCAAGATAAATTGCACTGTCGTCTCCAAAATTCCAAAAATACAATTCTCCCCCTAAGATGATTATGCATTTTTCTCTCCAATATTCTCCCCCTTTGACATCAATGGAAAAGGTAGGGATCACATACCAAAAATGGATCAATCAAAACAATTATACAAAAATTCTTCTTTAACTTACATAAACTGAAAAATGTCTACAAAATCTTTCTTCAACTGGATCATATTAGCGTCCCAATCTCTTTTGAGACTCTCCATGGTTGTTATGTGACCACAGATCAGGTAGGACTAGGTCTTTGTATATTCCAAGTTGGTTGGATCACCAACTGCCATAGTTTCTTTCCCTTCCTTTAGAGCGCTTGACAGTATCTCAATTTTTGGACCAATTATGCCTCTGAGTTCACATGCTCTTGCAATGATTTTGTCATTCTCATGCTTCAGGATTTTTATTTTGACAAGCAAAGACATCACTTCACCTTATGTTTTTCCAACACCATCAATTGGAGCATCAAATGCTTCAGAAATAGTACTTAACTATTTTTCTAGATCCTTAACCTTTTTCTCATTAGCTTCAGTAAGTTTTGAAAAAGATAAACATGATTTGTAGACCTTTCCACCTTCTGACAAAGCATTCTGTACATTTTTCACACATGTGGCTAAAATGGTTTTATCTTTGAAAATCATCTCTTTCAACCCACTAAACCTTTTGACATCAAATTCTTTTTGTACTTTCACCATAGCTGATTTTCTAGTGACTCAAAGTGAGTGTTGATTGATTTGATAAGCCTTTTCAATTCATTGGAGGAGGAACCAGTCAAATCTTTTACATAAGATGGCATTATCTTATCCAAGACTCCAAATGCAAGATTTAGCAGTTCATTATCTTCAATGTGTGACTTCAGTAGCTCTTCTTTGGCTTTGGCTTGAGCAAATGAAGCTACTTTCATCTTATAGATTAGACTTAAAGTGGACAAGTCAATAGGACCTTCAATCAATTCTGGATCCAATTCTTCTGTCTGTTCAACCAAAAATTTCTTCACTACCTCAGCAGTGTCTCTTGCCTCAACTGGGATTGCTTTTACATCATCTTTCTTCTCTTTAGCTGTTACTTCGATAGTTGCATGTTCTGCTTTACCTTCAGGGATCTTTATTTCCTCAACTGATACATTTTCAGGTATCTCAACTTCCATAGGAATTTATGTGTTGAATTTTGTAGAAGGAATATGTGAATCCTCAATTGTATCAAAATTTTCTTCTTCTGCTTCCTTTTCCGAAATAGATGGGGCAACATCAACATGTGTTTCTTCAACAACAACATCAATTCTCTCATTTAACAGTATCTCCCTAAGGATTTGCTCAGTTTCTTTTGTAACTTCATCGTAGACCAATCATTAGCTTGTTCACCCTTGTTTCGCTTTTAAATTTCCTTTTGGCTTTGTTCAAGAGTGCCTGCATGTCATCCATAGACATCACCAAACACAATTCTATAAGAATCCTTTCTCTCATTTGTTCTTCTTCTATTCTAGCATTTAGTCTCCTCATTTCCAGAATGTCATATAGACTTTTGGGCAGATTAGGCATTATTTCTATCAAAAATTTATTGAAAATTTTCATATGTTTTATTGTCGTTTCTTCAAGAATTCTTCTATCAAAATTATTAAAAGACTCATACCATTTATAGAGTGGTTTGATATTTCCATCCTTGACTAAAGCCTTTTCAACTTCTCCTACTGACATACCTGAACTGTCTGTATTTGTCTTTTTCTTCGCTTCCATATATTCACCAGAGGGTTTTCCTTTTTTGACAGTTGTTGTCTTGGTGCCTTGATGTTTTATTTCTCTGACTTCTTCATTAGACTCTATCCCTTCATCCTCAGAAACTGCCATATACTCTCTTTTGCTCTTATATTTCTTCCTCTTACCTTTTTTATCGGATCCCTTGGATTCAATTTTCATAGTGATGGATTTTGTTGCAGGAGTTGAATGGGATGTAGAGCTTCTAGTTGTTCTACCTTGGGTAGATGGTGTTGTCGGACCAACTAATTGATTTTTTGCTGCCTCCTTCACTTCTTGCTTTACTGCTTCAGCTTCTTCTCTTTTCTTTCTAGCTTCTTTTAGTTTCTCTACAAATATGCCCAAACTTTTTGCAAGAACTTCTACCTATTTTTTGACTCTTTCAGTTACCACAGGTTTCCTAAGCTCGTTGTGAACCTGTATGTCCTTCTCAGCATAGGTACCAAACCTTTCTTTAGCCAGATCCAAAGGTTTACTTAGCAAGTGTTGAGCATACATGTCCAAAATGTTCTCTTCAACTTCATAACCCATAGGCATGATCCAGATTGTTCTAGGATCAGTAGTTTCCATCATACATCCACCATGAAGAAAATTGAATCCTTGTACTTCTCTACAATTGAGTTGGGAATCCTCTCTCTCACTTGCATCATAGTCTGAAAACTTTTAAAGTATCCCCAAATAGCTGCATTTTTTATTTTGGTGTCTCCAAAATTGTGCAACAGATCTCTAATCTGAGCGGCTATTTTGGTGTCTCCTTGTACTGATCAACATCCACCATGAAGCAAATTGAATCCTTGTACTTCTCTACAATTGAGGTGGGAATCCTCTCTCTCACTTGCATCATAGTCTGAAAACTTTTAAAGTATCCCCAAATAGTTGCATTTTTTATTTTGGTGTCTCCAAAATTGTGCAACAGATCTCTAATCTGAGCGGCTACCAGTTTGTCCTTTTGCCAATGAATCTTTCCAACTCCCGGAACTTCACCCATGAAATAAAAGAATAAGCACAAAAGCAAGTTACCATACTTGAAAGAGTTTTTCTTATCTTTCTTAATCTTTGCAATATTTTGCATTAGCTGACTCCTCAGCAATTCACAGAGATCATAATCTGCATTTTCCTTCACCATCTGATAGGCGGCATAAATTGTTATCTCGAACACAGAGTTATCTCGGCTATAATGATAAATCTTGTATCCAATAACCATAGATGCAAACTTGACATCTAATTCAACAATGTTATCAGTAGTCATTTCTCTTCTATCATATGTAGAGCCTGTAGCATCAGTGTCCGTTTGATTTTTCACAGACTTTAGAATTGGTAGTCCACCGGAAGAGTTTAGACCGGTTACTACACTGATAGATTCCTTTGTGATTTTGAATGTAATGCTTAACCACATAAATTCATCATGGACTCGACTCAGAACATAACGAACCCATTCTAATTCTTTAAACGTAGGAAATTTGACAATATATGTAAATTTCTTTGCTTCAAGGATTTTATGCTCCGGCTTTACACAGTAATCTTCACCTATGATGTGATTATTGTACAAATTCAGTAGTTGAGAACTTCCAAGTTCTTCAATATTGGCATGAATATAAACCCTAATATCCTCTATGTGTAATACTCCATATAGAACGAATGAAAATTCTCCTAATGGATCGATCTCAAGAGACTTGTAAGGATGCCATTTGAATTTAGGATGAGGTATGTCTTTGACTTCAACTACCAAAGGAGTATTCATTTTGACCAAATCACAAATTCAAGAAGTTTTCTGAAAAATACCTTTTTCGCCAGATCAGAGTTTGATTGTTGAATCACTTCCACGCCTGAATTTCGCCTCAATTCGCCAAAGTTCACCTTAGGGATCTCCAAACTTCTTTTCTTCCAAATGCAAAGTGAAAAGTGAATAATAGAAATGACTTTTTATCACTTGCATACCTAACTCTTTTTTTCGCAATAAATGCTTTAACCCAAATACATCTGGTTACCCTATCTTTGTGCACTGTGATGAGTAGGTCTTTTGTAGACCTTCAATACGGCATACCACTTCCTCCAATGAGTTCAACAATATTTCTTGAGAATCTATGCATCTACTATACACATCCATATCCGGTTTCAATTACCGGTTATGGGGTTATGTGATTTTCTTGATAGCTCCCCTAGGCCAAAGGCTTGAAACTAATTCCTAGAGGAATTATTAGAAGCAAGTTTTGATGTTGGCACATTTTCTTCAACAGAGGGATCTTTCTTCACCCATTTCTTCTGCATCTATTGTCTAGCCATATTTGTAGTGATTTTTCCTTTTCCTTTGATATCCTTCTACATGTTTTCCTTTGATTTACCAGACCTTTTATGTTCCAACAGAATGTAGCAATATGTCCAATTTTGCAGTTATAGCACACAACATTTCTCTATCCAGACCAGTTGTTCCACTGATTTCCTCTTGATCAGCAATGGTTAGCAGTATGGCCAAGTCTATTGTATGTATAGCATCTGATATTTCTATGAAATTGATTCATCACATTTTTGCATTCATTTGACTTATGGCCAACCTTATGAAAATTAAAACATTGACCTGAGAATGATGGACCACTTGATTTCATTCTACTTCTACACTGAGTAGCCATATGTCCAAATTTATTGCAACTAAAGCAGTATCTATTAAATATTTGAGCATTAGGTTGCCTTACTAAATACCTTCCAGATTTTTTCATTTGATTTCCTTGCTTGAATATCCTTTGAACAGATCTTGAGCTTTCTCCTTCTTCATATCCAAGACCTCTCTTGTCACCATTAGTCCTTTGACTGTAAATTAGTTCATCAAGCTTGGTTGAGTTGATTTTGATCTTCTCCTTGTACTCATTTTCAGCAGCAAGTTCATTTCTGAGATTATCCATCTCTTTTCAAGTTCCTCTTCATTGTTTTTAGATTGTTCCATTTCATCATCTAATTGACTGCATAATTCAGATTTATCTTTCAGGGACTATGCTAGGTTCTCTTCATTCTTCTTTCTATCTTCAATCTCCTTGTTCATCTTCATCATGATAGATTCCATCTCATGCTTTAAGACTGTATTATCTCTGGTAAGCTTTTCGCATTCTTCAGTTTTTTCTTTCAGGGCTTGACTAAGTTGTTCTTCTTCAATGCTCTTATTGTCACTCTGCTTAATCTGATCACAAAGTTCCTTTCTCTTCTCTCTAGACTTATTGATTTTGTCTTTCAAAGACTCAATGAATTTCTCAGCATTTGAGAGGTTTGCTTGCAATTTTTGGACTTCATCATTTGACTGATCAAGATCATCCAGGGCCACCAAAAGTTATTGTGAAGACTTCTTGAATCTATTGAAACACCTTCTGAGATATCCTCAAGTGGTTAGACTTATTTCAAAGGAACTAGCTATGATACCAATTGTTGGAATAAAGCTACACTGAGAGGGGGGTGAATCAATGTTGTGCAAAAATTAACTTTATTAACCTTTATCTTCAAAGCATTAACAAAATTCAAACATAATGCATAAACATGAAGCAAATGAACACAACACCATAACACAAGTATTTTTATGTGGAAACCATGTTAGGGGAAAAACCACGGTGGATGGCCAATCCACAACTTAATCTGAGTATACTCAAATGAAGTTTACAATAAGGGGAACGCACTTGCATTCAGGCACACTGCCTAGAGCTCACTGCTCAAAGGGAAGGCTCACTGCCTTACAAAGAAAATCAGATTAAAACCATCTGAGAGTTTGAACTAAGAAAAATAGCATCTACATATGCCTAATTACAGTTCTAGTTAGGCTCAATATTTGATCTATTGTCCTATAGACTGATACTATGCTTATGCTCTATTCTACTCATATTCACAACACAAATTCTCTATGCGCAAGTGAAACTATGCATTATCGCTCTTCTCCTTTGCTCTAATTCACAATTCACATCACTACACACTTCATACTGCTCTCAAAATGATACAGACAATCTTATATATATCTGCAACATAGAATTCAATTACACGTTGTCGTCTTCAATAGAACACAAAAATAATTACAACTGTCAGCTCAAATCATGAATAATATGCAATGTGTATCCACAACAGTCGGACTCAACTTGGCTAGTACCCAAACAAAGATGTACAAACACAAAAATACTTAACCAATTGCTTCTCATACATCCATGACATAATGTATTCATGAAGTTGGCTCCAGTATTGATAAAATTGAGAATTAGTCAATCAGACCTTCTAACTTCCACACGAATCAATATGAGCCACTGTGCTTCAGTAGTAACAAAGATAACATACCAAAAAACATTTCTTTCGATACGCAACATAAGACAATAACATGAAATATTTATATAGATTGATGAACACTATGTTATCGGATACTCTGTTCTTCCTTGTCAATCTTTAATTTTTTTGTCGGTATGATTGAATGATGATGTGCGTATCTGATCATTGATTAGGGTTGCCATCAATGACAACACCAAGTGATAGTAGCAGTGTCTCTTGCCAACAGAACTCACGTTCAACCAAGGTGTAGACTACTCAGACTTTCTACTGAAATCAACACCTTTCTCATCTCAAGAGAATTACAGCCTCACCTTATTCTCCATGTATCCATGAACACCAGAAACTGATCATCTCATTCTCAACTCCAATCTGCATTACTGCACTTAACATGAAGTTCTCAAGCATATGACCAATGTACCCAAAACACAGAGAAACTCCAGACCACTATCAAAGCTCCAAACATCTAAAATAGGAACTTATCATGACACAATGGTCTACACATCCCCCTTAGGAGATACCACGCTCCAAGTGACTTCACCATGGTCTCAAGAGCAATGCCTCATGCCAAAATTCTAATGCACAAGCAAGAGTATAACATGACATCAAGCAAACAAACTTTAAACCAACATCACCTGTCAAGCACCACCAACACTTTAGCCAAAGATGCCAAACATCCTCCATGGTTCTGATATGTTGCACATCCTCAAATAGTGTCCATCCAAATGTGAAAGAACTCTTCTATAGCAACAGGATCTAAGAGTCCCTCCTAGTAACATCTGCAACACTAAAGAAGATTCTTCATCACCAAGTGATGAACCCACAGTCACTGCTAAAGCTCCCATTGAACCATGACACTCAAGCTTTCAAAGCATCATGACCAAACATTTACTGATCTGAAAAACCTCCAGGTACAATCGACAACATGTCCATCTAACAACAGTGCCAAGCAACACTATGATCTCTAAATCACACAAACCACACCATCATTTTTGAAAGCTTACACTAAAATTTGTATCAATATCTCCATGAAATCATGATACACATGCTATAGGTCCTCATAATTGACTATTCGGGTACTCAATTCCATCCTTCCTCTCATCCAGAAGCAACCACACCAATGCAAAAGTGACCACAGATAAGGCCAGATAACATATATGCACCAACACTGAATCAACCTCATGGATATAAACATTCCACTTCTGAGTTATCTCACTGTAGCCAATGGGTAGCTAATCCACCAACCGCATAACTCAAAGATCAATCACAACAAAAGTGCAAACCCATCATCACACTAGAAACTGCAAAATTGAGATCTCAAAGAGAACAATAATGTAGACAATTTGACTCAAACACTAGATCAAAACCAAATATGATATTCAAATCATGTCCACAACTCAAGAACCATAGTCTAGGAAATCAGTAAGCAACACTTACATGTATCACTACAACTATCTCATCCAGCAATGCCCCAAACAACCAGGGTCTAGAAAATAGTTTTTACCAGCAGCTCCACAAAACCACAAGTTTTTCTTGACCGTGCAAAACCTGTAAAACCGCCATGTTTATAAAACACCCATGCACATCCATATCCACTGCACATCTAGATGACTCAAGAGTCTACACACAACCATCATGGTTAACTAGAACAATGAATTTACATGAATATGCTTCATAGACTTTTTAGGAAAATCTATAAAAAACCTTCAGAACCAAAGAACATAAATCGGATACATACAAGTATAAGGTATAGGTAGTAAAAGAATTCCAAGCCCATTCCAAACTGATTCCACAACCACAAGAATGCACATGCAATCGTGAGAGCCAGGCTATTCAAAAGTTTTTAGACCACCCAGAGATCAACTTCATAGCCTTCATGCAATCAGGGTAATAGAGAAAAATGCCTTCAATGCTAAGTCAAAACACCCAGCATAAGAGAAATACTCCATGGTTGAAAAACAAGCCAAGCATCTCCATACCATCAGGGAGCCTCTCACACTGACACCCAGTATGAACCACGATCTTTTGCAATACAACCATAATCGTAAACTCACACCCCTTGCATCAGGATCATTCGCTACCAACCAGGAGCCTCAAACCACATCATTACAATATGATCAACTCCAATTTCTCCATCTTTAATGTCTTTCACGTTGTGTGTTGTCTCAAAACAACAAGAACTTTTACTCGCCAAAGGATCAATCATTAGCCGATTCCTCCAGATTTCTTCAAGCCTATCAGACTAAGAAATCTTCACAGGAGAAATACCCAGAACCAGCAACTAGAAGATGGCTCTGATACCACTTGTTAAGAAAATCAGTTCATCTTAGAATGAAACATTTAAGAATAGCAGTGCCTTCGGTGATTTTAATTCCTTCAAATTTCCTCAAAGACATGTACTACTATGCCATAAAGCGGAAACTGGCATAGTTGATTTCCCACGTTAATCCTTTTGAGAAAAGTACATGCAAACTTAACCAAATTCAACACTTATGCACATATTCAAATTATAAAATCAAACAACATGGAAGACAAACAAATGAACTTATAGATTTACGTGGGGAAAACCCTTTCGGGTAAAAAACCCCACCCTCCAAAACACTCAACTCAATTATATTAATCAGAAACAACAATAGCTACAATACAATCTCAGAGCTATGCTCTTTAGGATTTTACATCTTTTCCATCATGAGAATACTAGAAACAACATTTTTCAAAATCCTCACACTATTACAATGTCCTCACACAACATACAGTGCAGATTCATTTCATCTCACCAGCCCACTCACTCAGCCAGCCTTTCGGCCTCTAAGGTTCACATTCTTCTTCATTCTATCTCACACCATCATTCTCCCTATTACAATGTTGTGTACAGCATATAGTTCAAACACTCACATAGAAACTTCCATTTTGAACCATACAATCAGCTGAGCCATTGATTAGTTCATTTTTCGTACAAAATTGTTTGTTCAGTTTCCTTGCAGATCAGCAGTCGTTCTTGCTAGTTATGACCAGTCGCGTCCAATTTAGCACACTCCACTAATGCCCAAAGAACAACTCAACAGTCCACAATGGTCAACCATGGTCCACCTCTACATCCATCGGCATGACCAACACTATTGACAATAGACTAGAAAGTCCAACCGACAGATCAAGTTTCCCCGATGTCCCAAGAGAACCATCACAACCATAAACTTCACCAAGATTCACACTGAAGACCAACTAGAATAGATCATTGACAAGAACAACACTATCGAACAAGAAATAAAAGGTCCCATCGAGATCTAAGGTTACCTCGATGACCTTCAGCTCACTGCAATTCGGAACCCCTCATCGGCAGGAGTCACACCAAACATGACCCATTGGCCAGACTTTAACTATCAGACAAAGATCTCAAAGCTAGACCGAATTCATGCTTCATACCGATGAAGAACCATCGGTAAGACTTACACTGACCATATTCCATCGGTCAAACTTCTACTATCGGTCCAAACTTCCTAGGTCTAACTAAAGACCAAAGTTAGCTCAATCACCTATTCATCGACTAGACTCATACTGATGAAGTACACCCGCATGACCAACACCATCAGACCAATCCTAAGAACTCATCCCGACGGACCATGTCACACTGACCAAGCACCATCAGCCAGACTCACATAAAATAAATCATATTGGCCAGAGATCCACTGTCGTTAAGATGCATTATGAAGTCTTGTGTCAACCCAAACATTTGTTCATCGGCAAGACTTATACCGATCAGACCTATCAACCAAACTAACATTATCAGTCTGACATTCACAGGTCTAACCAAAGACCAATGTCATTCCAACATAGTTCACTTCGGTATGAGTCTTCCCGACAGATCTCTTCAGGCAGACCACAAGCACCAGAGTGACATTCACAAGTCATCCTGATGACCAATGTCACCTCGATCAGATAATCGGCCAGACTCATATCGAAACTTATCCAAGCTACTTCGCATACATTCCTCATATCAGCAAGATTCTCACCGACGAACCTCATTGGCCAAATAACTACTGTCAATATGAAACAAAAAACTCACGCTGATAGTTCAAGTCACTTCAATAGTTCTCTTCAACAATCACATTTCATACCAATTTGAACACTTCAAGCTTTCAGGACTAAGCAACTCGTCGACAGCATATCTCAGGCGTCTCACTAATTTTCTCTTACAAGAGGCTCAATTCAACAAGATTGAGGCACATATTTCCAGCACAACCCATCGAATCCACCTAAATATAAACCCCTTTTCCTTTGCCTCACATTAACAAAATCCACTCACATAAACTTCATAAATCCTTTATCCTTTCATCACCCATCTAAGGATCCATCCAACACTCTTCCACCATCATACCACCCACACAAGTCAAAACATTCCAAGAGCTTGTTCCAAATCATACCAATGCATCCCCTCATCCAAATCAAGACCCTACCATCACACCTAATACCTCTCATTATCCCTTATCATTGCCTCATCCACATACAAATCCTACCATCCCATCTCCTCCACCTCAATATCCTTTATCACATCCTATCCAAACTATCCCAACACCACCTCCATATCCCCTTGGCCCTCTTACATTCACCCATGGGGGTTCTCTTGAAACAAAAGAACAAAGTATATCCACCACCCATCCTTCTCCACATCATAATGGACTTGCATCTTGCTTCCAAAATAACAAGCATCCTACTATAAACTGAATTCTCAAGACCATGAACTATCAAGGTAAAGGCTTAGACCTTCATGAGCAAGGTATATTAGATTCCATCCATATCAAATAAAATCCATGAGCACAAGGCCTTGGATACATGTATGAAGGCTCATAATATAAAAAAATTGGTATAACCTTCATGCAACCTAAGTACAGCTCTTCCAAACTTGAACAATGGGTGATTCCCATCATTCCTCCAATCATTTGTTTTCATCCCCACTTCTCCATCATACATACCTAAGAATATTATTTCTATCCATCATTCATCCTTCAAATCTATTTTGGGTCCTTATGTCCCACCATCCACAATCACACATCCTTCATCTACTAAATCTACTTTGGGTCATTATATACCAAATTTTAATCATTCATCTCATACCACTCATCTCTTCATCCATCAATCACCTATCTCTATCACCTATCATAAAATACCCCCTCTCATAATCCCTAATCAGGATCAACATAGGCATACCTCCATGAACTTAATCCAATATCCTCCATCCACACATCATCTCCAAAATCATACCTCTATCAATCCATTCATATTCCCTCCAAATCATCCATCTCCTCACACCCATACCATTGCTATTAGAATCCATTTGGATGCCAAAAAAAATGTATAAATCCAAACATCCACATGAATCTAAAGATCCCCATGTACCCTCAAAAAGACATGATAAATATAATAAAAATCCAATCTAAAAACACAATCACTCCCAAATGCCACAAAGGCCCACCAAATCAAAAATCAAAACCATGTGGCTCATAAAGCAAAAAGATGTAATGCATTCAAATGAAAAATCCATAATGACATACAAAGTTGCTAATTCAAAACCTATGCATCCTCATCTTCCATCTCCTAAATCTATTTGGGTCCCTATGCCCCAAAATTCACTATCCCAACTCCTCATCATCTCCACATCCTCCATCCATTTATCCTCCCATCATTCCACATCCATCACAATATGTACCAATGTTGTTCCTAATAACATCCCCCCATCATAATACTCTCCCATTATCCCATCCATACACTTTTCAACATACCATCCATTATTCCACATATCTTTCCCATAAAATCCATTTAATCCATGCCCTTGCATAACCCATTTGTCCTAATAAGGTTGAACCAATATCCTGTAGTTGTTTCAAACATGGGCTCTTAATACCTCGGTATGTAACTAGATGCTTGAGTCCTTCCTCCATATACTTATATCCTATCTTCCAAATCCAATTATCCACATCCATATCCATCCAAATAATTTCCAAAAATCCAAAAAATTCAAAAAAAAGTCAAGAAAATCAGTAAGTCCAAAAAATCTTTAAAAAAAAGAAAAATATAGTAAAGAGAAAAAATCATCTAGTGGTGAAAACTTGGTAAATAGGCATCTTAGACAAGTATTATTATGAAAACCTAGCAAAAAATCATCATGTTTAAATCCCCCATCCATGTTTTCTCCACACTTGGGGGTAATTACATTCTAAGAATCTCTATCCTTCCTCTCCTCCATCCCACCCATCTTACCCATCCTACTTATCATATTTGATTTATCTCAATCCCTCATTCCTCCTTGTGATATTGATATAGACAAGGGAAAATATCTATACATGCTTTGGACCCCTCTTTTCATACATTCCCTCTATCCACACTATCATATTCCTTATCCACCCATCATGATATCATCCTATTATACACATATCGACCTCCCTTATCTACCCATCCTCATATCTTTGATCTTAGTGCCTCACCATACATGAAATATCTAATTTGGGGTGTCTTATTCCTTTGTGACATGTTCCTTGGAGATTACATTCCATACCATCCATCCATCCTATCATCCCCTACATCTCTCTATCTTTCTCTTCCTATCTTCCTTCTATTAATTCCTCCAAAATGTTCATCCTATCATCCTTCCATCTCCCTATCTTTATCTCCTTATCCATCCATCCAATAATCCCTTCCATTTCCAAATACTTATCTCTCTATCCATCCATCCTATCATCTTTCCATCCCCCCATTTGTATCTCTCCATCCATTCATCCCTATTCTCATTCCATTTCATAATCCCTTGTCATTGGTATCTAGCTATAGGCTACCCCCATGCAATTCAGTTCCATATATCCCACTATCATCACTCCTACCTCTATCCCACATCTTTCTTATCTCCTATCACTTTTCATCACTCATTTATCAATTGTATCATCATCCCAATTCATATTTTGATAGTTTGAACATCTATCTCATTCACGAGCTTCACACAATCTAAATCATCTTGTAAATATTATAGATCCTATATATATCATGTGCCTTGTATATAAGGTCAATCCCATGTCATCATCTAGGTCCATCATTGTACATACTTGTCACTAGGTCCCATCTATGTGTCTCTTGTGTCATCAAAATCCCCTATCGAGGTGTTACTTCAACAAAATCCATTCTCCCCCTTGGGTTTCAGGTATCTTGATCATCTCTTATCATGGGAATCATAGCTCTTATCTATCTATATTTGGTCTTTGTAGGATATATTGTTCCACATAAGACCACATCAACCCCATTCATCATCTTTATGGAAAAAGATGCTTGAGATATTTTTTTATTTCATTGGTGCTTTTGGAAAAAAAAATTGTCTTTCTTTTGACCTTCCTAATTTACATACTTGAGGTTTCCATGATCCATCATATTATTATGTTCTTTGATTGGTGAAAATATGGGAAAATTTTGGATTTTGTTTGTTGTGTTTTCTTGGATTGTCTTGCGTAGTATCCACCAAGATCCTCCATGGTCTTGTGTTATGTTGCGCATCCTTTGTGCTTTTTTTTTTCCAACACCGTATCCACCAAATCCCTTTGTGGCTTTGTGATATGTTGGACTAACCTTTTTGTTTTATGATTCAATCATACATGCATGTGATACAACGTCACCCCGGTTCCTCATACCTTGGTGCATTGTATCCCATGCTATATCAAATTAAGTTATCCCACATGGTAGTTCTAATTTGGTGCTCCAAATATCCCCATCCATTTATCCCACATGTTTCTAATCCATTCACCCTTCATATCTATCCCCCATATACCTATTGTATATGTTTTCATCACTCCACTAATCCTAGATTTTATGTGCACATGAAGCCTCATCCATCTTTTCGACTATCCTCTCAGCTTTTTTTTGTAATAAAAATATACATTTCACCCATCCTAATCATGTCATCATTCATTCAATCTTCTTATGCTAATATAGGTTTTTTAGTCTAAGCATCTTCTCATCCATCCTAATCATTTCATTATCCCTTACCTCCTTTAGGCTAATATAGATTGTTAGTCTAAGCATCAATCCTCATCCATTTTGTCAATCCTATTGCTCCTAGAAATCTCATATCTCAATTGAATCCTCATCCATGAAATCTAGCACAAATCATCCAATCACATCTTTGGTGTTATTCCTAGACTTGTTTCAAAGCCTTGATCCCACTCTAATAATTATCATCATCAAGATGTATCCTTCCCAATCCTTGTGTTGTTTCAGATATATCATTCCCACATCAACAACACTCCATCATCATCGAGATGTACCCTTACCAATCCTTGTATTGTTTCAAGATATATTGTTCCCATATCAACAACACTCCCATCATCGGGATGTATCCTTCTTAATCCTTGTGTCAGTTTAGGATATATCATTCTCACATCAACAACACTCCCATCATCATCATCAGGATGTGTCCTTCCCAATCCCTATATTGTTTTGAGATATGTTGTTCCCACATCAAAATCACTAAAATCATCATCATTGGAATGTATCCTTCTCAATCATTCTATTGTTTCTATATATCGCTCCCATATCAACAACACTCCATCCATAATCAATAAATACTGGCTTTTTAGCATTAACTGGGGAAATATTATATTTGTTCTTGAATTCTTTTGTTCTTGCTCACTTATCATCTCCTCCTTCCATTATCTCTTCCTCTCCCAATCTTGCCTTATATCCATTATATTCCTCATTTATCCTTGCATCCTCTCCTCCATTTCAAGAGCACACCCATATTCTCTTGGACCGGCATGTCCTCTCGAGGGGGCATCCTCAATCCTAATCCTCATCTTCACATTATCATCTTTCTTCCTAGTCACTCCTTTGAATGATTTGGGTATCTTCCCTAATCTAACAATATTCTTCCAAGTGATATATTTTAATCTTTTTTGAAATGATGCTACTTTGTAACACCATATTAAATAGGGGAAAATGTAGACACTAAAAATCAACCACTTTCTTTTGGTCAATTTACCCCTAATTTGACCAATTTCATATCCTCTATATTAATTAAACAATACCCTAGTATTTAATTAATATTTAATTATCTCAACCTTCATCCTAATATATTTCTTCTATTATCCCTATATCCTAGCCTAAATTAAATGATTACCTTTAATTGTTTACCCCATCTCATTCATCCATTAAATTGAATAATACCATTATTTATTTGGTTTAATCCCAAATACCCTTTCCTCTAAATAGGAATTAAATTTAGTTATTTAATTCCTATTTTTCTCTCACCTCATGCCACTTCCTCCATCACCCTCACTTGCACTAATTCTAATCCTAATCCCTGCCTAACCTACCCACTAAGAACTTTCACACACTTAATCCATGATTAAGTGGTTCAACCCTCCCTATCACATCAAGCACATGACCCTTTGTACTTGTGACATGGTCTTGGTACAATCTCACATGTCCCTTGCCCCCTTAAGGGTACAATCTCCCTCTCAAGACCTCTCATTGTTCCACTTGGCACAATATTGTGGGTTGAGATCCAAATCCTTCGCAACCCTTATTTCCATCAAGAAATCCTAGCCCTTCATCCATTTTTCATCCAAATCCTACATATCTCACACTTAATAATTGTATCAAGGATCTCACTCATTTTCATTGGAGTTTTGTTATGCTACCAAAATAATTAGTGAGAACACATCCAAATTGAAAATCATGGGAAAATATACTCAACAAGAGGCTGATTATATTGGTTTGATCTTTCTTAGCCTTATCCAAGTGTTGTTTCCATTTTTGTATTTTGGTTGGTTTCGAATAAGTTAAATCATTCACTTTGAGCACAAATTTCACTATAAATAATGGGCATCCTTCTAGGTTGGCCTTAGGTTGAAAGACCATGAAGTCTTCTAGGTACTCCCATGAGTCCAATGTTATGACCAAATCTGTATTGATACCCTCTAATTATACTATTGACCTATCCACCAATTCTAAAACTGTGGGTATAGGTCTTAGATCCATTAGTCGAATCTTTTCATTATTTATCTTACCATCGAATTGATTGTTTCTCTTAGATCAATCAAAATATTCTTGATGAGTGTGTCATTAATATTCACATCTATAATAGTACTACCAGGGTTCATATTCTTTGGGACCATTAAGTTGCCCAAGATAATATTAGCCAACTATTATAGAACACTTTGTGGGCCCCTTTCATTTCCTTCTTGGATTTTTGAGGCATAGTTCCCTCATAGTCTTTGTGTAGATGGGAACTTCCTTAATTGCTTGGATCAATGGAATTTTGACACAAACATTCTTTAGCTGACTCAAGAAGTCAAATTCATATTCAAAGTAAAAATTTTGAGTGGTTAGCTTCTCTGGGAAAGGTGGTTCCTTGTTTTTTATTTATGGGTGTGGCTTGTTATGTTCAGGTTGTTTATTTAGATGGTCAGTAGTTTCAATTGTCGGTTCCTCATCAAGAAGTTGTATAATATGAGGAGATGATGGTCCGAGAATCACTTTTCCTGAATATAGGTGAACATCACTAACTTCAACCACATAGGTTGGGTATTGGATAGGTTCATTAGTATAAGTCTATTGAACAGGCTTATTGTTAGGGTTTGGTGTAGTTTGAGTGGGAAATAGTGGCGATCTTCTTTATGTTGGGGAAGATATGTCTAGATTTGGCATAATGGTTAGTTATTGTTCAAAATATTGATGTGGCTATGAGTAGCTTATATTTGGGTTCTACCGATGTTGGTTTCCACACCAATATGGTGGCCATTTGTTTTGAGAGGATTGCCAATATGAACTATAATATAGGGATTGATACGGTTTTTTTGCCACATCCCCTATTGTGGAATCCAGTTAGATGATTGAGCATTTGGCCATGGTTGATTTTGCATGTTATTCTAAGGTGGATTGTTCCAGTTAGGGAAATTTGAATCGAACCCATGAAAAGAAACATTGTAAGACAAAGGGTCTTGAGGCATATCTTGTCTTTGTTTCCATGGTTTGTATTGGAAATATAGAATACCTAGCCTTCCTCATCTTCTAGGGTACATAATTCAAGTTTTCCTTGCTTTTCCTTAGAAATTTTGGTAATGTTTTTGCACTTACAATTGACCCTTTTATGACGATAATGTGGTCAATATTTTTTGAGAGAAACCTCTGCTTCTTCTTGTTTCTTTTTTATTTAGAGAGTGTCCAATTGGGTTTCTAGAGGACTAATTATATCTTCCTTCATATTTGACAGAAGTTTGTTGAGTTCAACCCTATAAACACCTATAGATGTTTTGGTGGAAGAAAAGGATTTGACACCCCTAGTCCTCTTCATAGTTGATCTTGAATATTTTTTGCATATTTGGTAGATTTTCTCAAAGGTTATTGAGAAATATCCCTTGCTCCAATCAGGTTTAGTATATCCAAGCAATATTCATTCACTCCTCATAGAAATACCAATTTTAGGGACTCTAGGGAGAGCCTATTATGATGTGAATTTTAAGGTATAATTGGAACCTCTCCACATAGTCTTCAATGGGTTAATATTCTTTTTGTGATATTCTAAATATATCATCTCTTTTCATATCTCCTCACCAATAGTAGTCTTAATATTTTTGTAATAATTTATCCTCCATCGTTTCCCAATTGAGCATCCCATTTTTACCTAGCCCTATGAATCACCACAAAGCGACATCTTTCAATGTGGCGAGAAAGAGTTTCAACCTATGATAATCTATGGTATAATCAATTTATATAATCTATGGATAGATAAAAATAAGATGATTCCCCAACCACTTAAGGAAGTGAGGAATAAGATGAATGAAGAAAAAAGATGATAGAAGAATATGTTGGTGCAAAAGATATGAAGAAATGGGATGACGATATAGGATATGATAATGATGATGATGCCCCCTCGAGAGGATAAGTGGGTTGGGAAAACACAAGTATTCTCTTGAAATTAATGAGACAATAAATGAGGGATAAGATGAATGATACAAGATAAGAAGTAGATGAAAAAGAAAAATAACATGATATGCTACAATAAAGTGAGCAATCATGTGCTTGATATAGCACTAGACGTTATCCACCAAGGTATAAAGGACCAAGGTGACGACGTGTCTTGTGCCCCAACATAATACAACCTTGTCTAGATACAAGATATGAATATTAGTTGGGAGTGATTCATATTTTATGCAAATTAAAATTAAAATTTGATAACACACACAAGCAAGCATGCACAAATGATGCAAAAAGAAACAATGTATTGCCCTTGTCAAGTTGTAAACCGATGATTAATTGATTGATTGATGATGATGATAGTGTTGTCATTGTGGGGAATGATATATCTCTAGATCAACACAAGGATGATTGATTGATTGATTGATTGATTGATTGGTGATAGTGTTGTCATTGCAGGGAACAATATATCCCTAGATCAACACAAGGATGATTGATTAATTGATTGATTGATTGGGTTTACAACAAGATTGGGATCAAGACCAAAATGTGATTGGATAATTTGACTTGATTGATTAGCTTATTTGGTATGGATTAAGGATTGACTTGCATTTGGATTATTGCTTGGAATGATTGAAGATGCTTGATTTGAAGATTTAGATGATGATTGATGAATTGAATTGAGGAATTGATTTTCTTGGAATGATTTTGATTGATTGGATTGATGAAGAAATAATTTTATTTGATGATAATGGTTGGATTGATCAGAAGAAGTTGAGTTGATGCGTTGAATTGATTGGAAGAAGTGATTTGGTTTGATTTTATTGCTTGGAGTTTTGTTGGGTATTTGATTTTTTTAATCTTTTTTTCAAGACCCTTTTCCATTTTTTTGTATTTTTTGGGGATTTTTTTATTTTTTTTATTTTTCTAAATGTCTTGATTTTTTTGGATTTTTTTCAAGACCCTTTTCAATTTTTTTGTATTTTTTTTAGGACTTTTTTGAAATGTTTTGAGATGTCAATGGAATCAAATTTGGGTAGCCTTTATGCTAGATACCAATGACAAGGGAAAACCAAGTCTAGGTGCACTGAGATAGAGGGGATTGATGGATGAAAGGGTGGGTGATAGGATAAGGGATATAAGGCTCATGATAGATGGATCGATAAAACAATATATGTCATAGTGATGGAATATATGCATGCATCATAGGAGAGAAAGGATGTGATCTCCAAAGACTATGTCACATAAGAATAACATGCCCCATTCTAGGTACAATAATTAGGATTTTTTATGACACTAGGATAATGATAGGCTTGTTTGGAAGGATGAGGTATATCAAAAGATATCCAAAGCATGTTTCAACATTTTGCCCCATTTTTTTATCAAGATCAAAAGGAGGAAGAGAGGATGAATGGACTCAATATGATAAGTATATGGGTATGATGGCCAAGGATGATAAGATAGGATATGATAGGATAAAAAATGATATGGTAGGATGAGACAACATGCCCCCAAGTGTAAGTGACATAGAAGATCAACCTACACATGATGCATGTTTGTCAGGTTTTCATCATGGTACTTATCCAGGGCACCTGTTTACCAAGTTTTCACCGTTGGATGAAGGGATTTGTCTTACTCTCTTTTTCTTTTTCTTTTTCTTTTTTCTTTTTTTTTGACTTTTTTTTTTTTGACTTCTTTGATTTTTAGATAAGAGAAGGGGAATATGGATAGGAGGGACTCAAGTGTCTAGTTTCATGAAAGGTGATAGTCCCATTAGAGATGGATTTCATCGCATGGACCATGTCAAATGTCATTATGCTCATAGATGTTGGTAAGGGATGACATGAAAGGGAGATGGAGTAGGTAGATGATGGATTATGATGTGGATTATGTAGGGGAGATGAATGGGAGGCTTAGCCAAAACCATGGACCATATGAAGGTGATAGGGGAGGTATGCAGGATAATGAGTGAAAGGTGAGGAGATGGAGGTATGTGTAATTGTTGTGAAATGGAAGGGAACCATGATCAATGGTTGCACACATTGTGATAAACGTTGAAATTTTTGATGTAAAGGGGGCGTAGGAAGCAATGGAAATGTTTTGTTAGGAGATGGGTGATGAAGTGCTTTAGGTACCCACATAGACTTAATATTTTTATGACTTTTATTTTTCTTGTGGGATGGAATATAATATTTTTGAATGGAGTGGTAATGTGAGGTGGAAGTGGATGGTTGGGATTTTTGAGATTTAGATGCCTCGTTTGACTTTTTTTCCTTTTTTTAAGGTACCCAAACCATTTTTTTTTTAGACTTTTCTTTTGAAGGTATGGGCTTATATTGATTTTTGGATGGATTTTTCTTTGATTCTTTTCTTTTGTGTCTTAGGGCATGAGGACCTTTCAGATTTTTTGCTTTATAGATAGAGGCATCAAAATTTTTTCTTTTGAATCCTATGGGTATGGTGGAATGAGTGGAAGCTTTATGTTTAGATAATGTGTGCATTGAATGGTCATGATTGGGATTTTTAGAGGATTTATGGATAGGTGGAAAAGGGGATTGGATAATGGGGATATTAGGTGTTGGGAGTAGTGGAGGTAGATTAGATGGATGGATATTAGGAGTTGGAAGAAATGGTGGAAAAGTTGATCATGGAAGATGTACGATCACATGCTTTTGACATTTGTAAGATGATGGAGGAGGGATGGAAATATATGTTTTAGGCATATGATAAGATTTATGATGGAAAGAGGACTTATGATGGATGGAGGAAGTACCAACATCTTTATATTGGTGTCCTTGGGGTGTATATCTAAGTCCATAAGAGCATGGAGGGACCTTGACATGGATTGGCTCTAAAATACCTTATTCATAAAGGCCTAAGCCTTTACCTTGATAGTTCATGTTCTGAAGCATGCAATGGACAATGGGACTAGGTGTGTTTTGGACACTAGACTTGAGTTAATTATTAGATGAAGAAGGTGAAGTGGATAAAGGTTGTTGTTGTCTTAAGGAGGAACATTCATGAATAAAGATGGATAGACCAATAGGACATGTTGGTGTATTTTAAATGAGGTTGATAGTGGATGTGGAAGGATCATTAGGATCTTGATTATGTTCATTTAGATCCACACTATTGGTTTGATCTTCTACATTTACTTGGGAGGCATGTGTCTCAACATGACAAGTGGATAATGCGGGATCATGGATAGGACTAGGTAGGGGGTGTATAGGAGCAATGGAGATTTCTTGCTCATGGATAGGTGAAGTGATAGGCTCTTGACCATGGAATGCATAAAGTTGGATAAGAGGATCATCATGGCCTTCTTGATCATAGGTAGGATATAGATCATAGAGGGAAGCTTCATCATGAATAGGACCAAGTATGTTATGAGTGGGATCATTAGAAGGGCCTAGATCTTGATTAGAATGAGAGGTTAATGTTTCTTCATGCTTAGTATAATGATCTTGACATAGCTCTTGGATTTGAGTGGAAATGAAAGTGGAAGGCTCTAGAAGAGGCTTGGCATGCTCTTTATGATCAACATGAGGGCATGATGGAATTTGACTTAGACATATAAGATCAATAGGTTGTGGACCACATGATGGATTTGGAAGAATAGGCATGAAATTCAAAGGTTTGTTGGTAATCTAATTAATGGGTGCTTGACATGGGTATGGTTTATTTCGTGCTAGTATTCTTTGGAGAAAATCATTAAAGGATTCTTTGGTTGATGGATTAGAGCTTGAGAAGTTGGATGGTGGTGTTGGTGTAGGACTAGTATGTTTTGAAATAGGCATTTTATCAGATGGTGATGGAGGACTAGTAGATGGAATGGTGTATGATTCCAAACTTAGGGTGGTATTTCCCTTGTCAATAGTATCATTAAGGTGACCTAAGATTTCTACAAAGTTTTCATCATCACTAGGATCTACAAAGTTCTTATCATCACTAAGATCTACAAAGTTCTCATCATCACTAGGAGCAAAGTTTGACCCACCTTGGAGGATATATGGTTTTGGATTATCTTCATGATTAGGTGAAGGGGCTCCTCGAAGTATGACCTTGGGATTGTGACTAAGATCATTAAGGATTAGGACCATTTTAGCAAGTGCTTCCCTAAGATTAGGGTGATGATGATGTGGAATGATTAGATTAGATGACTTGGATTGATTAGGATGAAATTGATTGAAATGTGAATAGAAAAAGGATGATTAGGATGATTAGAATGATATGTTTATGTGTTGGTGTTTATAGATTGATATGGAAATTTTCAAACAAATGATTACACATGTACACACATGAATCACACACGCAAAACACATAAGCAAGATTGAATTTGAAATTATGAATGTGATGATTAAGCATGCACTTGAAGAAGACACATCAACAAGTCCTAGAACTAGTCAAGTGGGTATGGCCAATTAGGCCTTAAGCTAGGATGCACAAGGTTTACTAGGGATAATTTGAAAGAAAAATCTTGCCACACAGCCGGGAGAAAGGGGTAACCCACCCTTCACCTTCACTTCCTAAAGGTATAAAGTTCTTTGGGGCTTAGCCAAGAGTGACAAGATTTTAACTCCCAAAGAAGCGTGTCTTTCGATTCACACCTTGATTGAGGTCATCCCTAGGGGTGATAAAATCCCCTAGCAAGCCTCCTATGAAAGGATTTGACAAAAGCGAACCAAGTGAGGTCTTTTTGATCACACACACATTTGATTCACACTCGCAGTTGTTAATTTCCCTGTAGAAAATTGAAATGTGTGTAAAACAGTTCAAACACTTGTTATTTTTAACCCAAAGCAAAAATGTGTGATGAAAGACAATGGTTTTTTTTAAGCCCAATTTCAAAGTGTGATTGCAAACAATATATTCGTTTTAAAGCCCCAAATTCAAGTGTTTTGCAAACGAAATTAATTGATCAAATGAGAAATAAAGATAATAGAATGAATGCACCCATAATTTTTTGCTTTCTAATTTGTTGCCTATGACTGATATTTTTGCTACTACAGCTCCTTATGATCACCTACAAAATCAAAAAATAATATTACAATGCAATTGTAAAAAAAAAAAAACTCATCAGAAAATTATAATTTCAGATACATGTATTTAACATAGCCGAATTAGATTCTATTATTTGAAGACATTATTGATCTAAAAAATAAAAAATAAAAGAAGAGACCCCTACTAATTTTTTGAGAGCTTTCCAGAAATGTAAACAAATCAGAAAAAATCCTTGTTTTGCGCCAGAAAATGTAGATTTGTGAAAAACGTATAGAAAACAAAGATTGGATTATTTAGCACATTATTTAACCTAAAAATCAAATCTGTAGAAAACAAACCCCCATTAAAATTTCAAGAGATTTCCGAAAATGTAAAAAATTATGAAAAATTCACTTATTTCGGCCCAGAAAGTTAATTTTATAAAAAAAAACATAAAATAGTGATAAACCCTCAATTTTTTACTATAGCCTTTTGAGATGATGTATAAGCTTTTGTGAAAATCGTGTATAAAAATACATAGCAGTTTGGAAGATATGATGAAATTTGTAAAACTCAGAGTTTTGTCCAAAAAAAATAGTAGATCTACAACAAAAAGTTAATGAAACCTGCAAAAAAGAAAGCTATATCAAGGGATTCACGTCGGGTTCACCAATGTAGTCAGGGTAAAAAATTAGAGAAAAATGCATAAACAAACTATAATGAAAAACCCTAACAAGCACAATAGAGCACAAACTAGCATGAAAATCAAAACAAGAAAGCAAAGCAAACCAATCTCCAAGATAGATTTGATTTATCTCCATTGCTCTTCTCCACCTGCATGAGAATGCAATATTTTGAAGGATTGAATGATTTGATATGTTGATTGCTCATTTTTGCAGCATAACGATAAGATAAAGATAATAGAAGAAAAATAGATAGATAGCTAGATAAGAAGATTGAAAGAAATTTTGGTCCTGTGAAAGGCTTGATTTATAGGAGGAGGCTGATTTTATTCGATGGTCAAGATTAAAAATCAAATTTGTGATATGTATGGCTAGGATTAAAAATTTATTTTAGTGTCTATAATGCACATTAAGTGGGTTATGACATGATGCTAAAATTAGGATGTGAGGAAATAAGTGGGATTTTATTATTTATTTTGGAGGAAAAGATGCCTATGACGCACAATGAATGGGGCTAAAAATAGGATGTGAGTGAGAATATCATTATTTAATTATGTGTGCATGTGAAGAGTTGTAGTCATGTGACACATGTTGCAATGTGGTAATAAAAGATTAATTCAAATATTTAATTTGAGTTATTTTGAGACATGTGAAGGGGAATTAATTAAATAAATGAGATTTATTTAATTAATTGGGAAGGTGATTAAGTGGAACAAATGAGATAAGTGGGATGATGTAATAACCTATAATAAAATATTACAAGATGTTTTACAAGGTCATGAATTGACTAGGTAATGTTATGACATGGACAATTTTGGGTGTCTACAGAACATAATAGGTTTAGTTGGGTTATCCACTACCTCGTGTTCCATGATGTCAAAATGTATTATGGTAATTCTCTCAAGGTCTGGAACAACTACTAGTGTGAGGGGTATTTCTATGTTGTTTATCTCCTCATCTAGTTCTTCTGATGACATTAGTTCTTCGCTTGCACCAAAGTCTTCAAATAATTCCTCTTGATTCTAGTTTGATGTGATAAGTATTCCTAGAGCATCTCTCTACCACCATATGCAATGGTAATTTGAGCTTAATATCTTTTCTTACACACTATTAGTAAGTAGTTCGGGGTTGATTTATAAATTTGAATGTTTCTAATTGTTACAACTAAAAATTTCTAAATTAAGAAATCAATATAAATAAACTAAAACATACTTTAGGATTTATGAAGTTTAGCACCATCCTTGGAAATAATTCCAAAAATGTATAAAATTACCTATGCTTAATCAATTGATGTAGACAATGCATGGGTAAACCCACAATACTCATTTACAATTCTGTTGAGGAAGGAAAATTGCAAAAATGCTTCGAAGAATTTTTTGGGGTTTTTAGGGGTTCGCTCGAAGGTGGGGTTTGCATCAACCCAAAAAGGGGTTCACTCAAACCCCCATTCAAGCAAACCCCTTTGTGATGCTATCTCTTTTTGGCATGTTTTTTAAATGAAAACAAAGGAAATTTTCAAAAAAAGTCAAAAAAGGGGGGGTTTGCTCATTCAAAGGGGGGTTCATTCGAACCGCCCTTTTTTGCCCTTCTCCCCCTCTTCTACCAAATTTTTGCAATTTTTTTCCTTTTGAAGCTCAGGTTGAGGATGAAAATGGAGGAAACTTCACAGACCCAACTATATGATGGTAGTCCTCTGAATGAGCTATCCATCAAATATAATTTTAATATATTCTGGTTTAATTATCTATTTATTTTTTAGTTTAATTAAACATAGGTTTTTCATCGAAAATTAAGGTCTTTGTTCTGCACATGTGGAAAAATAGTAGATTAAGAAAAAAAATCCTGAAAAATATGTTCATTCTAGGTATCAATGTCCTTGATCCAATAAAAGAAAAAAAAAATGTTGTATACAGTCCTACTATGTCTAAATTGTAATTGGTTTGACTTAAAAACTTAATTAAGAAAAAAATATTCAATAAAACACTATGATACCAAATGAACATGCTAGATATCGTAGTTACAAAGCTAAATTCAAAAAAAAAAAAAAAAAAATTATCCTTCATAGAAAAAATTTATGTTGTTTATGGTGAACATCACTCTTTAAAAATGATGTTTATTGTTAAAAACTAGTTTTCGAAGGAGATGGAAAAATAAATGTAATATGATTCTAATTTTTTTTTTAAATATATATTTAGAATCAACAAACAAAATGTCACAAATGACTAGTTTGCATCATCTTCAAATTCCTCATGGTTTAGCAGCTATAGGTGCCTAAAAGTGTAGATTTAGTTAAAAAAAATCAGTTCAATATCCAATTTGGCCAAAAATTGTAAACCACTATTGTGGGATCACCCACATACATACAACTTAACGGACCAACAAATCCCTTATTAAGCAATTCATTATCATAGAGGTTCTTTATTTAATTTATCAACAAGGGAATCATAATCTTTGGATGATGCTGACACTATATGTGTGGCTAAGAATCCTAAATCATCCTAATCAATTGTAAATAGAAAAAGTAAAAAAAGAAAATATAATTGAAAGAAACTTGACTGAAATAACTCTATCTGGAATACCCTCCCTCCCTAAATTAGTTCAAACCTATTGTTTATTTAGGTCATTGGTTTATATTCATATGAATAATAATTTTTGCAGGTAACTATAATAATTGCTATGGGTAACTACTCTTGTGAAGACAATAACTTAATGACTCGAATATGCTGCAACTTACTATAATAACAATTAAATTTTATTATAAACTAGGAAATACAATTTATCAATTCATTCTACTATAATTAACTATCTAAATTAGGATTATTGCAATACCTCAAGTGGCCCTTTCTTGAGTTGTAGTAATCCCACTATATCCTCCTTAAATCTAAACTCAAAGATTAATGGAAAATATTGTATCTATCTTTATTGTGATTTGAACAAATGAACTGAGAACAAAGTATCAAATCAACAATAAGAGTAATTATATTCAAATCTACTTAACACAAAATATCTAACTATCTGACCTCTCATAAGATCAAACATATATACAAGATATTTAAGAGTTCAATTATTCTTGGACTAAAAACAAATTGTAAGTAACTGTCGACTCTCCCAAAAATATAGGAAGAGGAATAGGTCTTATTTTAAACAGTAATGAAAAGCTAGTGGAGATAAGAGTGACAAAATAATATCAAGATTGTACATCTTAAAAAATATAGTTATAACGGAAGGTGTCCCTAACAGGGAAAAACTTATTGCAAGCCATGACCACTATTATTACAAATATCTTATTTTCTCCATAATCTTATGACAACATAAAGTAAAAATATAGAATAATTCATACATAAATCATTTTCATAATATCTGACCATTATATCCATTAGCTATGAAAGAATGTATGTGTTGTGGGTGATCACCCCTTTTGGTTATAGTGGACACACATCCTTTGTTGTGGGTTGACAAACCTTTTGTTGTGAGTTGATAGATTCTTCACTGTAGGGGTTAGTTTATTTTAAAGGAATCTTTCATCAATAATAACCATAATCAACATAAAATTCTATTAAATTCCATAGATATTCACAGATTCGCACAATCATCTACCAATATAATAGATCATCCTTAATGCTTTAAATACTTAAAATAGGCTGAAAGGTTTGGGTAATATCTTTGAAAATATCAGAACTATTATGAAAAGTATGAAACTCAAACAAGGAAAAAAAGACAATTACAAGACTCATTAGACATGTGGCACTTATTATACCCTTATAATTCATGATTAAATGTGAGGCACTCTTTCATTCTTGACTTTGGCATTAAACTTAACAACCATATTTATTTTAATGGGTCTCATCAAACACATGATATTGCAACATTAATATTTTATACACTAATGTAAGGTTACATATACTACCGATCCAAGTGTTGTACCACCTTAGACATTATATTATGACCACATATGAATATTCCAAGGAAACCTAACCACCTTTTTTCTAAGTGTTGGTGAAAATTAACTTTACAAGTTTATCACAAGGTTTGATTTCTTCTTCAGTGCTTAAAGAGAAGCATATGATTTTGCACATGAGATAAGTCTTTGTGAATTTGGTCTAATTTAACCTTGATATCTACACACATATAAACATCAAATATATCTATTGAAATCCACATAGGTGAAGCAATATAAAATTTTTGACATCTCATTGTATACATGGTGTAAATATTTTAGACAATAAATATTATTGAATCACATTACATTCAATGCATTTAGTCTATTTGTAATATCAATTTTAATTTTATTCCATTAAACATACTATCTTAATGTTTTAAGGAACATAAAGTTTGAATACTTTTAAATCATAATCCAAGCGTAGCTTCCAATAATAATAAGTGATGTCTTCAATATAGTTTCACATTAGTGGATGTTATAAATTATTAAAGTTCATTCCTTAAAATCCCCAATTTGAATTTATAATGTGGACTCAAATTTAGAGAATGTGGTTATGAATTTTGGTTTACCTACAATACATTTTTTCCTTTGTCAGTGTAATGGTAAAATTTATATACCCATGCTATTTTCCATTTATTTTGTATCCATTTTGAGATTTTTTTTATACAAATGTACATGATGACAAATAGAATGATATCATGTGAATTTGGGTTCAAAACCATTGTATTTATCTATTTTTAAACATGCTCATTCCCACATAATAGTGTCTATCTTATCCTTATATTCACACAATCCTATGGAGTCATATCCACTTATTTATTGAACCTATGTATGCACATGTTTCTGTGTGCAGATGTTATACAATTTGATTTGGACCCTTTCATGTTCTAAGAAAAATTAATAGATGTAAGGATGTCCTTAAACTTGTGGGCTCATCCTCTAAATTCAAATTTAATTGAATGAACCCTTCACCTTTCTTTCCTAGCACTAACTAAACATAAATTTGGGTGATTTAGTGTTATGTGCTAGTATTTAAAGGTATTTAATTATATTCATTTCACATATATCACCTCTCTTAAAATCATTCTTAATAATCCTAAATCATTTAAGGATAAATTAATAACAATACATATTTTCATTTGGTGCTTTAAAAGGAGTAACAAATTTGCATTTTAGGGCCCTATCCTGTTATCTTTGATTTTATACACTTTAAAAGGGTTGATCTAGGAGCACTATATCCTTGTGATGCAACAATCCTTTAATTTATTTACAAGTACCATCAATCTATAGATATTCATAAAGAGTAGAGTAGACAATGATTTATTGATTTACCAATTGAAATACAAAGAAAAAATCCATTATGTTTAAGGACAAGTCAAGACCTAAAGGACTAGATCTTGATTGTGAACTTGTATTTGCACTTCAAAACTTATCATTTGATAATAAATATATCTACAAAATAAAATAATGTACTTGTAGATAACATGTTTATACCAACAACAACAAATATTCTAGAATCTTCATCAAGGTCTACATTCTTCAATCATAGAGCTAACTGGTACTATCCTCTTATTTACTTTCCTAAAATACCATATACACTTATCAAAGTTCCATTTCTCAAATAAAAATTAACTTATTTAGGTTGAATTATGCTTATACATATGCATTTAATTATATTTTCCTAGACTATGTTGAGGGATTGTATAGTTCCCTTTACATTTTGGTGAACTTGTTTGATCTTACATGACCTAGTTTTCTTTCTAGTGTGGATTACTATATTAGGGTTTTTAGATCTCTTTTTTTTTGGACTTTGTATCATCTTTTTAAATATAAATTTCCTTTTACATCCTTGTGCTTCATTGATTTATCTTTATTTTAGGTATTGGTGCTTATTTACACTTTCTACTATTACCCATACCATCCATCCTTTATTTGGCCTTGGGATTTGCACTTTCCACTTGATTTCAAATCTAATTTTCCTTTCTTTTTTATATATTATGTTTGGTTGCATAGCCATTGTCATATTATTTTTTATGATATGGGATACTCATGTTCCTAATCTTTCATTGAGAAGGGGTTCTTAAAATATAATATGGTTGTTGAATATAATAATAATGATATATTTGATGATGGTATTATTGAGATCAAATTAAATGACCAAGAGGATTATGAATATGATGAACATGTGGGTCAACAAGATATTTTTCTTATAGGATAAGTTTTGTGTGATAAATTACAAGAAGTGGAATCTCATAATCAAATAACTCATGTATTTTAAAAAATATTATTGGGATGCCATTATGGCGTGGAAATATTTCAAGATCTTGGATCATTAATGTGTCATTCTAATGATGTATCCTCCAATTCATCTTCATCTTCCAATCCTAACCCTACCAAATCCATAATCACTACTAACACTAACCAATGTAACCCCTACCATTCCTATTGATCCCTACCTCATAGCCATTATGATTTACCAAAATATTACATCACCCTTGCCCTTACCACACTACCACTTTCATTCCTTCTAGAATTCAACTTGTTTCCACTCCTATCACTTGCATAGTTACTACCATTACACATTCAAATTGTAGTACCCATATCCTCTCCTTATCCCAAGATAATAAATAATTATATTATGTCTAATCCATTTTCCTCTATAACAATTCCTTTTATATCCCAACATATCTATATCCATTCTATTATTTACCATACTCCTAATAGCGCTCTTGTTATCATTGTCATCTTAGATACACTTGTGCAAACAATAGAAAATGTAAATAAATAACTTAAGATAACAAGGAGACTATTTTATACAATAATCCACATCGAACACTATTATAATTTGATATTGTTGCATATCCATTGCTTTTAGAATTATGGCTCCTCATTTTGAGATGTATAAGGGAAAAGGTTACCCTATCAATCACTTGTAATAATTTACATTTTTTTTTTTATTATGATGACATGACTTGGCTAAGTTGTTTCTATGACCCCTAAGGATAATGTTATTTAATGGTTTTTCATTAATCTCAAGTCAAATTAAGTGTTTTAATGATCTTGATATCACATTCTTATTATATTTTTATATAAAATTGGGTTGAAAGTCATTGTTAATTACATACCAGATGCACACAAAAGAGAAATTCTCCTATCAATAACTATGTTATTAAATTTTAAACTTTGTGTGAAAAATCAACACACCAGTTTAATGAGAATGAATTAGAAATCATGTTTTTAGATTACTTCTAGTGGTAAATAATAATGTGTACCTAAGTAGCATTCCAAATTTTAGATACATTTACACACTTGAAGAATATTGAGGTTAAATTGCTAGCTCAAACACTTTAAAATGTGGCTCATCAACATCATCATCTTCTTACCCTTATAAGTTTCAAAATTTTAATAATTTATTGAAGGGTGTAGAGCTTCCACTATTGTCTAATTAACTCGGTGCAAATTATCATGCACACAATTTAGTGGACCCGAAGATCCCTAAACTAAGCAATTCATCATACAAGATAGGGCTTCATTTAATTATCAATCAGGAAGACATATACTTTGGATGATTCTAGAAACATATACAGATTCAAGAATTCTAAACATCCTACATAATTTGAGTATAGGTAAATTGAACACAAACAATTGCATAAAAATCTTTTAACCGAAATTGACTTCTATCTTCAAAACAGAGTGAGCAGGTATGAATAACTACCTAATTTCTATAGGTACTTAACACTTGGGACTATAACATAATAATCATTAGACTCATGACTATAACTAGATGACTCTGATACTGTAGCATATCTCAATCCATCTAACCTCTAAAGTAATTGAACATAATATCAATTAAAGATTCCAATTCATAAATCATGTTCATATCATTCATTTGCATAAACTAAAAACTACAAATTAAACTTGAAATGCACAATCTAAATTATCAACTAGCTTACTATGGTTATGGAGTACCTCAAGCATCCCTTGCTTGAGTTATTGCATTCACAAAATCTTCTCCAATTACTTACTCAAGAAAACATGCTACCAAAATATCTTTTCTTTATTGCATTCAATATAAAACACTGAACTATGAACGAAATCTTACAAGAGATCTTATTCAATATAATACATGTAAAATATATCCATTCTTGACAAGGTACCCCACTATATAGGGTCTGCAAGAGAGTCCAGTTATTTGTGAACTGAAAACAAACTTAAAGTAGATGTCAACTCTCCCTTAGGAATAGGAAGAGGATTGAGTTTCTTTAAAAAAATAATAATAACTATTGAAACAAGAGTACAAAAATCAAAAAAGGACTCTATAATCGACAAAGATTAACTGTTATAACAAAAAATATGCCCATATAGATAAGTTTTTGTTATAACTCTTATTCCTATTGGGAACAAACTTTTTCTCTTGTTTTTCTTATTAAAATATAAGAGTGATACTCGGTTATCATGATATGATCCTTAAATGACCCTCTTCATCTTCTTCTAAAAGTGTAGCCATGTTGTAGTAGACTAAATCCTTCTCTACATTGGACTATCATCCTTCTGCTACAGGTTGTGAAGCCTTCTATTGTGGGTTGAAAGGTTCCTTGCTACAAGGGTTAGTGCTTACTCCTTCAAGACATTTCATTGCTAATAACCATAATTAAACTTGAAATACTACTAAATTCATAAATATTCATAGATCATATACTCATTCATTAACATAACATATACCAACTTCAAATGCTCTAAAATACTTAAAGTATATAAAAGGTCTAGTAATGTCTTTCAGAGTTTAGCAAAAAATAAGATAAAAGTAAGTATCTTCGACAAGGAAATAGGACATATATATGGCTCATCAAAGGATAATGATATTAAGAAAAATATGAATTAAGTTGCCACTACATGTCCTTTTCCCTTATTTAAGTTGTTTGCTTTGGGAAGTTCACTAAAATAAAATAGTCCATGGATGATGTTCTTCAAACATTATTGAGTGTTGATTTGATTACACCCCCTCTAGTTCATCCAATATATCCTAACAAGCCACTTCCTAGAGTGTATAAGGTTCACACATTTTATAACTATTATCATGTTATAGGTCATCACACTTAAACTTGTATAGATATTAAATACAAGGTACAAGACCTCATTGAAAATAATACAATCAAAGTTGGAGGGCTTAATGATAATGGAAATCCATATATTTATTCTACAAATATCCATCCACAAATCTACACTAATTTATATTTCCTAACCATTTGAATAATATATAAGTACTCGACATTGATGGTATTGATGACAATGATATAATTCATAGTCACACTTTCGAAGCAAATGTTGAGTCTAGTGATTTATCTTCTACTGCTACTTTGTTGTTGATTACATTTACTAATGACAAGTTCCCATGCACAAATTATTATGGTACATTATTCATACTTGGTAGTATTTATTGTACACTCCCTACTTAGTCTTTCATCATTCCAACATGTCAATATAATAGATGCATGGAAGAAGAACTATTTAATAGTCACATTAAACATCAAACATATGCGCATTTCAATGTTTCATTAAAAATGACTAATGGGATGTTCATTAATACATTGTGATGTATCATTTGGAAATTAAGAGTGGAACCTAAAGAGCTACCATTCTTATGTCATATTATACCATTATCAAAATATTTGTTGTCTTACTTGGTGGACCTTAGATTGAAGTGTGAATTTTTCCCTTCTATTTTGCATAAATGTGTTACATTTGTACATGAAAGAATATTCATATTTTTCAAAAGGACTCATTACAAGCCCATATTTTATGTAAGTTACTTTACATTAGATACATTTATTAAAATAATTAGCGTTGTACCTTATGAAAGGAAGGAAAAAATTTCATGATTTATTCAAGGTACACTTTGATGGACTAAAAAGGATTGAAAGGAGAAGCTTATAATCCAATAATAGGACCTCAAATTACACAAAGAAGGTTATATTTGCAAGGATCTTGATATATTTATGCTTTCTAGCAATTCATATAAACAATGAATTTCTCATTTGTCAATGAAAATACAAACAAAGAATAAAATAATAACACAAAAGTGACACATGTAGTTGAATTTTATGAGCAAAAACATATCTGAAAAAATAAACAAGAGGTTGTATTCCATCCAAAGCGTATCTTTTCAGTATAGGCACAAGTGAAGAGACCATAATAGATAAGAAATGAGGTGCCTACCATAATAGGTAAGAAATGAGGTGCCTAGTATTATACCTATTGAACTTGTGTTTACTTTGGCATAGAAGAATGTTAAGAGGAAACATGTGTCATTGAAAAGACAAGTAGAGAAAAACAAAAAATAAACAAGCATGAGTTGGATGATTTATTTTAGAAATATAGTGTTGATATAATGAATGGGCCAACATCAAAAGTACCCAAGGAAACACATAAAAAGAAGAGTGTTAATTAACTTATGACCACCTATTTAGCATATATTTATATATATTTACTTATAGCTTGAAGATATTCTAGTCTCTCAGATATTAGTCTTATTTACGTTGATTTTCTTATTTATTTTTCACACATGTGGTCATTTAATTATGTCTTTATTGTGGTTCCTTTCACACCCATTTGACATCTTATATTACATTTCATATTCGAATTTCCCCACTTGGGGGCATTGTTTATTTATATTATCCTCTTGCTTTCATATTTTCCTCCCATGGCTATGCTTTTTTATCCTTATTTTTCCCTTTCCCCCATTTGGGCAGCATTGTTTGTTTGTACTATACCTTTTAAATATTCATTCCTTTGCCCTTGATCTCCCACTTTGGTGATCTATTTTATTTTTACTATCATTTTTTTTTTTATCCTCATTTATTATGCCTTTTTATGATCCCTAATTTTCACCACTTTAAGTTCTCATATCTCACCTTGACATCTTTTGTTCCTCATTTTATCTTACTTTTATGGCCATTACCTCTATCACAATACCTCATTTTTATTTTGTCTATGCTTGTTTACAATTGTGACATGATTCTTATTCTTTTACTATCGTGTACATGCTATTGCTCTATCTTGCTTATATTAGAATAGGTGCATTGATCTTTCATCAATATATCATACACCTTAGAGTTACATATTGAGATTATGTGGACATATTATACTTTCTAGAATCACTTATTTAGTCTACCTTGCCTTATCACACCTCTAGATAATTTCCCATCAGAACTTCTATTTATATGTCCTTAACATTTATATTTTGGGGGCATCATGCCTTCTCCTCCACACATTGCCATATCTTTACATTAGGGGATGTTTTACTTCCCCCTAATCATGTGCTTAATTTTTATATCTTTATCATACATTGGGAGCTTCATAATTTCCATCTTATACATTGTGCCTTCATGAACATGCCTTTTCACTTTGGAGATTCTTGATTTCCTTCTTATACATTGTGTCTTCATGAACACTTTTTTTGAGATTCTTTCTTTCACTTTCCACCTTTGTGGTTACACCTTTACATACGAGGGCATCATGCCTTTCCTTTTATCATGTCATATGCTTTCATAGCCGTATATTTAACTATATTATTTATACATGTTACACCCCATGTGTTATTACCTATTTACTATTACCTTGTTTGGTGATTTACTTCAATAAATGTGAATGTGTTTATTTATGAATTCTGATGGAAATATATTGAATGAATGTTTGATTCAATTAAATGCTTTATGATTCAGTAGATGAAATATATGATGTGAATATGACATGTATGAGAAGTATATGAATGCATTGATTCGGCTAACTACTGCTATGGTGAACTAAGTTGAAATGCAGGAATAGGTTCAAGCCTCCGGAAGAGAGGGGAAGTATCACTCAAGAGAAGAAATTGGTCTAGTAACCTCTAATTCAGTCTTTCTGAGAATTCACTCACTCACTCCCTAGATGGTCTTAGTTGAGTCAATCCAGTTGGGTAGATGGTAAGTGATCTTCAGTCTAGTTGTGCATTTTTATATTGATTTGTGATCTTGTTTAAGAATGTTGGAATGAGGTATGTGATGAGTCTTGATGATTAGTGGAATCCTTCCTTGTGTAATTATTTGTATATCGATGAGATATATAAATAAACATGTATATATGCATATATGTACATGTCTTTGGTAAACTCATATATGTGAGTAAATATGTACATGAGTATACGTAGGTAGATGTACATACACATGCTCATGGATGGATTACCCATATGCATGGGAATACCATTTGGACTAAGTGATATATATACATTCCATGAATATATGTTGATCGATGGGATTACATGTATGAATGTTTTATAAAGATACTGAAATGAAATTACATATATATATATAGCATATATATATTAATATATATGTGTGTGTGTAATATATATATATATATATATATATTAATACTTATATATAATCGTATATATACATAATACTATTCTTTATGTTTATATAATATAAATGTGTTTGTTAATAAAATATATTCGATAAACTTATGGAATAAATATATATTTATACATATATGTATATATATGTTTGTATGTATATGTATATATATGTATATGTATTATATGTATATATATACTAATATGTATATATATATATATATATATATATATATATATGAATAAGCTATTGATATAATGCTCAAGCACATAAATAAGTGTTGATTATTATGGTTAACATTATAAAGAAAATCACATATGGTAACATAAGGTGCATAAAGCATAAATAGTGCATAAGTGTATGGCACAACATTTAGAAAAGGAAGCCAATGCATAAAATCTTTAAAAGACTAAGTCAAAGCATGAAACCAAAAGCACATATGAGATATATTGTTGTGTAAACATTTTGAAGAGTTGATGTTATTGAAACATGTAGACTATGTCAAACCCGCACCTATGAATGTGGCACCAAGCAGAGAGGTGGCACCATATTTTTCTTGAGGATGGAATGAAAATGAAGTCTTTGAATTTGTTTAAGCCTGAAAATAAGTGCTTAGACTCAGTAAAATGCAAACTTTGTAGCATTTTGGAATGGATTTAGAATTAGGAAACCTATTTTGAGCTTGTTTGTAGCCTTTGGTTTCTCACAAATTAATATAAATAGAGGTGCTCATTCTTCCAAATGCATCACTTTTCATTCTAATTTCTTGAAAGTTATTCTATTACAAATTTACTACAAAGTGAATTAAAATTTTGTAAGATTGAGAATTGTATTGTTGCTTTATATTTTATTTGATAAGAGATTTAGAGTGAAGCTAGTAGAGGAGTTTGAGTAGTTCATAGTAGAAGTTACAAGTGAACTTGAGAAGATTATTTTGTTGGAAGCTTTTTAACAGGCATGTTGATTTCTCCCTATTTATTCTTATATTGGAAAGATTGTTATTTTATTTTCATGTTGAAAGATTGTCTATTACTTATGTGATTTTTTTTTTTATATGCTTGCATGTAATGCCCCGCCAAGTAACCTTAAAGGAAGTTGCAATTAACATCATAAGCGAACCAATTTTTTTTTTATAAAGTGCATTTAACATACACATTCACTTACTAATTAACAACAACCTCTAAGGCTACAAGGTTAGGATTACTTAAACCCACACATACATATTACATATAACCATAGCCTTATGAACTTTATGAAGTAACCAACATACATCATAAGAATACCACATAACATAATAAGATAATTAACCAAGATACAATCTCATAAACATTATCTTGATCCAATAGATACATCACTCATTCCCAGAGTGAGGCAATAGTACTCAAGGTTACAATTACAAACTTCCACCTCATAAACATAAGAGGGATAAAGTAACTTATACAAGTTAAAATATTACAATGCAAGATAATACAACAAGAACCGTGAGCTGTTCATCTGGATGCCTCGCCACCAAGTACAAAAGATCGATGGGGACCCAACGGTTTTGGTGCATGTTCCACCCAACCAATGTGGTACCCGAAGGCCCACCCCCCATGCTAGGAGATAGTAACAAAGTAACATGGACAAAGATTCTACTACCTCTAACCAAAGGCAGACTCAAACTGACTCATACTGTTATAACCAACTAAATGAATTAACAAGTACAACTCATTCACCATACAAGTACGAATCAAGTACAACTCATTCACCATACAAGTACGAATCAAATACAATGCATGTACAAATCTAGTACAATACAAGTACAAATCAAATACAATACATGTACAAATCAAGTACAATACAAGTACAACTCCAACATCACTGACATAGGTCACATTGCTTCCAGACATAAAGTAGATCAAGTATGTTCAAATAACCATACACATAAAATAATTAACAAATACTATTGTATGGGGATAGAGTGTCATCGTGGAAGGTTTGTCAGTGAGATTTCCTCTGGTACTCTTCATGCCCTCCGCGACAAGTAATCCCAGCAATGTCCCAATTCTGACTATACTCAATTTCAGTGGGAAATCAACTAATTTCCTCGAAGAACAAGATAATAGCTGAGCATTGTTATTCTGTGGCCTTCTCACTCATCCCAAGTCTAAACAAGCCCTTGTGTCTATGAGTGAGGATTAAATTATCTTGATTAGTGAGAAGTTAGTCCTAATCTTCTAAGTACATTATTTTAATTACCACTTGTTTAAATCACTCCTGAAGGTTATCCAGTTTACCTCTTTGGGCTCTGGCGCCTAACAGAAGCCACTCTTCTATTCGACAACACACATCCAAACAATCCACCAAGGGAACCATAAGTGCATACCAACTAGGCATCATAATCCACTCCAACACAAGGAGGATACAAATAATAGAACTCACTCCAAACATCTTGGAGGCAACAAACACATAGTCCACTCCTTTCATAGGAGGCAACAAGATGAAACCACATCACAAGGTCACTCCATACAAGGAGACACGGATCCCATAATCCGCTCCTAAACCAAGGAGGTGCAAACATCTTCGTTTATAAAAACTGGGTAAAACTGAAAAGACGCCATGCACTACCCAAGGGAAAACAACTGGATGGCATAAAGATTCAACAACCCTTATCATCTAAGTTCTTCTGGAAGACTTATAATTTAGGACTAACACTAAATCCCAAAACCAACAATGCAACTTGACGACATAGCAACAAAAGCATTCAAGTCATCAATCAAATCTAATATTTGGATTTCCTAAATCCATACTCATTCAATAGGTAGTGTTGACAAGTCAAAGACACGATAACTAGATCATCTAAAATAATCATAACCTCTATTTCCCTTTTCATTATTGGAAATCTAAAACAATTAAACTTACTTCCCTTTACTGAATACAGATAATTAAATTCTTTAAGATAATCATGAGGAAGATACTACTTTTGGATATACTAAATCCATACTTCTTTTATAATCCAATCACAATGATTCAATTAATCTAAATAAAAATTAATAAATAACATAATTGATTGCTTCATCAATAAAACAACTTCTTAATTTACTTTTAAATCGACACAAATCCATGCAAGTAAACTCTTTCCATTTCCTAACCAAATCTTATATCTAATTCAATTTTCTATTCAACACATTCAATCACTTTAATATAATAACATATTGTTTCTCTATCTATTTTCCATATACACTAATCAATCCAACTTTAAATCTCTATTCAATAATACATTGCATTCTTTAAATCAAATATTTAACTCTTTCAATTTAAACTTTAACAAGCCATTTTAAAATAACAATAATTTCTCATATGTTTATAATTTTAATTCCACTAATCTAATATACAAATTTTATTTAAAATAATATAAATAAATATAATACTTTAGTATTATAAATTATAATATAAAATATTATTAAATAATATTTTAATATTATAATAACAATACATAAATATTAATATTTATAAATATCAATTAATTATTATTTTATTTTCAGAACAGTCATGGGAAAATAATTTAACAGCAGTCTCATGTTTCAAGCATAACTCAAAAACTACGATCTGGGTATTTACGATGTTTGGACAGGAATAAGAAAATTTCAGAATGCAAAAACCCTTTAAATTTTTAGAATACCCAGTTTGTGAAAGTAAAGTTATAGGTGACGCAATCAGACCATTTTACCATGAAAATATAACTATACTGCAGATTTTAAAATCCGTTTTTTGATAATAAACAAAAGTTTCATTTTCTAAAAACATTGTAAATGCATTGTTCAATCTCTATGTTTGATTTCAATAACAATAAAATCAATTTCTCCAAATAATTTAAATTCAACTAAGGTTTTCACAATTTTCACTCAAGAATTTTCACAAGCAAAGGCTGTAAATTTATTTAATTCTTTTCTTCTAATATCAAGTTTGTTTTCTAAAACAGATTTAACAAACAAATCTTTAATCACTACTATTTAAAAAAAAACAATCAAGAACAATAAAACACAAAGAGGAAAACCTGGTACAAGAAGCTACAGGAAGAGATGAATTTCTGATGCAAGCCTCCTCCAAAGATTTCTTGAATTTTCTTCAATCCTCCAATGAATCCAATCCAAAATCCAACAAATGCAAACAATCTTTCCTTCAATCAATTCTACAATCAAACTTTCTTCAAACCCTTGTGCAAATTTTTCAAAAATTTCTTTCTTGCTGTGAAAATGTATTTTTCTAAAAAACTTTCTTGCCCTAAAATTAAAACATATATTCTTATAAATCAAAAATACCTAATTCAACCCTAATTCACATTACATGCAAATTAGATATTTCAATTTCAATTTCAATTTCTTTTCAAAACCCACTTTCAATTTAAAATGAAATTTCAAATAATAAATTAATTTCCAAAGTTGCAACCAATTTCCCAAATAAACATTTAATTACAATTTCTAATTTAATTCTCACACGTTGGAATTAAATTCCAAAATTAATTTTAATTCTTTTATTTCCTTTCATTCTCTTGCATCACGTTTAATTAATTAATTTAATTATTTAATAACTAAATTCAACCCCTTGGATCAAATTTAATTAATTAAATAAACTAAATTTAATTAATTAAATAAACTAAATATAATTAATTAATTTAAGTATAAACTTTTATCCACATTGCATTATTTAAATTAAATAACCATCAACATGATTTAAATGCAATTATTCTAAATATCTATTTCCAAATCAAGAATGCTTCAGAAATAAATAACATCAAAGCAAGACAGACAATGACTCGACACACAAAACTGATGACACACTAAGGCTAGGGTATAGACTTGACACATGTTACCTAGCTACTATCTCTCATTCAACTTAACCGTTGGATCGACACGCTCAAACCTGTGAAACTAGGTGGAGTCGATGTCATGTACCTGCAATCCTGCAACCAAGTAAACAACATCATACAATATATCCAGCATATAATATACACCATGAAGAAGGAATTACAGATTCGTAGGGCGCTCGCAAGCGAGTGATGCGAACCCGTCTTCTTCACCAATACACTCATCGAAACTGACACTTCCATCATAATTCCAATAATCTCATAATAACATCTCATGTTAACTCTACAACATCATTAATCCATAATGCATGTGAAACAAAATCAGATAACTACATCCCACAATAATAGTTGTCACTCAATAGTAACGATCAAAACATCATAACGAAATGTATCCAGTATCAAAGTAACTGCAACCAAACATAGCATAAAGCAAACCAAACAAGAAGCAAAATGGAGGGGTATTACATTGCATATCACTTGGTTGTTTCAAGTTTTGTCAAACCTTACTTTTTATATTTACTCATATAGATATATATATATAATGATTGTATTATTATATAGATATAAATACTATTTGTACTATATGTAGACTGTTAGTACTTTATGAAGTATAGTGATACTCTAGGTGCATAGCATGAGATAGAGCTGCTTTGAATTAATTTATTGTCATGTTAGATAATGTGAGTCAAAGGGAAGGTTATTCTTGGGATTAGGATAATCCATGGGAAAGGGAATAACCTAGAATAGAATAGAATACTAATGGTCAAAATACAAATTGAGCAATTGTAGTGGTGAATATAGATGACCCTCACTCAAAGTATTGGGTGTTGAATCTTTGGCCAAAGTAGTGTAGGTAGCCACTATCTACACTATCAATTCACTATGATCCAAATACATACTAGGCTGAGAATATCATAGAATTAGAGGTTGGCTTTATGGTAAGCTCTATACATGTAGGACACATCACTATGCTTAGATAAAGGCTATTGAAATATGAGGTTACCAAACCAGTCTCTTCGTTGAAGGGTAGGGCCATCTACCAGTTTGGTAGATGTGTGGGGGACTATAGTTAATCCATGGTTGGTAGAAAAGTGTTTGAGTGATGATTCTCCTCATGTAGTTGGTATCCAAGATTTGGGAGCAGGACATTCTGGACCATTTGTATTTCTAGTTCATGTAAGCTTGTTAAAGCTATGTATGTATCATGTGTTCATCTATATGGAAATTGTAATGTGAAACATCATCTTGAATATATTGATGTAAAGCTACATATACCTATATTATTGGAGAAGATTCTTTGATTATTCAATGGAAATTTTGGATAAAGTTATATTTCAAATGATGCATTTATTATTGAATAGAAAATAAATAATTTTATTGCTCTACAATAGATGTGTAGATAATTACATGTGGATAAAACTTAGTAGATTTACTAGGGAAAACAATGGGCATGTTATACATGGTAGAAGAGCTACCAAGTTCAACTCTAGAACCTATGTACTCACTATTTTTCCAATCCTACATTATGAGAATCTAATGTTTGGAAATTCTTGTGCCAAGATGGTGCATCTTAGGATGACTGGAAGAAATTTTGTGGTCAGAAATGAGTGTTACCTATAGGCCAAGAAGGAAAGAGAAGCTCTTGTTTGTACCATTGAGGGAACTAATTATGACAACACCATTTGGCTAAGTGATATTGAGACATTTACTCATGCTCTTTCATAAATTAGCCAAGAGAAGAGAAGGATGAAAGATGATGCTAATTACAACTACCTACCTCTTGTCTCTCTTGTAAAGATATACTCTATCACTTTCCAGGGATATGCCTTTAGAATGTAGTGCTAGTGTATTCATGCTATTTATGGATCCTCAAGTTCTTTCCTTAGTGAAAGCCATTGTAATAGCCATAAGTGGTGAATCAGAGGGCTATGTACCTCAAAACTGTATCTGAGGACAAATCTAAGGGTTATTATCCTTTTGAAGATAAAAATGAGCAAAAATATGATGGTTATACCCCACATAGCTCTGTATCAAGAAGAGAATCCAAGGGATATACTCCCTTATACTATCTTAATAGTCATTCTATGTAAACTCAAGGAAATTGAAAATCCTTTTTTATTATAATGAGAATTATGATTTTGGCAAAGAAAATGGTGAATGATTTATTTAAATATAATTTCTTATGTGAATGATAGATCTTTAGATGTTGTTAACATTGAGAAAAACCTTCATAGATCTAATTAAAATGAAAACCTCCAAGTATAACAATTTTGTGGAAAACATGGTTAGGAAAGGAACTAATATGGGGGAAAATCAAAAAGTAGGTCAAGGCGCTGAGAATGCTAAAGCCAAATTGGGTCATATTCTAGCTATAATGGATGAGACTAGAGCAAGAATAGAAAACCTTGAACAAGAATTTAGGGGAAAGGAAAAATTGGAACAATAAGCTCCAAATAATGATGAAGAAATTCCCAACAATGAAGAAGAAGGGGAAGATTTGTGTAACCATACTAAATCTAGTGATCAAGAGAGTGGTAGGTCACAATCATATTAAGAGGGAACCAAAATGAAGCATTTGGAAAGTGAGTTATCCTGCGACATGAGAAAAATCACACCACCAAAATTTGAAGGTAATGTTATTGGAGATGTGGCAGCAGCATGGCTTATATAAATGGAGAAATATTTTGAAATCAGAAATTACTCTGAGGTCACTAAAGTTGTATGGGGAGCATTTCAATTAGTGGGTTAAGCATCCAACTAGTGGATGAGTAAGAAAATGGATCTTGGACTTAGTTCCCTAAACCTCGCTTGGAGTGAATATACAGATATTTTTTGGAAGAGATGGTTTCCCCAACTCTTTTATGATCAAAAGCTCGTTGACTTCCAAAACCTAAGGCAAGTGACTCTTCAATGAATGAGTATTGGGAGAATTTCAATCGACTCCTTAAGAATGTACCTATGTACTAGAAGTATGAGTGTTTTCATATAAGGAATTTATCATGGGACTAAATGTTCAAATAGGTGGCGATGTAGATGTACACGGTCTAACAACCATGGATTTGGTGTACAAGAAGGCAATTAAGAAGGAATAAAGGCTTAAGACTATCTCAAACTATCAAGAGATAAATAAAAAGAAGTCTAGTTAGATGCAAACCAATCAAGCTCCAAGAAAGCCTACTGAAGGGCCAAGTTTTCAAAAGAAAGGGGATAAGGGATCACAAGGAAATGAATCAAGGAAAGATTGAAGGGGAATAACAAAAACAACTTTAACAACAATGCTAGTGGAAATGAAAGTAATTATGGAAGACCTATGAAAAGGAAAGGACTAGTGAAAGGGTGTTATACATGTGGTGGGGACCATTGTACAAGTAATTGTCCAAGAAAACCTTTTGGGACACAACCACATGGTAATTCTCTTCCACTTAGAAAGTTACGTTCCAGCGAAGGATTCATGTTGTTGTGGATAATTAGCAAGTGAAATACTAGATAACTCCGGTAGAAGTTTCAGGTACTTTATTTGGAATTCCCATTTCAATTTTAATAGATACTAGTGCAACTAATTTTTTTATTTCTCCTAGAATAGCAAGTCAAATGTCTAGAAATTTGGCTACATGAAACAATCTTGGGTTGTAGAATATGCTAACCAAACAAGAGCTAAGGTACGTCAATGTCTATTCAAAGCAAGAGTTGAAATTCCAAGTTTCTCAATGGAAGTGAATTCTTGTGTAACTCCCTTAGGGTCTTATGATGTCATCTTAGGGATGAAATAGTTATGGAGACATAGGGCCAAGGTAGATTGTCATGCAAAAAAAATTAAATGTTTAAATGATCTAGGTAACTGGGTATCAATGCAAGGAACACCTAGAGAAGTTAAGTTATGACAAATATCCAATATGTGGATGCTTAGAGCAAAGAAGAAAGGTTGTCAACTCTTTGTAGTAAAAATGGAGAAGCTTGAGGAATGTAATGAATTCATCTCTCAAGATGATATAGTATATTATAGACCTCAAAACTTTTAAGATGTTGAAGAGGGTGAATTATTTGAATTTGGAAAATCTAATATGGAGAAGTATCCTATCTTACAGAAATTTGAGGACGTATTTCCAAAACAATTACCTAGACTACCCCCTAAGAGGATATTTTTAATCTCTATCAACATAGTACCAAGGTCGGAACCTATATTGAAAGTACCTTATAAGATGACCACAACTAAACTAATGGATTTAAAGGCACAACTAGAAGAGTTTTTTTCTAAAGGTTTGATGAGACCCAGTGTTTCACCCTGCGGAGAGCCAAAAATATTTTTAAAGAGGAAATATGGTACACTGTGCTTATGTATTGATTATCGATTTCTTAACAAAGCAATGATAAAGAACAAGTATCCATTGCCATGTATCAATGATCTCTTTGATCAGATGCAAGGAGCGACAATATTCTTGAAGATTGATCTACATTTTGGGTATCACCAACTTAGAATCAAATATGAGGATATGTTAAAAACTACTTTTAGAACTAGATACAAATATTATGAGTTCACAGTCTTACCTTTTGGGCTGACAAATGAACCAACAACACTCATGAACCTAATGAATAATGTATTTAGGGACTATTTAGATAGATTTGTTTTAGTCTTCTTGGACAACATATTAATCTACCCCAAGAATGAAGAGGAACATCTCAAGCATTTAGAGATCATTCATCAAAGATTGAGAGAGCATAAGTTATATGGGAAACTCTCAAAGTGTACCTTCTTCCAGAAGAAAGTACAGTATTTGGGTCACATAATTTTGACAAAAGGGATTTTGATTGATCCATCTATGTCCAGTGTCATAGTGTGAACTAAATAAACCAGATCCAAATGAATTCAAAACCTATTTAACTCCCTAAGCATTGATCCAAATAAGATATTCAAAATTTAGGAGTTGTCAAAACCAACTGCAGACTCCAAGAACACCTGCATGCAAATGGATACCTGTCACAAGGAAGAGAATGGATGGAGAAAACAATCAAGGTTTTGAAGCTCTGAAAAATGGAGAAATTATCTTATTAGAACAAAAAGGAATTTATGAATATACAATGGATCAATCCTTAAGAAGGAGATCATGCAAACCCTAAAAGAAACCCTAATAGGAAAACTTTTAATAATTAATATAATTATTAAATGTCACTTAATGCAAACTAAAGTGAAATCTTAAGAAGGGAATAAAGGTAACTTAATTAACATAATTAAGTTAAAACCTTTACTCTAACACAAAATTCATCAAAACTAAGAAACCATTAAACTGACATGATATAAGCATGAAAGCATAAAAAAATCCTATTCTAAGACCTTGAATTTAATCCTATTTGAGGAGTGGTGTCGCATTGATGTGGAATGACAACCCTTTCCCAATCCCTTGGATAATATGAGCTTTGTTCCAATCAATTTTATTGAAGAAAACTGATGAAACTAATGAAATGTGTGTGAAGAATGATGCAAAACTAGATTAATATGATAAATATGAGTGTTAAATGCTAAGATGATAGATAAAATGGATGCAAGTCTATGATAAATGTAAGCAAAGCTCAAATATAAAATCCATATAAAGAAAACTATGCTAAAATGTATGCAAACTAAGTTACCATGGAAGCCATTAATGGATGCTTAAGCTAAATGGATGAAGCTTTAATCTAAAATGTTGTCAAATATGAAATATGGATGCAAGTGAATGTGAATTTCAACAACATAAATTTTCTATCAAAAGATGGATATATTTCTATCAAAATAGTGACCTATTTATAGGAGAGAAAATTAAAAATCAAGGGCTCAGATCGATTTGATCTATCAATGGTCAATAATGAAAGAAGGGAGAAACATGGATCAAGGATTCTCATAAATGGATAAGAATCAAATATCACATGGATCAAGTAAATATCAAGGGATAAGAATGATTCAAACAAACACACTTTGTAACAACTTTGAAAGTTTGGTACAAAGTTTGTTTGAAAAGAATCATTCCTTTTTGGAGCCAAATATGAGAATATTCCTTTGTAATATTGCCTATGCAAGAGGATTTGGAGGGGAAATTAGCAATTTAGTAATTAAAACTAAATTTGAATGTGCAAGATGGAGAATAATAGGATATTCATTAAATTATTGATTTATTTAATGAAAAAGGGGATCAAAATGGCATTTAGTTAAATAATAAATATTATTTAATGAAATGAGAGGAAACAAGGTTTAAGTTAAATAATTTGATTTATTCAATTAAACAAGATGAAATTTTAGTGTGAGAGGGGGTGAATTAAACCAATTAGGCCAATTAGATTAATAGATGAAAATGAGGCATTTAATTAAATAAATATGTTAATTTAATCAAATAGGAGAAAAAAGGATGAAATGATGTTAGTATATCATATTCAAGTGTGATATCATTCAGGACATTTTTAGGTGTCTACATTTTTCCCCTTTTTGAAGTGAGGTACTAGTTACATTGGTTCAAAGATTGATGCTTTTCAAATTAAAACTGATGCTCAGATCAAAAATTTAAAAATTCTTAATTTTTTTTAGATGCCCCACTATTGCCCCAGTGGAAGGAAATAAGCTGGTACCCTGCCCCCTTGAGAGATTGAGCATAAATTTTGAATTTTGGGTTGATCTCTCGACAAATATTGCAAGATCAATTCAACTCAGAGAGGATTAGACAGGTCAGATGTTTGATGTAGACATATTTGATGATCTATAGACAGTCATCGGTGATGGGTAGCCTCATATATATTTTGATATATCACACAGATTTGATACTTGGATAGAATTATTAGTAAAGATAGAAGAATAAGATGAATGGATTGACCATTGATTTTGAGATTGATTCAAAATTCCAACAAGCCTATGATCATTCAAGACTTTATTAGAGATGGTGATGAAACGAATGGTTTTCTCATTTCAGGGATTGAGACTCTTTGCCATTCCTTATTTTTGATATAACACATGGACACAATGCATCAAGGTATTGATAACTAGGATGGCGTTATATCTAGTGTGATGGACTTTGACTCTTCAAATAGATAAGATAATCCTTGTTCGCACCTTGACATATGAAAAACTCGTTGGAATGTAGTTTAGAAGTTTAGAATTTTTGGACCAAAGCATATGCAATAGTCAACAATCTACTCTCGATGACCTCCCTACACACAACTAAGAAAGTATGCACCAAGATTATTTACAAGAATAACCCACAAGCACAACAAATAAAATATAATGATTGATGCCCCTTTCCTTTTTTTCTAAATCATTTAGACATCATTGAGAGGTCCTTGAAATGGGTCAATAAGATAAATCATAAAACAAGATAAAAAACAAACGGTCAATGTTATCTATATCTCTTGCCTAAGGGTGTAATGTGTTTTGAGAATAAATATCCAAAATGATTGCCAATGATAATGCCTATTGTAGGAAAGATGCATCCTAGGACATGTTATTAGATGTTGGCAGGTTGATAGGTTGTTTGAAAGGCCGTTGATATAAGGTTCGATTGACATGTTTGATAATGATCAAGAGTTTGATTTTTTTGCGTTTACAAGGTTCTACCTTGTTGATTGTTGTACTTTTTTTCTATTTGTGTTACCAAAGGGTGAGGGTGATGATAAATTTATTATGGATGAGATTATTGTAGGTCAAAGCAAAATGGGATGGGTGATTTTGTGATTTTTCAGAATATTTCAATGTTTTTGGTGTTTGCTAATGTTTTAAGGTTTTTTTTAATCTTTTTGAAAGTTTATGTGAATGTTTTGTTTTTCGATTATTTGAGGTTGTTTAGGGTTTTTCTAAGGTTTTCTAATGTTTTGGGTTTTCTGATTTTTCAAATGTTTTGAGGTTTTTTGAGTTTTCAAATGTTTTGGGGTTTTCTAGTTTTCAAATGTTTAGGGGTTTTCTGAGTTTTGAGTAAGAACCTAACCTAAAAGACTATCCTAGGGGCCTCGGGGGCTTATCAAAGATGAGCCTTGCCTACATTATACACGCAAATACCATGTAGTTCGATTGACTTGACTTATTATTTATGAGAAATGAACAGTTAATGGATTGTTAGTTTATTATGATGGACTTCTAAAGGATTGGTCAAGGGTGTCTTGGGGGCACATCAATGATGGCCTTGCCTTTGTTCAAGCTTAGAGATGACATAGTTCAACATGGTTCTATTTTTTCATTTTTAATGTTTGAATTGTTTAGGGATTTTTGACATGTTTTGGATGTTTTGGAATTTTGACTTTACAAATTTTTAAATGTTTTTGGATTTTAGTTGTAGAGGATTTTGATGTTTTTGGATTTTTTTAATTTTTCAAGTGTTTTTGGAATTTGATGAAGTTTTATAAATGTTTTTGATATTTTTGAGAGATTTTGAGGTAAATGATACCTAGATCATGATGTCGATGTCACATTAGGAGTTATTTGAAAATAAGAGTACAGTAACCTATCCCCAATATCTACCAATGTTTCATAGATCAATGGACAAACCAAGATAGGAAATGTATATGAGAAGAGTTCAACATAGTTTTATCATGCTAGATATGGGCTATGGGACTTCATGAGATAAAATGGTAAAGATCCTATCAAAAGTTTGCCATGAGTAGAGTTGAAGTATATGTCGAATCTTTGTCAAGATCAAGATAAAGTGGAATATTTGGATGAATTTGGATTGGATGGATGGAGGGAACATTGGATTTATCATGACAAGGATAAGATGCTTCTATCTAAGAAGGATCATATAGATGGTCGATTCTACTCATGATGCATGTTTGCCATATTTTTATCATAGTACTTGCCCAAAGCGCCACTGTATTGGTTTTCACTAGAGGACAATTTTTATTTTTTACTATTTTCTTTATTTTATAATTTTTAATGATTTTTTCAAAAAAATTACCCTCATGTTGAGCTACCTAGTGGTATTGATATAGAGGCCATTGTCATAATGTTCCAATGATACCCTGCTTGAAGAAGTTGCTTTGCTAAGATACGAGCACTTTGATGCAATTTTGAAGAACTTTGATCTACCTTGTGGATACTGAAATTAACCTTGTCTATGTGTGCACATTGCGATATGGTACCTTCAGAATCCTTATGATGAAGGGTAGCTGCCAATACACAGTCAATGGGAGAATTGGATATCATGAATGGAGTGTATGATGTTATATATAAAGGAATATGAGATGGATTGGTTGATGGTTTGGAACCTTTGACTCTCCAAACTTGGGAATATGAGTGATGATGGGTGTGAATGAAGGTTTTCGTGGAATTACGACCAACCACTGGATATACCTTTTTCCTTGCTTGAGCAACCTACTTTTGTATTTGAGGATGCTTTTGATGGATACATTTGCCTTTTTTATTTTTCCCCGTAGTTTCTTTGACTAGTGGAGTTTTAGAGGGATGATTTTCTTTATTTTTCTTTGGTATCCATTTATACTTGGCGTGTCCTTTTTACTTTAATGCTTCATTTTATTTGATTATCTTCTCCTTGCTTTGATAGGAATGTTTATGTTTATGTTGGTCCCCATTTGAGTATGAGATGATGGGTGGATGATGATTCATGATATGACTAGTTTTAGTGTTGATAGTATTTTCACCATAAGGATCCTTCATGCCCCATATGTTGGTGTTTGTTGTAGTCAAGATTGCGCTCGACGTTGTGAAGGTATTATAAATACCTAATCCTTTGCCCTGATAATGTGTCCTCTGATCCATAGCTACTGAATATGACTTGTCATGAACACATTATATTGATATGGGTTCCTGTTGTTCAGGAATATGAATTGTTTTCTCTAATTCTATCACATCATTATTTATTGATATTGCTTCAAAAGATGTTGGCATTGATTCAAATGATGTCTATGATGAAAAATCATTGTAAGAATCAATAATCTTGATCATTTCTTGCTCTTATGTAGGAATACCAAGAGTGGGAGACTCTTGTTTTGGATGAAGAACATCTATATGTTCGTGAGACAGAAACATCTCAGAGGTGATATCGAGGACATCTTTGGAGTTTAAAATTTTTTGGAAGATGTCCCTCAGCTCTTGGTGAAACTCTGGGGATAAGGGTTCTTGATCCTGACTTGATTTGAAGTAACTTTCATTATCCTCAAGAGCCTCCTCTTGACATGATCCTTGGGTGGATGATATATCATCAGTAAAAGACTCTTCACAATAGTTTATGGGTATGGGTGTAACAAGGGATATTTTTGGCTCATTTGGAACTTCTTTGACATGCTCAATCATTGATTTGTATGTGAGAGATATATTGCAATATGATACATACTTGATGCCATTACAGTATGAAATATTGTTAGATACTATTGACTGGTTTGGACTTTGTTTTAAAATAGTATCTTGATATGTGTTTGATTCCTCATGTTGTGATGAATGAATACCATAAATGTGTCTCACCATGGTATCATGAGTATGATTTATATTTTTTAAAGTTGATGACTTTCTTGAATCTTTTACTTTTGTATGATCAAGCATAGGGTTTGTGTAAATTTTTAGATTTTCATTCCCAGAATTTTGATTGACATTAATGTCTCCTTGTTTAATAAGATCATGTATTAGATGTTTGAGTCAAATAATTTTGTGTGTTATGACCTTTGTATCAATGAAATTCATAAAAATGATCGTCTTTATAGCTGCAAGGTTTGACTTGTGGCTCTTGATATTTTATGAAATCTAGGAGTGTGATAAGAATAGACTATATCAACCTCTTCAACAGATCCTTCATAGGTTCCCCTAAGGGAGTGAATTGTCATTTAGGAGCACTGTTTGTTCTTTCAGGCGCATGTTGAGTGTTTATGGATTGGGTGTTTGCTTGCCTAGGAGCAGTTAAGACCACCTTTGCATCAACAACACCATCACTAGTAACATTTTTGTTCTTGGCCCAAAAGTGAGGTTTATCATTAGAACTAATGGATGGGTGGTTCTCTCTATACACTTGTGTGTTTCCCAGTGAGATTAGAGCTCACTCGATGTTGAGGGCCCTAGGGAAAATCTTATCATAAGTGGTGATACATTGCATCTTCAAGTGGAAGAATAAATCTAGGTCAACATTCGCTATGATAATCCCTACTTGTTCTTCAAGAATGGGCCACTTGCTCTTACTAGCTTTTTGTCTCCATCTTTGCAAGAAATTAGCGAAGGATTCAAATTTGTTTTTCTTGAGTGTGTATAACTCTTGTAAGATTACATCCATGTCAATATTGAAGGAGAAGTGATGTATGAATCTATTGATGATTTCTTGGAAGGTTTTGATACCTGGAGGTAACTGTGAAAAGCAATTGATGACTAGGCCTGTCAAACTTCATGGAAAGAGGTGCATCAAGTAGGATCCATTTTAGGTGACCTCCATACACATGACATTAAATTATTTGATGTGATCCACAAAATTTCCTATCCCTTTGTATGTATCAAATTTAGGGAACTCAAAACCGAGAGGGATTTTGGGTGATCATGGGTTGATTTATTTGAGATGGTTGCATGTTATTTTGTGCTATTATTCCTTTTAAGATTATCTAATGGGAGGGAGGAATGTAGATTTGGGACCCCATTTTATTTTTCATAATTTTGGGGACCAATGGTAAATATTATGATGGCTCCATTTGGTATTGCAATGTCAAAGGCACATTCTGACCTAGGATCAGTTGACTAGAAGGGTTCCTCTGACTGATGTGTTGAGGGTTCCCTTGTTGTGTTTGATGTGGGACCAATGCATTACCTTGGTTGATGGGGTTTTTTTATAAATGTGTTGTTTTGATTTAGATTGATGATAGATGGGTTTGATGTGGATGGTGGATTGACTTGAGTAGTTTGGGTAACCACTTGTTTTGATGTGTCGATGGGGTTGTTGGAACCACTTGCTAAGGGTTGCCCTTGTGTGAGGGTGTTATCTTTCCATTGTTATACTATTTGAGGCACTATGTTCACATTACTTTGTGTAACATTGGGCACACTTGGGGTATTTGTGGTGATGGATGAAGATGGTTGCGCTTGAAATTTCGAGGTCATTGTGGCATCATGGAATGTAAGTGGTTTTCCAAATGTTGGTGTCCAACTTGAGTTTTGGGGAAGGTTGGTGGTTAATGGAATGGTCGTGTTATGAATACCCAAAGTTGTGTTTGTTCCTAGACATGAAGTGAGACCAAGGTTGGTTCCTAGTATAGTTACAAGACTAGATGTTAAGGGTTGACATGGAACAAGGGATGGAGTTGGTTGAATCGTAGATGGATTCAAGCCTTGTGCCAAGGTTTGTGTGACAAAAGATGGGGGAATTGAAGCCAATTTCTCTAAGGCTTGACGTTATTGTTTATACATAGGGATTTCTTCTTTAGTAAGCTCAAGTGGGTTGTTTGTGACATCTTCTACCTCATATCATCCCAATGGATCTTGGGGTTGTTGTGAGGGTGTATAATGACTCCTTCAATCAAATTCTTATGGATTTGGATCACTTGTGTTAGATGTGCCTTTGGTTTCCTTCATGATTCTCTTGTGTTGTGATCTTGTTGTTACCATAAATTATGGGTCACCTATGGGAGAGTTATGTTGAGATTTATAATGTTTAAACTCTCTAGTTGACTCAAATTTTGGTAAAAGGGACATTCTAAGTCATTTTGGAGCAATGATGAGAATGAGAGATGAAAAGGATGAATGATATGGATAGTGATCTTTGTATATATTTTGGGACAACACTTTTGACTATAGGTTTGATCATTTTAATATCATGGATAAAGATGATAATGAACTTGTAAATATTTAAGGTAGACTTGTGACCTTCAAGATAAACTAGTCCACAAATGTGATAAATAACTTAACTAAATGCATGGAAAAGGATTCATTTCACACAAAAAGTAGCTAAGTTAAGGTTTGGGTTGATAGATGTCTAAGACTAAAGTGTTGGTGTGTTTCAAAAGTTTACAAAGTTTGGCGAAGTGAAGTGTGAAATATGGTGAAGGGTGGATGAAATATTTGACCCAAAATGTTGACCTAAAATGAACCTTTATTTTGTAAGACCAAGGTAGTGAGAAAAATGCTATACCTCTAAAGTGATACAACCCTAAGAACTCAAATGATTTGGTAAAATGGAACTCAATGATTGTGGGAATAGAACCTAAGGATTTTGACAATATAAATCAATGACTTTGGATAATGGAACTCAATGATTTGGACAATAAAATGTGTACAATGTTTTCCTTGTCTCAATTTTCTTGGTTTGGGGAGTCAAAGTTTGAACATACATCAATGTGGGGTGTTCATTTGATTTAATCCTGGATTAATGAAGTTATTTTTACCACATACAATGTCTTGCTTAAATTTTAAACTAAATGTCTATGTCAAAAACATCATTCATTTCACAAATTCCATTATGTTAAAATCATGAAGTTAGGGCCATATTTACCTACGTTAACTTTGGAAAGTATGAATTTAGATATAAGCCAAAATATTTAGAAGTCTCTAAGGGTAGAATCCTTAAGACAAGCACCAATATCAAGACTTTCCAAAGGGTATCCAACTCACAAGCATTTACAATCCTAGCTCAAGTGGTACATTCTTTTGATGGGCTTGCCTCATGCTCTTCATAGTAGAAGAGACAATTTTACATGCAATTGAGGAAAGAGTGTAGAGGTTTGTTAAGAATGAAGTCTTAACCTCTAAACTTTGACCAAAATTATACATGGAAAGTAACTTCTTAGAATCCAAGTTCCAATGCACCACTTCAAAGAACTCGTTGGATGGACAAGTTGGCCACTACAAACAAAGGATTTTAATGACCATATTCAGGATAAACCAGTGCCTATACATGTGATGATTCACTCAATTAAGAGGCCTCCTAGCCCTTAGAAAGATATAAGGGTTTTTATGTATCACATAGATACTAGGGAAGACATTCATCGGTATAAAGCATCTGCACCAGCTGGTTAATGACTTTCGTTGCACCAATTATTTATATAGCGGACCGAAATGAAAGTATCGCTTGGGTCATTCCCTCTCACAAGTTAGGAGGCAAGCCCTCTAAAGGTAACATAGATTGTGAAGCTTAAAATTATTTTTGTCACCCAAGACTGCTAATAGGTGTGAGGGGAGATGATATGCACTTCAAAGGAGAAAGTATACTTGTGTGCTTCTCTTCACCCAAGATCGCACAAAGAATAAGAGGAGGTGATACACAAAAAATACACTCAATAAAAGCAAGCACACATTAATTTTAACCTTAAAAAGCATAATGAGTTCATTTTAAGCACCAAATGGAAGTATTTGATTATCTTGTTCAATTTTAAATCGTTATTGCAAAATGAGAATGCGTGGGTCCAATTTTAACCAAATTTGAACATAAATTTTAAACCCAATGGAAGTTTAGTTTTCCTAAAACATAAAGAAAAGGAACATGATGGGTTATATTTGTCCCATAAGTGTCAAAACACTTTTACAATAACTAAAACTAAGAAAAAATGAAAATAATTTTTTTTAATTTTTTTCAGTTTTTTCTATGTTCTAGTAAATCGCATTTTCAAAGGCCTTTGGAGCAGAATTTGGGGTTGAAACTTGCGTCAGTCCCTAAAAATTAGTTTTTGAAGCCATTTATTTTTAGGGACTAAATTAATACTCTTGGAGACCTTTCCAACAATGCAAACAGATTTGAATTTCGAGCAACGAATAGAAAGTTATGACCCCAACAAGTTGGGGTAAACAATTTCCTAGTTTTTTTCCCAAATCTCCAATACCAATTAGCCTAAAAAACAAAAACCTAGATGTGAGTGACATGTTAGAGAGCACATGAAATCAAAAAATTTAAGCACCTGTCAAAATTAGGTCTCTATTTTGTTTACCAGTAAAAAGCGTCGCTGAAATCAATTGCATCACTGAATTTCATCAAATGCATTGCCATATCGGAAATGTGTCACTATATTGAAAAATCAAATGCATTTCTCTACAGTAAAAAATGATATCAATAGTGTTGCTATAATGAAATTCATAATGTGAATAAAAATTAGTTTAGTGTCGCTATTTAGAATATGCGGTGATGAAATTAAATCACGCTTTGCTGAATTAATTATGCATTGTATTTAAACCAAAGTGTGTCATTGTATAGTGATGCATTTGAGATGCATCGCTAAATCCATCAATAGTTTCGCTGCATTTGCAAACACAAGAAAACAAGAATCTAAAGAGAATTTTGTCAGATTCAATCAGTATAGCCCTCATTCTAGTGCCAAAATGTGACCAATGTCATAGTGTGAAATAAATAAACTAGATCCAAATGAATTCAAAGCCTATTTAACTCACTAAACATTGATCCCAATAAGATGTTTGAAATTCATCAAAACTAAGAAACCATTAAACTGACATGATATAATCATGAAAGTATAACAAAATCTTATTCTAAGACCTCGAATTTTATCCTATTGGGGGAGTGGTGTTGTATTGATGTGGAATGACAACCCTTTCCCAATCCCTTGGATAATATGAGCTTTGTTCCAATCAATTTTATTGAAGAAAACTGATGTAATTGATGAGATGTGTGTGAAGCATGATGAAAAACTAGATTAATATGATAAAGATGAGTGCTAAATGCTAAGATGATAGATAAAATGGATGAAAATTTATGTTAAATGTAAACAAAGCTCAAAGATAAAATCCATTTAAAGAAAACTATGCTAAAATGTATGCAAACTAAGTTACCATGGAGGCCATTAATGGATGCTTAAGCTAAATGGATGAAGATTTAATCTAAAATGCTATCAAATATGAAATATGGATGCAAGTGAATGTGAATTTGAACATCATAAATTTGCTATCAAAAGATGGATTTATTTCTCTCCAAATAGTGACCTATTTATAGGAGAGCAAATGAAAAATTAAGGACTCAGATCAATTTGATCTATCAATGATCAATAATGAAACAAGAGAGAAAAATGGATCAAGGATTCCCATAAATGGATGAGAATCAAATATCACATGGATCAAGGAAAGGTCAAGGGATAAGAATGATTCAAACAAACACACTTTGTAACAACTTTGAAAGTTTGTTACAAAGTTTGTTTGGAAAGAATAATTCCTTTTTGGAGCCAAATAGGAGAATATTCCTTTGTAATAATCCCTATGCAAGTGGATTTGGAGGGGAAATTAGCAATTTAGTAATTAAAACTAAATTTGAATGTGCAAGATGGAGAATAATAGGATATTCATTAAATTATTGATTTATTTAATGAAAAAGGGGATCAAAATGACATTTAGTTAAATAATAAAGATTATTTAATAAAATGAGAGGAAACAAGGATTAAATTAAATAATTTGATTTATTCAATTAAACATGATGAAATGTTAGTGTGAGAGGGGGTGAATTAACCCAATTAGGTCAATTAGATTAATAGAAAAAAAATGAGGCATTTAATTAAATAAATATGTTAATTTGATCAAATAGGTGAAAAGAGGATGGATATTAGGATGAAATGATGTTATTATATCAGATTCAAGTGTGTAATATCATTCAGGACATTTTTAAGTGTCTACACTAGCTAAGATATTAAAGTGGTACTAGAATGGCAGGTGCCCAAAAATGTGTCAAAAGTTAAAAGTTTTAAGAAGCATTTAACCAACTTAAAGAAAGGTTGACCACAACACCAATACTAAAGGTACCAGGTCCAGATGGTAACTTTGTTGTTATTATGAAAGCATCTTGAGAAGGATTGGGTGGTGTATTAATGCAAGATGCAATTCATAGCCTATTATTCTAGGAAGTTGAAAACCTATGAACAAAATTATGTTTCGTATGATTTAGAGTTAGCAATAGTGGTTCATGCTTTATAGATGTGTAGACATTACTATTGGGAAAACCATTTGAACTCAAGACCAATCACCATGGTCTTAAGTATTTGTTTACTCAACCAAATATTAATGCAAGGTAGAGAACATGGTTAAAGTTGATATTTTATTATGATTTCAATATTAGTTATATCAAAGGAAAAGAGAATCAAGTTGTCGATGTACCTTAAGTCATAGGAGACATATCTCCTTGATGATATCGGTCCAAAATAACTTCAAGGGTCAAGTGTTGCAAGAATCTAAGGGTGACGAGTTTTATGAGCAAGTCAAGCAAGCACTCATGGATGATCCACAAGATCGAAAGTATGAAGGATATCACCTTGAACCTAATGGATTGATAAGGTTTAAAGGGAGAATCTATGTACCTAATTCTAGGGGACTGAGGGACTTGGTATGGAAAGTTCACAATGCACCATATTTAGGACATCCAGGAGTAACAAAGATGTTAGTCGATGTAAAGCCATTATATATTTGGAAGGATATGAAAGGAGATGCAACAATATTTGTAGCAAGTTGCTTAAAGTGCCAAAGAGTGAAGGTAGAGAATCATCATCTTGCAAGTCTTTTGTATCCACATGGAGTTCCAAAAAGTAAGTGGAAAGTCATTAGCATGGATTTTGTGCAAGGTCTCCCTATGTCTAGGAACAAGCACAATGCCATTATGGTAGTGGTTGACAAGTTGACAAAAGTATCTCACTTCATACCAATAAATTTGACTGATGGAGATCTTGTAATAGCTAGAAATTTTTTGTAAGAGATATTTAGATTGCATGGGATTCCTGAAAAGATCATTTTAGATAGGGATTCTCGGGTGACATCTAGATTTTGGCAAACCCTATTTTCAGCACTTGGAATGAAATTGAATATAAGCTTTGCTTATCATCCAGAAACGGATGGGAAAACTAAAAGGGTAAACCAATTATTGGAAAACCTGCTAAGGATGTATTGGATGGACCAACAATACAAGTGGGAGGATTACCTACCTTTGGTAGAGTTTTCCTATAATAACTCCTATCATTTTGTGATTAAGATGGCTCCATTTGAAGCATTATATGGTAGGAAGTGTCGAGCTTCTATTAGCTAGGATAAGCCTTGGGCATAAAATTTATGCTAATTATAAGTAGGTGCCTAGGAATTTCGTAGCGGAGGATAGAGATTTGTTGAGAGTTAAACCTCACAAAAGTTTGATTAAGTCTGGAAAGTCATCCAAATTAGCTCCATGCTATGTTGGACCTTTTGATGTTCTTATGGAAATCAACCCTATTGCGTATAGGATTACCTTGCCACCAATTATTTCCAAGATGCATAACATCTTTCATGTCTCATATCTCAAGAAGTATATACCAAGTGATAACCATGTTATTAATTGGAATTCTTTGCAGGTGCAGGATCCAAGGCTGGTAACAATCAAGCCGCTCAAGGTGCTTGAAAAATGTAAGCTTCACTTACGTAACTAAGAGGTTCTGCAATGCAAGGTCCAATGGGATTAGTATGCAGAAGACTCTGCCACATGGGAAGACTATTGAAATGAAGCTGAAGTTTCCTCAAGTCTTGCAACAATTTAAAATTTCTTGAAAAAAAATAATGTTTTGTTTTTGTGTTTGTTTTGTGATGTGTGCTTTATGCTATGGTTATATTGATACTTAAAAATCATCGAGGATGATGATTCACGAGGGGGAATATGTTACACCCCCTGTGTTATTACCTAGTTTTGTGAATTACTTCAATAAATGTGAATGTGTTTATTTATGAATTATGATGGAAATATTTTGAATGAATCCTCGATTCAATTAAATGCTTTGTGATTTAGTATATGAAACATATAATGTGAATATGACATGTATGAGAGGTATATAAATGCATTGATTTGAGTAACTAATGCTATGGTGAACTAAGTTAAAATACAAAAATAGGTTCAATTCTTTGGAAGAGAGGGGAAGTATCACATAGGAGAAGAACTCGGTCTGGTAACCTCTAATTCAATGTTATTGAGCATTCACACACTCACGCTCCAAATGGTCTTAGTTGAGTCAAGCCAGTTGGGTAGATGGTAAGTGATATTCAGTCTAGATGTGTATGTTTATATTGCTTTGCAATCTTATTTAAGAATGTTGGAATGAGGTATGTGATGAGTCTTGATGATTAGTGGAATCCTTCCTTGCGTGTTTATTTATATATCAATGAAATTTATGCATTTAATGTATATATATGTACGTGTCTTTGGTAAACTCATACATGTGAGTAAATACGTACATGAGTAAACGTAGGTAGACATACCTATGCATGCTCATGGACAAATTACCCATATGCATGGGAATACTGTTTGCACTAAGTGACATATATATATACATTCCATGAATACATATCAGTCGATGAGATTGCATGTATGAATGTTTTATAAAGGTATTGAAATGGAATTATGTATATATATGTGTGTGTGTGTGTAAGTCAATATAGAAACATATATATACGTAATACTATTTTTTATGTTTATATATAATATAAATGTGTTTGTTAATAAAATGTATTTGGTAAACTTATTATATATATATATATATATATATTTGTTAATCGAAGGTGTTCCGGTGTCTTAGCCCAACATCCTTGAGTGCTCTATCTCAAGATCAACTCAAAGGTGCACTCTTGGAATGAGGCGAGCTCAGGCAAGACTAGTCCCTGGGGATGCACCAACCGCCCCCTGAGTCAAGTACATCAGGTAAAGACCAGGCCTCAAAGTCAAACCCAAGACCTTAGGGAGCAAACCCAAGACTCAAGCCAACTCTGCTACTCGTGGGGGCTAGATATATATTAATACATATTGATATATATACATATATATAGATATGTATATATACACATATATATGTATATAGATATGTACATATAGACATATATATGTATATAGATATGTATATATATACTAATGTGTATAAATATATAATATATATAGATATATATGTGTGTGTGTGTATGAATGATATATATGAATAAGCTATTGATATAATACCCAAGCACATAAATAAGCGTTGATTATTATGGTTAACATTATAAAGGAAAGTACATATGGTAACATATGGTGCATAAAGTATAAATAGCACATAATTAGATGGCACAATATTTAGAAAAGTAAGCCAACGCATAAAATCTTTAGAAGACTAAGTCAAAGCATGAAACTAGAAGCATATATGAGATATATTGATGTGTAAATTTTTTAAAGAGTTAATACTATTTAAACCTATAGACTATGTCAAACTTGCGCTTATGAAGGTGGTGCCAAGTAGAGAGGTGGTGCAATACCTTTCTTGAGGTTGGAATGAAAATGAAGTCTTTGAATTTGTATAAGCCTGGAAATAAGTGTTTAGACTCAATCAAATGAAAATTTTGCAACATTTTGGAATGGAATTCAAATTAGGAAATATATTTTAAGCTTGTCATCCCAAATATCAAGTTGACTCAGCCATGAGACTGTCATGTGTTGCAAACCTATGAGTGATTCATTTCATGAGGAAGAAATGTGGCAAAACTACTTACTTGTTTGTAGACTTTGGTTGCTCACAAATTAGTATAAATAGAGGTGTTCATTCTTCCAAATGCATCACTTTTCATTCTGATTTCTTGAGAGTTATTCTGTTGCAAATTTAGTGCAAAGTGAGTTGAGATTTTGTGATATTGAGAGTTGTATTGTTGCTTTATGTATGATTTTATAAGATATTTAGAGTGAAGCTAGTGGAGGAGTTCGAGTAGTTCATAGTAGAAGTTGCAAGCGAAATTGAGGAGAAGATTATTTAGTTGGAAGCTTTTTAATAGGCATGTTGATTTCTCCCTCTTTATTCTTCTGTTGGAAAGATTTTTATTTTATTTTCATGCCGAAAGATTATCTATTACTTGTGTGAAATGTTTGGATATGCTTGTATATCACTTGTTTGTTTCTCGTTTAGTGAAACCTTACTTTTGATATTTACTCATATAGATATGCATATAATGATTGTATTATTATATGGATATAAATACTATTTGTACTATCTGGAGAAGGATTGGGTGGTGTATTAATGCAAGAAGAGCAATTCATAGACTATGATTCTAGGAAGTTGAAACCCTATGAATAGAATTATGCTTTGTATGATTTAGAGTTAGTAGTAGTGGTTCATGCTTTATAGATGTGGAGACATTACTATTGGGAAAACCATTTAAACTTAAGACCAACCACCATGGTCTTAAGTATTTGTTTATTCAACCAAATCTTAATGAAAGGTAGAGAAGATGGTGAAAGTTGATATCTGATTATAATTTTAATATTAGTTATATCAAGGGAAAATAGAATCAAGTTGCTAATACCTTAAGTCGTAGGAGACATATCTCCTTGATGATATCAGTCCAAATTGACTTAAGGGGTCAAGTGTTGTGAGAATCTAAGGGTGTTGAGTTCTATGAGCAATTCAAGCAAGCACTCATGGATGATCCACAAGATCGAAAGTATGAAGGATATCACCTTGAACCTAATGGATTGTTAAGGTTTAAAGGGAGAATATATGTACCTAATTCTAGGGAACTGAGTGACTTGGTATGGGAAGAATTTTGTAATACACCATATTTAGGACATCTAGGAGTAACAAAGATGTTAGCTAATGTAAAGCCATTATATTTTTGGAAGGATATGAAAGGAGACACAACAATATTTGTAGCAAGTTTCTTAGAGTGCCAAAGAGTGAAGGAAAAGCATCATCATCCTGCAGGTCTTTTGTATCCACATGAAGTTCCAAAAAGTAAGTGGAAAGTCATTAGCATGGATTTTGTGCAAGGTCTCCCTATGTCTAGGAACAAGCACAATGCCATTCTGGTAGTGGTTGACAAGTTGAAAAAAGTAGCTCACTTCATACCAATAAATTTGACCGATGGAGCTCTTGTAATAGCTAGAATTTTTTTGCAAAAGATATTTAGATTGCATGGGATTCCTGAAAAGATCATTCTAGATAAGGATTCTTAGGTGACATCTAGATTTTGGCAAACCCTACTTTCAACACTTGAAATGAAATTGAATATAAGCTATGCTTATCATCTAGAAACGGATGGAAAAACTGAAAGGGTAAACCAAGTATTGGAAGACCTACTAAGGATGTATTGATGGACCAACAATACAAGTGGGAGGATTAGCTACCTTTGGTAGAGTTTGCATATAATAACTCTTATCATTTTGCAATTAAGATGACTCCATTTGAAGTATTATATGTCAGGAAGTGTCAAACTCCTATTAGCTAGGATAAGCCTTAGGCAAAAAAGTTATGCTAATTCTAAGTAGGTGCCTAGGAATTTCGCAGTGGGGGATAAATTTTTGTTAAGAGTTAAACCTCATAAAAGTTCTATTAAGTTTGGAAAGTCATCCAAACTAGCTCCGCACTATGTTGGACCTTTACAGGTTCTTATGGAAATCAACCCTGTTGCATATAGGATTACCTTGCCACCAACTCTTTTCAAGATGCTTAGCATCTTCCATGTATCATATCTCAAGAAGTATATACCAGGCGATAACCATGTTATTAATTGGAATGCTTTACAAGTGCAGGATCCAGGGGTGGTAACAATCAAGCCGCTCAAGGTGCTCAAAAAATGTAAGTTGCACTTATGTAACTAAGAGGTTCTACAATGCAAGGTCCAATTGGATCAGTATGTAGAAGACTCTGCCACATGGGAAGATTATTGAAATGAAGCTGAAGTCTCCTCAAGTCTTGTAAGAATTTAAAAATTCTTGAAAAAAAACATTGTTTTGTTTATTTGTTTGTTTTGTGATGTGTGCTTTATAAAATCATTGGGGACGATGATTCACAAGGGGGGAATATGTTACACCCTGTGTATTATTACCTATTTACTATTACCTTGTTTGGTGAATTACTTCAATAAATGTGAATGTGTTTATTTATGAATTCTGATGGAAATATGTCAAGAATGAATGCTTGATTCAATTAAATGCTTTATGATTTAGTATATGAAATATATAATGTGAATATGACATATATGAGAAGTATATGAATGCATTGATTTGGCTAACTAATGCTATGGTGAACTAATTTGTAATGCAGAAATAGGTTCAAGCCTTTGGAAGAGAGGGGAAGTATCACTCAGGAGAAGAACTTGGTCCGGTAACCTCTAATTTAGTCTTATTGAGCATTCACACACTCATTGTTTAGATGGTCTTAGTTGATTCAAGCTAGTTGGGTAAATGGTAAGTGATATTCAGTCTAGTCATGTATGTTTATATTACTTTGCGATCTTATTTAAGAATGTTGGAATGAGGTATTTGATGAGTCTTGATGATTAGTGGAATCCTTCCTTGCGTGTTTATTTGTATATCGATGAGATATATGCATTTAATGTATATATGTACATGTCTTTGGTAAACTCATACATGTGAGTAAATTCGTACATGAGTATATGTAGGTAGACATACCTATGCATGCTCATGGATAGATTACCCATATGCATGGGAATACTATTTAGACTAAGTGACACACATATATATATATATGTATATATACATTCCATGAATACATATCAATCAATGAGATTGCATGTATGAATATTTTATAAAGATATTAAAATTAAATTATGTATATATATGTAGTATATATATTAATATATATATATGTGTGTGTGTGTAAGTCGATATAGAAACACACACACACACACACACACACACATATATATATATATATATATATATATATATATATATATACGTAATACTATTTTTTATGTTTATATATAATATAAATGTGTTTGTTAATAAAATGTATTAGATAAACTTATGGAATACATATATATATATTTGTTAACCCAAGGTGTCCCCGTGTCTCAACCCAACATCCCTAAGTTCTCTATCTTGAGATCAACTCAAAGGTGCACTCTTGGAATAGGGTCGAGTTGAGGCGAGACTAGTCCTTGGGGATGCACCAAACCGCCCCTCGAGCTAGATGCATTGGGTAAAGATCAGGCCTCAAAGTTGAACCCGACTC